>OY743095.1:3050000-3650000 GCA_963555665.1 Dircenna loreta | reverse complement strand
GGGACGGGGCGACAAAAAGCAATCGCGGTAAAGCAACTAAACTCGAATGCTCAAAGGACTTGTGCTGTATTTTGTTTTGTCTGAGCGAGATAACTTGATCATCACGTGTATTAAATAAAAGACACAAATACCAAAACCTGCATATAAAAAGCAGTCTTCTTCTTTGCTAATAAGAGCTACATTCGAAGTCGATTCTTATACATACGCCCTCTCGACCCGGGCATATCTTAAAAAGAACAATTTACAAGTTCGTCTGGCGCAAAGCGGGATAGATACTGGATATGAGTTACGTAAGAGAGAGACAAAAAACAGCCTCCGACCGGAGCTGAGGCTGTATTTTTTCTGAATTATTATGCCGGTTTGGATCTTAATTAAGACATTTGTGCATTTATAATGAAATAACAATATCCGTCAACTTTATGAACCGTAGTTAAGAAAAATGTAGTCCTCATCTTATATTTAATATTGGGATTTATTATTTGTGGTTAGTTACTTTGTAGTGAACTATTTTTATGGTTGGCAAACGTCCATTGTTTTCATAATTTATTTCTATACAAAAAAAGGAATGTTCTAAATATTTTTAGCGTTTTGTAAGCTTGTAAGAAGAAACCAGGAATTCTGAAAATAGTAAATTCACTTCAGTACCACCTACCACCTTTTCAGAAGAACAGCTTGAAATGGATATGAAGGTTACATTTCCTATAGGTACTGAAAGACCCATGAGCTGGTTGTCCAAACTTCTACCTACCTCTGCATGAGTCTTAGTCTTCTGCGACCATCCTTTTTGAAGGTCCTTAAAGGTCCGTATTTTAATATTTGCATACATCTGAGAGCGACGGCACCACCTCCCATCAGATGGACCATGTGTTCGTAAACCACCTAATGCTATAAAATAGCAATATCGTGTAATTTATTTCATTAAAAAAAATAGACTTTGTAGTAAATTAGCTGACCTACCTGACTTCGTTTTGGAAGGAATTTTAAGAAAATATTCTTAAGTAATTTTTGAACATCATACGAGTACAATTTTCTGAAATGCATATTTATTATCTTTCTACATTTCCAAATAAGTGAAGGCTTAAAAATATATTTTTTTATCTTTTTATAAATAGGTTTTAATATATATACATGTTAATTATATAAAATTTGATAAATTTTAGTTGATCGTATTTCGATCAACTAAAAGGTTAGGTTGTGGAGCTCTGCTCGTTGAATCATTTACTGGATATTCTAATGTATACATAAAACATTGTTAAATTGTTTTAAAAAAAAAAGAGCAACTGTTGAGTTTCTGGCCAGCTCTTCTCAGCAGAGCCGTATTCCGAGCTGGTGGTAGCTTACTCACGGACTGACATACTGACATACTATACTCACATTTTTTAACGTAATGTAATGTAAAATCCAAGCTTTTTATATTCCGTCAGGCACATATATATGTTTTTATAAATTTTACATCAGTTTATAAAAATATACATTATATATATTAAAAACTGTGACAGTAATTTAAAGCAAGACAGTCGTGATAGCTAAGTAACTTAATTCATTAAGCCCTAATTTTTTCTTATAAGTACATTAACTTACCCTTACGTAAGGTCGAGTGCGATCAAAACTAATCTAACAGAGCTTTATTTATAAATTCTCAAAGAACTAAAAAAAAATTGTTTAAAATAAAGCAGTTTCATGATCATATATTTTTTTCTGTTTTCAGTTTTCAAAATAAATTATCATCATAATAATAGTCCATGACGACACGCAAAAACTACACTTATTTTTAATTAGACGTATCTTTTATATGCATTATTTAAATAATGTATATATAAGTCTATACCATTTGAAATATAAAATAAATAATACAGTATCAACATAATGGGTAGTAACAGAATACATAATTTAATTTGATATAATTATAGTATTTTTGAACATGTGTTTGTTACAGCCACGTAATGTTAAAGAAACAGCTTAATATAAATATAATGATACTATAATATACATATATATGAATAATATTTTAACTTTATTCATGGAGTTTCTTGCTGGTTCTTCTTCATGAAGCCACACCTTGGAACCGTGCAACTAGAGTCTGACGTTTCATAAATGCAATGTATGCCTATTTTAAAACCAAACATTGACTTTGAATACTCCATTTCTCTTTTACAATAATAATTATTTTTCATAAGAGATCTAAGTCACCAAAATAATAAAGAAATTAATGAAAATATTAATAGGTAAGAACTCTATGCATTTTTAGTCTTGCTTCGTCAGTTTAGTTAGTCCAGATAGTTTATCTGCGATTTTATCAAATATAGGAGTTATTGTTCTAGAAAGTCTTTTTATTATTGTTCATAATGTTATTGAGATTTTAAAGGTAAGTGTTGGGAGTGATAAACATTATGCTTTCGTTTTGTTACACAAATATGTTTATAAAAATATTACAAGTAAACGGTAATATCGTATTTTATCACTGCACGTGCAAAGACGCTGACTCTTCATCATTGAATCAAGAGACCCGTGAGAATGACTATAGACCCGCGCTAGTGTTTACAAGTGACTTTGATTTGATGTAAATATGACATAGGAAATATATCATATGTAAATATCACGTTTTGTTATGACGAAATGTTTTCGAAAGCTTTACCATTTTGCCGCCGTTTTACTTATAGTCTATACCAATTTACAAGTTTTCCTATTTTTATATATAATAAAATAGGTAAGAGATAAAATCCTGTTTATAAATTAAAAAAAAAACTAATCGCTAACTCGACACAATAGTTATAAATATATATTAGTTTGTCTGGTTGTCCGCATATCCTCGAAGAACTTCTCAACGAATTTTCAAGAAATTCGCTTTAGTTAGAGAAAAATATGGGAAACTTGTTACTTACTTAGATGAATTCTCCGACTTTCACTTGAAAATAAAAAAAATAACATTTGGAATATTACAAATAAATAAAGATTATGTATCCCTACATTTGAAATTATGATAAATGGTTGCTGATTAAAATCAAAGTGAGGAGACAGGTTACAGACGAAGTGGATGAGATATAAAAATATGGTATATGAGACATCAATACTATACAAAGCTATAAAACGTTATTTATTTTGAAATTAAATTAGTAACACTTGATTTTATTTAAATAAAGCGCCATCTTAGGTTTGATTAATAATTTTTGGATATAAATAAGTTCGATCATCAGCAAACTGGTGAATAAGTAATTTTAGTATTTTATTGATGCTACGTTTTACTCAAATTTAATTTGTTGGATAATATAATAAAATACAAATGTATCTATAGAGTTTGTCAGTCCCTATCCTTGATGTGGACCAACTCTTTATAAACCTTGTACATAGAGTCATAAATGCAATGTATGTATGTAATGTATTTGATATTTCACATTGTATTCCGACATCGTTTCACGTGAATAGGGCCGGATAAATATAAATATAATAGTCACGGTTCATAAAAGTTTAAATATAAAACCTTTGACTTAGAGTCTGTGAAGTCATTTCTTAAAACTTTTTGTTATTCCATAGACTCATTTCACGAACGTCACGTATATAAGTAAAGAGTTAAGATATAAATTTACTGTATAAGTAAATAAAATAACTTAGAATACATTTTGTGTTTTAGAATTGTGTAATTCTTGTGTTTTTTTGTTGTTTTTTTTTATATTTTGTTTCTTTACTGTTTGCAAACCTACCAAAGCTCTCTCGTGAACCTTAAGGTTGGCTGGTAGAGAATGTTTTTGTCGTATTAAGCCCGCTTTTTGAGCATTAGTTTTTTATACTGTGCAATAAAGATTAAAATAAATAAATACATTGCTTGCAAGTTATCTTGTGTGGTAGCCAGGTGTAATTCCATTTGAAATTATTTTCTTGTCATTCTTTAATAGTTTGGAAAATACTTCATAAAAAATTTTATGATTTGAGATAATATTATCAGAACAAACTGATAAAATAAAAACCTAAACATCCTCCATGTTATCGAATACTTTAAATACCTTTTCTGACACATTAAAACTATATCCGTTTTATTTTAAGTAATTCAACCTCCAGATTGGACATTGATCTTCGGTTAGATTTAAACCCAGATTATCACAAATTCCTCGGATACGGTATTAATATATTTATTTTAAATTTTATCCGACTTAATAAAACTGATCGCTTATTTTGAAAACTTGTTACCGGGAAGATAAACCTGTTATGATATAAATATCGAATTCTAAAAATTTTGATACTTTCAATAAAAGCCATTCAATAATAACTTTCTCTTATTTTAAATAATAACTATATTGTACTTTGATGAGATTTTTTACATATATGTAGTTATATAATTTATTTAGTAAAGTAGTTATTTAAACTATATATATTATTGTAGTTCAAATAGGATATTATAGGTCAATCAAGGATACTTGTTTTTTTTAAATAATATAATTAGGTATATAATAAATATAATTACATAAAAATAGGAATTCTCTGTAAATGTAAGAAAAAACCAGGAGTGATGCCCCACTTTTAAGGGCTCGCAAATTTTGAAGCTATTGATTTATCATATAAAATTGTTAATAGAAAGTAAAATCTTTTTTTTTGTTGAAGTACAGACAACTATAGAGAGCTGCCGATTCAGAAGACCATTTTATTTAATTATACAGAAAAAAAATATTTGTAATCTTTAGGAATCCAATAATTAGTATAAGAGACAAATAATATAAATAATTCATAGGAATACCAAACAGTGGGTATGTTCGTTACTTTTGTATTTTAGTAATTTTTTTTTTATTTTTTATTTCTCTTTTACTTTATTGTTTTTTTTTTCTATTTCTTATTTTTATATCTTTTTTTGTTTGCTTGTCTTTGTGGTGTGAATATATATAATATAGTTCTGTCATCAGTGTACGTCTCATCATGCTAGCACCATCAGACCCTGGATCACCAAAGAACGTCAATATCTATTAATCTAAATTAATTTAAAAAAAAAAAAATATATATATATATAACAGAAGAAAAACATTTCATGCACTTACATCGTATCAAATTAAGGGCGGCCATCCCTTTGATATGGAAAGATGCACTGCTAATTGTACTAACTAAACTAAGTGCAAAAAGTGATTATGGACTCCTATGTACATATGTACTTAATGAGCTGTGTAATTATATAATAAATATAATATAATAATTGCAAGATATAAAGATATCCCACTTGCCTTAAGCCTTTTAACTATACAAGGCAGTTTGTTTCGCAAAACAACTGCTGGGGATTAAGAATTCTTGTATATATTATAAATATTAAATTTATATATTTATATTTTAAATATTATAATATATTTATATTTACTCGGCTGTATTATACTCCTTCCCATTCTGGGTTGGAAGCTAGTCGGGTGCATACAGATCCAACGTGAATACAGCCGTATAAATATAAATATAATAGTTATGGTTCAGGAAAGTTTAAATATTAAAAAAATATAATAATAATATCCAAATATTAGTTGTTGCTACAATTTTAAGAAGTTACTTTTTTGTGAAACAAGGTACGTATAAGCTAATACATTGCGACATTTAATTCTCGTCTTGACCTTGGCTCTAACTCTTACATTTTCCAGGCTGACACAAACCTTATAAAGGCTACTTTCTATCCAGTGACAATATAGAATATTCCTCAAAGAAAAGTAACGGTTAAAAGCTTTTGGTAAGTAAATGAAGGGTAATCCCGTAGGCTGTTACCTTGGCATTCTACTAAATTGTTTCGAATTGGTAATTATTAACTAATCATAATTATTTTTAATATTACCATTCGTTATTTTCACCTGATGAATTAATTTAAAATTATTTATTAGTTCATGTCAAAAATTATTAAATAATTATTCTGTAATTTATTATTATTTATGAAGGGATACTCTCTTTATGGTTATTTGCTCGTGGTGAAATATATTCCTTATTATTCTTTTATTAATACAGAAAAAGATCAATAATAAACATAAAGACCATATTTATTAGTGAAAAAATATATACACAGAAATGTTAATTACATATATTTCTTATTTTTGTTTTATTAACGAAATATATTTCGATTCATTTTCAGTTCATGAGAGATGGCCGTTTAGCCATCAACTAAAATAATGTTTGTACAGAAACATATTACATATTTGTTTTGAAAATATTTTAGCGGGAAATATCCTCATTAGAAGTTTTAAAAAAAGCATTAGTTATTATTAATATATCATATATAATATATGCAAATTATATACACATTATGTAATACGACATTCATTCTCAGAAAGGAACTCAGAAGCGTAAACCTCTTAGCTTACCGTTCCGTTAAAAATGTTAGCTCGTTCAAAGTTTGAAAAAAAAAAACAAATTTAAATAACATTGACAAATTCTAATCCAATGCCTTTCCTTTTAACCAAATCATATTAAAATTTATAAAATCTCACGACAATTCTCACAAGCAAACCCAATCTCAGATGTGAGAAAGAGATAGTTATATAAAACTCTTAAGAGTGAGGGAAATAGTATGATATAAAGTCATAAATATCGCACAGCTGGATTCTTCTTACTCGATGCTTTTTTCTCCAAAAACGAAGATCTTAACGTCGTTTACGGGTTAAATACACTCGCGCACACAAGTGTTATTAATATATTTGTTTAATACAAACGTTTAAATATTGTAAGTAATTTGTTATATATTATAACTAATCTATATAAATATTTGGTTTTATTTAATTTGATCATTATATATTTTGCATCCTTTACATCCTCCCTCAGGAATCAGATTTCTTGTTAAAAACTAAAAGTTTCGTGAAATTTTGAATATTTGCTGATATTTCTATTTTTTTAATTTATATCACTTTGTTACTTTTAAGGGAAGGTAATAAATACAAATATGTAGTTATACATTTTTGATTTTTTTTTCAAAAAAACATCGACAAATTGTTTGGTGGATATTTTTTTAATTAACAATTTTAATGAATGTGACAATTTATACACTATGTATAATAAACTTTTTCACGCGCCAGTACTGAAAGAGCGGGCTAATAAATTCAAATAGGCTTTATAGGAAACCCTACAGCGTCCAACACCGGCCGTATCAATAGTGTTTTATTAATTCCACCTCCACGATCACTCATACTGATACTTAAGAGTTATTTGTATTGGGGTGGCGATCCCAGAAACCAGAATACTGAATATATTTAGTGAAGACCTATATAATGTATATAATGTTATTAAAGATGTCATATATGATTCTACTATGACTTTACACGTTTAATATAATTTAATGTATGATATATAATTGACTTTTTGTATATAATGTAGTATTTAAGAGTTTTTACGTTAAAACCAATACTAAAATACGTACTATATTACGTTATACGTACTAAATTACGTTAAAACCAAAACTAAAATAATTCCCGAGGTCACTAACACAAGTTTTTTTGTATTTTTTTTTACTTTAAAAGACACTGTTTCTGAAATATAGAGTGACGGATATTTCATTGCATTAAAAGTATTAAATTGCAGTTCTCAATCGTACTTCCATCCGGTTTAAAGAATTGTTTTTATTATTAAGAGAGATTTTGTGATTTTTTTAGGTGTCCCTTTCCCCCCTGGCGTAATCATAGATATTTTTTCACTTTTATATTAAAAAATAATGTCGTTTTATTCTTTTATAACCAAATAAATCAACCTGTAAGAATACTTACAGTAAAATAAAAGATACCTATTATAAAAAAATATTCATACATTTGTGCTTAAAAATATACATAATTGTTAAAATGTAAGTATTGTTATAATCTACTATCCTCCTAGCTTTCGCATAGATAAAAATAACCAGACTTGTTATGTGGGTCTAACATTTTTTTTTATCCTTAGAACACCCTATTTTTTCAGGATGACACGTTACTTTCCTTAACATGTGTTTACGAGCAGTTAAAGCGTGAAAGTGTAACAAACAAACAAACCAACATTCAAATTTATAATATTAGTTAGGATTTATACAATCTATTTTAAAAGTAAGAAAATTAAACAGTATTGTTCTTAATTTTTTATTATTAATAAATACATATATGCATTTTGTGCAATTTATTTATAAAAATGCTTATAATATATTTTTATGACGATATTTTATATGCTGTCCTTGTCTATTTTTAAGGAAAATTTATGTAACATTAGTTCTGTCTCTGTCGGTGGGTACTCTAACAAGCTACCGTCTCTATAGGGTTTGTATCAAAGAGTATAGTACATGGTGGCAGCTTTCATTGCACTTAAACCTGTTTAGATCACATCTGATGCTCTGATTAACCTTTTTAGCCGTCACGCTAGCACCTCACATCTGGGAAATGAGGTCTTATATCTTGAGTTCCATTTTTCAAGAGATCTAAATCCTTTCCTAAGAATTTCATGGTTTCCAATGAGAAGGTATTTCTCATCTGCTCTATGTCTGTAGAGAGGGAGCTTGAAAGTCTCTACCTCACCAAGGTACTCCCTTCTCGTCTTTGAACATATCATTCTGTACTTTCTAATGCTACAAGTTCGATTCAAATAGAGCGGCCCTGGCATTCAATCTTGATGGCATCGTGAAGCATCCTGGGAAGTGATTGTATTTTAGGTACTGTACTTCGTCTATCAGATATTTTATTTATATAACGATTTCATCTGCTGTTTGTGAGCTTTGCAGTCCCGGTACCATGTGCACCATCTGTATTTTATTATTCCAATTACGTTCTAGATACATTGTCAGTAAAATGAATATAGATAAGATATTGCAAAACTGGAGTAATATATAATACCATTATTAAAAAAAAACACTTGATTGATGCGTTAGACCTATTGAGAACCTACATTATTTAATTAAAGCTTTTTGTACTAACTTAGAATTTAAATAGATTTTTTTTACCAGATTTCTCATCATAGTATGTAAATCACTATTAACACGTTAAAGTTTGTAACACTCTTCATATTAATATGGATAATTTAATGAACGGAATAAAATATAAAATCTGACTCTAACACTCGGTTTCTTGGAGAACGATTAATAAAAAAAAACTAATTTGTTAACTGTCAAATCCCGTGTTAACGTGAACCTTTTTTAATTGCGTGTTAGCCAATCACAACACTCGTCAGTGCTGACAAATCATCTTTACTTTTAACATCCCTCTTTGATTATTTACTCTGTGTATTTTTGTGTCTGTGTGTTTTTGTCTCTGTGTCTTTTAGAAATTGGTAAAAGTAAATATAAAATGAAAAATAAATCCATATGGGCTGGGAGTCAAACCTACAAGCTATGGGAAATCGTCCCGTGCCTTGAGACAGGCGACATCTATAAGGCGTCTTTCAAAAATCCAAACCAATGCTTTGTTTCCAATTCCAATCTTTGAACATGAATTGCGTCATATTACATGTATAAAATATCTTTTAGTCTAAAAGTCAAATCCCTCCAATGAGTTAGACGGTGTAATATCCAACAGTCAAACGTGGTAGAGTTATATTAAGTATATTTTTAAAGGTAATGTGAAAGGGATAAAGAATGCGTAGTGCATAGATTCCACATCTACTAATTATCACGTCTAAGCCGATGGGATATGGTTTTTCAACCCACTTAATAACATTCTTCAAGCTACGGACACAAGTGTAATGGAGCCATCCGTATTTATAATTATTTTAAGTCGAATATTAGTATTTAATAATTTATATTTACTAATACCTACCATGATAATATTATAAAGCTATAAACTATACTTTGAGAATACTTTTACCGTACTGCATAAAAAAAATAAGAATATAATAGATATGTTAAAACGTTTTTATTATACAAAATGGTGGTCTGGTTGTTCTTATTAAGAATGAACTAAGAATGAATGAATGAATGAATGAATAAATTAATGAACTAAGAATGTTACTTAAAATACTTAACTACATTATTTGTCCTGATCTTCTACTGACTTACAGATCATTGTATTATTTAAACATCCTAAATCTGGTAATTAAATAAATTTAAAACAGTCATCTCAATGCCTTTCTCTGTCCAATTCCTGGCCACTATCTGGTCGGTATCGGTCAATTCTGGCGGAAGTTACCGAAACCGTTCATTTATTCTTTCAAACACTTTTTTCTCACTAACCTCCTCCCGAAAGTTTACGATTTGGTATAGTGACACAAAAAACAAGAAATTTATTATAGTCTATTGCAGGGGTATAAAACTTTTAAGCTGGAAGATTTACGATAAAAATATTTTTAGTTTTATTTTTTTACATAATTTATATTTTAATTTGAAGACCATTTATGACTATTGATTTGTGATAAAAAATAAAGTACTTTTGCACTATTAAAGCATAAGACTTTTAAATTCCTTTGATTAAAACGTTTAAATTTAAGGATGCATGTTTCTAAAGCTCTTATATGATTTAGGGTTACTTGATAAACGGACCAGAGGAAAATTAATACAGGGGGATCGAGTTATCTGTTTTTAGTCCAAAAAGCATCTCTCTCACATCTTCATATGGAGTATTGTTCTCACCTCTAGCATGGTGCTCCACTTGACTTTATCCAACGTCGTTCGTTTCTTCCACGATACCATACACCTGAGCCTATAATATTTCCCAAACTTTGAATTATTATTTCTGCCAACACTTATTGTCAAAAAAGACAATATGCCACAAGTGGTTCTAATACAGTAGTTATATGGTGTATTTCATTTCATTTTTATTTTGTAATACGAATGCAAAATCCTGTAAGACGGCAACGAACCCTCAACTCCCCCTGTTCTGCAGATATTTATAGGCGATAGTAGTACTTACCATCAGGTGTATGATCTACTCTTTTGGTGCAACATAAGGCGACATTTATCAGAGTGAACCATGGTTGACCAACCACTGCATTATTGGACCGCTCGGCAACAATAAATAAACTCCTTCGAAGCTGTAATTTTGTTAGCACTTATACCTACGGTGGTTTTTATTTACAACAATCCATTCCAAAAGCCCCTAATTTTTTATAGGACTTTTATAGTAAATATTTTTCTCTAAAAACATTTAATTTGGCAATTAATAATCATATTTTAGTTTTATTTTGTAAATAGAAATATTCAATGCAAGCATGTTGAATATATTTTTCTTTATTTTAACGCCATCTGTTTTTATTTTAGTTAAACAAATTGTATTGTACTTCTCCCATAACCTACATGTTTAACAATAAATGCTGTAGATGTCGCTACTAGGCGCATATAAATGTTTTTGAAAGTATCCGATAGACGGCAAAAACAATACTACCAACTACGATAGTCACCCTAAGATTAAGCTTAGGAACCTATCGAAATACATTTTAATTTAGTAGCATTATATCTAAAACCTTTTCAAGCGCTGTACTCTGTAGTTAGTAGTCAATACAGACAAAGCGCTTTCGTGTCTATGAGTTGGTTTTTTAAATTTCTGACAGTCTGTTACTGATTCTATACGGAGTATACTGTGTCGCTTGAATGATTATATACATCGTGTGGATTCTGAGTGTTTTTTCAAATGTTGTGATTTAGATTAATAAAAGATCGCAAGTTTGTTTATCTTTGGTTTGTGAGAAGTGTTTATGTGTACTTTAATTAACAATTTTGTGTTATAAACATGGTGTGTTAAGCGAGATCGTTGCCGTAACTCCGTAAGTTTACCGGCTGACTTGTTATGGTGAGTACAATCAATATTTACCCCCTTTTTATTCACGATGGGCCACCTTTTGGATTTTAAAATGTTTGAATTCTCAAAATTGCATTATGCAAAACATGTCTTATTTATTTAAAATTTGTAAAACATTTGTCTTATGGTTGTAAACCGCGTGATTACAAAGACAAGATCGCTTGATGATTACTAAAACGGTTGAGTTATTTCTTTTTGTTGCATTATTTTAGTTCTGGCTAATTACACATCTAGTAAGATTGATTCGGTAAAAGAAAGGCGTTTTTTATTTTTAAAATACCAGTAATATTACTAACTACAATACTTGAATGACTAATCTAAACGTTACTCTCATGCATAACTGTAATTTTGGAAAATTTTCTCATGTAACTCATCATACAATAAAGTTTGCTTAGTATACTTGAGGTTTACATTATAAATGTTTTATCTTGATCATAAACTTATATCTAATTTTCTAAGTATGTATTTAATCCGTAAATAAAAGATTAATAAATTATCAAATAAATATATAACCAAATAAATTTTGATGGATACTACTAAAAAAACTATAATCCCAATATCTTTAAATGCTAATGTATAACATTTATTGTACCAATAAAATAGATATAGATATAATTTATCATTATTCTTATAATACATTCCATGTCAATATTAAGTACTCATATATTAAAATTTATTATTTTTGTACATTTTAATGAGTTTGTCAAATTAGAAAGACATTTTCAATGTTTTTTTTATCCTGATAAACTGCATTTATATTGTTTTTGTTTACAATTACAGCTAATATTAAAGAGGAACATTGCATAATTTATATTTTAAAAATAAATATTCTTCACATGTAAAAACTTGATAAATATAATTTAAGTATTTATTTTATTCTTCTTTCCATTGGAACTTTTTGTATAAATTCTTATTGCAAAAATATGCATGTTATAGGCATATTAAGTACCAATACTTAGTTTTTTTTACAAAATTATGAATGTATATTTGGCTTAATTGAATAATGAATTTTATGAAGTTCTAAAAATATATATTTTTGAAATTATTATTATAATTCAATTTAAATAAAATATAAACCTTGTTATCTTACAACTATTGCAAATATGGAGAGTTTGAATTAATAATAAATTAATGAATTTGAAGAGTAATATTGGATATGCCTGGAAGAAAGAATATTTTTGGTGGCCACCGATGTCATCGCATACATGTCTGCAATTTAAAAAATATATGAATTTTTGATATTTTTTAATGTTATAGATTATTCATATTAAATTCATACCATTATTATATGCTTAAGTAATGTACATACATTACGCTTATTACATAATGTATATATGGGATAATTATTTTTATATATATTCAATATTTAATGTAACCTTGTTTTATATAAGCTTTTTTTTATGTACATTTTATTTTATGAGGAAAATATGTTAATGTGGTTTATGACTAATATTTATTTCAATCATATTTATATATTCAAAGTTCATTCATTTAATTTATCAATTAAATTAACATTTATTATGTATAAACAAATAATTCAAACACATGTATCATATATTAGTACCTCAAAATAATATAAAACCTATACATATGCTTGTGGGAACAAGGTTTTAATTCATTAATTATTTTTGTATTAAATGAAAAAATATGCTTTATTGGTATGATAAGGAATTATAACATTTACAGTCTAATAAGATTTAGATTCAATAAAAAGAAAAAATAAAATAATTTTACTAAATAAAACACAAATTCTTTGGAAGTGTTTTTCAAGCTAGTTGATATTGTTATAAATTGTAAAACGAAAGTATTTGAATTACTTTTTCACGGGAAAGTGAAGACCGCGTCTGTCGTGACGACGACGCGGGTCGTATTTTTAAACTAAAAAAACTATATTTTGTTTGTTGTGGGAATAATTTATTGTTATAACAAAATGTATACCACGTTCAATCCAGATATCCTATTACGATTTCAAAATCAGTCAGTTTTATAGTAACTATTGTTGTGGTTTATAGGTGTTGAATTGCTTTTAAATTTTAGGAGCATTTATCAATTAATATTATGTTAAGTATATATATACTTAAATAAGTATATGTAAAGAAAAGGTCAACATTTTAATTTGTGTGATAAGAGCTGCATATCTTTGTGTATTGAAGCAGAAATAATTATAAAATGTCTCTTGTAAAGCATGCAAGTCGTATTTTAAAACATTTACTAAAACCAATGTATATATTGAAAGTTTATAAAGAATTATAAAATAACATCCTTATATTATAATATTAAAATTCATCCAGCATCTATCAACTGTCTGAGCTTTATTATAACTAATTACATAAACTAAATAGAAAACGGTTTAGATGTTTGAACAGATAATCTAATATTAGTATTCCGCAGTCGTTCAGAGCAACGCCCTTAACATGTACTTTATTTTTTAAACGCCACATGCGGTTACTGTGTATAGACTTCTGTGCTGTGACGTCATATTTTTTTTATGCTAGATGATGGTTTTATTTGAACAATGGTTTTATTTGTCTGTATCGAGGGTTTGAATGTAATATAGGTATATTCAACGCAAATCCAGCAGCTTAATAGGATGTATAATTTTAATACGTTGTGAAAAGATTAACATTATCTTATATCTAATGTTTAAATGCTATTTAGTTTATCCGATAGATTCATTGATTAATTTATTATAAATAGCTGGAATCCGAGACTAATTAGGAATTTTAAATTTGCAATAACATTTTTGAAATTTTAAAAGTAAAATCAGTGATGCTTAAAAATAATTAACATGAAAAAAAAATAAAGTATGTAAAATAATCAAGGGCCACTTTCACCAAACTTGGTTACTTTTAACTAAATCAATATTTTATTATTTAACTTATCATTTTGCATTCTCGTAATACTTCATTTATGTCTTTTGACAAATTAAATAGAATAAAATAACTAAGTAGGTACGTAAAATAAATCGGAAAATGTACCTTATGTTTATATAGATAAATGCTAGAATTGCAATTTTAAATATAAATGTAATGCATTGTACCATGCGTCAGTTATATAATTCATAAAATAAATGGATGTACGCCGAAGTTAAACTTAGTCCATCGTGGTGAATCGGCCCTTAATGAAAATAAACTTGTGAACTGGGTTTAACTAATATTTACATTGCATTTTTATACTGAATTTGCTGAGTCGGACTAGTTCTCATCTTATTTCGATATCGTTCATATGAAAATCTAATATAGTTTTTACTGGAATGTAGGTTATATTCCATAAAGGTATTTTCATTTTTGTACTTTTTATACAGATCTGCTTATTGAAAAAACTCATTCTAGTAATTATATGTTTCTAAAGTAAACAATAAATGCGTTATTCAATCTATTTAAATGTAGGTTTAAATAAATATATATATTACTTATGTACATATTTAATAAAATACTTTCATGATAAATTTGTTTACCAAAAATACAATAAATATTAATAACTTCAATTATTGGAAATTGGGTTTATCATGTACTAGCTATTGCCAGGTAGGTACTTAGGTATTTACCTACACATTCAAAACTATTAAATAACATACGTCATACTCGCACAGTCAACATTATCCGCATCTTTGCTATATAAAAAAAAAAAATCTAATGCTGGTAAGCTAAGCATCAAATGCAAAAATAAAAAATATCCAGGTGACAGTTCAAGTGTCCAAAAATTATGTCCACCAGAATTACTAGAATGGATTTTTCCACGAAAATATGAAAATACCCAAACGTTGTGATTTGATATCAGGGAAGTGTTGAATTAATCGAATATAATGTAAATATCCAATACAATTAATCTAAAATCTATTGGTAATTTAAAAATAATAATATTTGGATGTTAATTTATTTAAAAAAATATATAGATTCGTACCTAAAAAGTGTAAATATCTCGTATATATTATATTGTTATTATATAGAAACTTACGAACATTTACTGAAGTATTTTTTTAACATGTTCTCAGATTTGTATAGAACTGACTATAAACTGATATGAACGATAGAAATCAAAGAAATTCTCTTAAAATTTCTTCGCCGATTAAACTTTGAATTGCGAATAAAAAATAATTACAAAGATAATAATACTAACAAAGAAATCGTGTCTTTCATGATGTTTCATCTACAATTGACTTAAATACAGTAATTAATCATCGTCATTAAAAACTATACATATATATCAAAAATATATACAACAAGTTTAATATCACTTCCAATGTGGACATAGGTAACATTGTTTGTCATTTAAAATGGCGGTAAACAATTTATATGATAATGGAACCGCCTTTACCCGCCCACAATTTGCCCACAGATTATGTATAGAATTTGCCCTCAGATTATGTATAGAATGCTAGATACATCTAGGGTAGCGACACGGTAGCTCAGTTGATAGAGCGACGGGACGGTTTCTCAAGGGTCGCTTCTTCGATTCCTGACCGTGTCTATGACATTTTCATTCTATATCTATTTGTGAATTAATTCAAAACCTAAAATTTTATGTATTTTGTTCATTCTATTTGCATGTAATTCTACGTATAAAATATTGGTAAGGATAAGTAAATAGATAAGGTATGAAAAGAGATGAAAAAGATATAAGGTAGAATATCTTTTACCTTACCTTTTGTTTGTAGTTTTCTTATTATATTGTATAAACATGCCTGTCAAGTTATGAATACCTAATATTTTTTAATTAAATTTTGTCATAAAGCTTTAGACGTATCTTTTGTGAGAAGGTAGTGAAGGTTGTGCGTACGCCGTAAAAAGTTCAATGACCTATCTTTTAACATAACCAAAAATTCTAATATGGAAATACAAAATACGATAACAACATAAAAGGTCTGGTTTTTTGTTTATTATGCCCTTAAACAATAGGAATGTTTGAACGAAATATAGACAAAAGTTTCTTTCTGGTATATATGTATCTAGTTAGAATGTTACTCTTTATGGAAGCTATTAACATTAGGGGACAGGTTAATTGACCTGGTGTCAGTCCAGTAGGGCTCTCTCTCTGTATATCTTTCTACTGTACAATATTACAATAATCTTACTTTCGAATTCGTCCTAAAAGTAGCATTATTCTGATAATGTTTCGATATGAAGTTTTGATGACGTCATTCAATATTTGACTTTAGGAAACTCGTACCAAAAGTGTTTTGACATTTCAATTATTAATGTTATATTGTTTTTACGTCAAATTTAAAGAAAGCGTCTATAATTTTACGTCACTAAATAGGAATAAGACATTATTTTTTTAAACAGATCATAGTACAAATCAAAATTAAATAATTGTGCAATTTATACAAAACTTTTAAAACACTAATAGTTTTTAAGAGTTAATGGTAGGCTCCTTAAGAAACACTGGCATTAATAAATTAAATAAAGGTGATAAGTTTTATTATATATACGTAATTACGTACGTAAATAACGTAACGTAACTACGTAATTACATGTTTATAACGAAATATTTATTTATAATACCTATACTTGCTAATAGCTCGTAAATTATTCCAGACGTATAGCATGGCTTATAAATAATCACAAAATGATCTCACTGATGTATTATATATATTAATATATAATATACATTATTAACACAACTTTATATATATATTATATACTAAATACTTGACAAATATTTACAACGTCCTGAATAGCTATGCGGTTCAAAAGATTTGAAGATGAAACGAAATATTTTGTAAATATAAAGTTATCGCTCAATTATATCAAATAAACGGAGTGCCATCAAAGCTCAAGAATTTAAAATATTTTCATTGTTTATGATATCATCCATCTTGAAGCGGAATTATTTTGTTTTATTAAAATGAATAATTCCTATATAACCTTATTATTTGTTTTCTTTTTTCGAGATACCTTGTAAAATAAGATAAAGAGAATAATTGTTATATTTTCATACCTTTGTAATTTTTTAATATCATAACTGGCGTCTAATATTTTTTAAATAAATATAGTACTTGTTTTCCTGGCTCGCTCAGTAATTATAAACTAATGTCCTCAACGTGTACCTTCTGTTTTCCACCAGGAGTGTCTTTATCAACAGCTATTTTTCAGGTAACTTTTAATATTATCATTTTATTTACTAGACATTTCCATATAAAAATTTATTGATTTATATCAGCCGTAGTTTCTAACATATATATGACTATTCTGTGATCCCGGCAAAATCTATTGGTTATAAATAAAAATAAATAAGAGTGAAATAAAAAATAAATAAGAGTAAATAAAAAATAAATAACAATAAATTTTTCTGTTGCATAGAAAATAGCAAGCTGCCAAACCCACTCCATCCCTAAAATGAATCAAAAGAACGTATATGTGAGTGTGTGTGAGTTTGTCTTTGGTGTCCCTGTGCTGGGAATACCTCTTAAGCCGCTGCTACCACATCTAAATGCCGCTAAAAGCGCAAGTGTGTGTGCAAACTTGCATGTATTGAACTATTCAATGCAGCCTCCTAAGTCACATCTGTGAACTAATCATATACATTTATGAATCCTCTACACGTAGTCTTAATGTGTAATTAGATAATGGTTTAATTGTCTCAGTTTTTAGGAATTTCAATTCCTTTAGGGGTGAAAATTTAACTTTGATTCTGATCAAATAATAACCGCCTTTAAAGAGTTTACTAAATCCCATTAGGGTTTTCAGAGCAAAGGTATTATTGATCTTTCATAAAAATTATATATAGATATGTATTTATGTATATATATTACCGAATAAACCTCATATCTTAAATAAACTTATATTATATATATTAAATAATAATAAAAATAATATCTATTTATTATATATATCTCAGCTTGACTGTAATTTTGTATCTTATATTGTAACTTAGCTTTCTATCTATGCTTTTCATATTTAAAGTGTATTTTCATATATATATATATATATATTGAGCTGGTGGTTAGGGACTGACCTTTGAACCAAAGGTTGTTGTGGGTTTGATTCCCACACGGTTACGATCTTTGCCTAATCCACAGATTTTTATAGATTGTTATTTCATTCATTATTGTTTGTTCTTTTATTTATTGGAATGATAATTTATCGGAAATATATATATCTGTTATATTTGTTACATAATGTTTACTCGTTACACTTGAATATATGTGCGTACAAATTTATTTATCATGCATAGCTTAATTATGTATGGCAGAATGAGATCTGCCTCTCACAATAAACTAATGTAGGCTGTGTAAGAATTCTCTTTCTAGTTTACTTTGTGCGGAAAAATGCGGTATTGGCGGTTTGCCAAACATTAATCATTTTAGTTTACACATATACCTTCACACATACACACAAATGTATGTACTCTATAGTATAGTCTATACTCTATGGTTCTGTCAGAAAACAGGAAGTGAAAATTTATTAACTGTATTTTTATTCATTGTGCCAAGTTCAAGTTATGGCGTTCCAAATTCAAAATTAGCGGCTCAAAACCAACCTTAGCTGTTCTTAATTATATTATCAAACTAATTATGCTGTTAGTTTTACAAAGCAACAAAATCAGTACAATCTTGATAGTGTAACCCCAGTTTCTGAGTTCTGCAAAAGGGGTCAAATGCTCCAACGGTGTATATCGACCAGTTTATCTTGATATTGTCTGTGCGTCTTATTTCAAAACACAAGTAAACATGGGGGTTCAAAACGTTCTGGTTCAGGTGCACTGTGTAGCCAATTAAGCGAGACCCACGCGAATCATAAGGCCTCCTTTATTAGATTTGTTAGAGAGAGTTCAGAGAAAGTTGGTTAACTGTAACAATACTGCAACTGTGGTAATGACTGTTGCATCATGGGCTTATTCAATTGTGTGATGTTGGTTTAGTTGTTATTGACATTCGATTAACATATGACATTTATGTAACAGTAGGTACTGTCAGAGTGGGTACTTAGAAATAAAATATCTACTACATATATGATAAATAGGAAAAAATGGGATAATGCCTGTTTGATATTCCACTACATCCTCAGATTGGGATGGATTTGGAGTATCGGAAACCGTTCTTAACGAATTTTCTGAAATACTTAGTGTATTTGAGTTACTGTACAAACAATATAAATATATATATACATATATATCTGGTACAGAGAAAGTAAAATATCCGGATAAAAGTCAACAGTTCCAAATTAAATATTTATTATTTATTATACCTTTCGTTACTTTAAGACTAAAATGCTTCGTCGCTGATAGCTCGATGTAATTGAAAAAGTTTTCTTCCGTTAATAAATAATTTTACTTTGATAGAAATTTACGAACAACAAAGAGAGTGACTTATTAATTTAAAAGTGCGTCTAGCTATACATTAAGTAAGTAAGAATATAACGAGTAGTAAGAATTTAGTGACGAAAAGTGAGTTCAAAAAGAAAATTGACAAAATATATTTTTTTATTATAGTAAAATGGAGATTTACCATGTTTTAATAAGTTAAATGTTATAAATATATATATATTGCTATAATTTTGATACTAAGGCCGGAGTATTTAAATGTAAAAAAGAACAAACTTCTCAAAGGAAATTATATTTATAAGCCAACATCTCCAAACGAAGCACACGATTTAAGATAAACCATCGAATTTCCGAAGGAACGAGATGAAAACAAACTTAATATATTTCGTAACTTATCAAAACTAAGCAAATATCTATGAGCTTTCAAAATCGAAACATAATAAAACATTTACAATTACATATTTAATGATGATGATGTGTCAGATTATTATTTTTGTTATAATTTCCCGTCTGGAATTTCGCATCCTATGAAGATTAATTTTTAACGTTTGTATTACGTAGCTCATTAAAACCATTTTCCAGCCCAGTAATAATGTACTGGACGTTTTATATCGAGGTCACTGGCCTGGTATCTTTACTCAAGGAGAGTTAAGAGGCACGGACTCACCATCTGTGGCTAATGAAGGCGTTAAAAGATTTCGCAAGAATAATTGAAGCGTGTATAATTATGTTTTATTTGCATGTATATATGGCTATATTCATTTTACAGTCTCTATTGAATAATTAGACTGATTGAAGAGATATAAGTTTTCAATTATATTTAAATATTTTGTTGACCATATAAAATCTTAGAACATTATATTTCCACACAGTATAAATATATTTAGTTTTGTTTTTATTATTTTACTTAAGGACATTATTCGTAATAACTTTTATAAATTCTTTACTTTTCCCAATTTTTCATCCGTCGGTCGTTTTTTAATCTCCTTTCACAGATCAGCTGGAAGAGATTTCATTTTGAAATAAGCAGTGCCTTTTTAAGAAGGTATGTTAAAATAAGTAAATCGTATATGTAGGTATTCTGTGTGTACATAAAAATTTTAAATAAATATTTAACTAAATGTGGCACATATTGGTTGACAATGTGTTAAAATAAATTAAACTGTCCGGAATTTTAAGAAAATTAAAGATAAGCTTCCAATTATGTTTGAATATTTTTTTTATTACACAGTTATTGATATATCTAGATGTGGCACATATATGTATTAAAATAATATATTATTTAAGTAGTTTAAAGTGTTTTTAAAGATTCATGCTACTAGAGGGCATATATTCTGCTAGAAGGGCAGTAAATCAAGTAAGCTCATGCCCCATCTGCGGCCACATACGCCACTGAGCAATTGTTGCCATCTCCTTTGCATACGGCTTGACATTTTCTTGCTAAATATGGAACTTTAGTTTTAGAAATTTTACTCTGTTATATTATTTATGGAAATGTATCTAGCATTATAATATATTTATGGGGTTGTTTTGTGTGTAAATAAATGTTTTGGTTTGATAATATTTTTTTTTGTAAATAAATACGATGAGGAATTTTAAAACACATTTCAAGGTTATGTATAAAAAGCTATACTTAGTGATTATATAATATTGTAACATATTTCATAATATATAGATAAAAATCATGAAATATTAAAGTTTACAGGAATAAAAGTATTTTTATATGTAAGGTCGCCGCGACACCGGCTCTTTCACACTTCAACGAAGATTTTTCCGGCCAATTAACTTTACTTTTTTTTTTTACCATAAATGTATATTAAGAATATTATTTTTATATGGACTTGCATTTTTGCTGCCGCGATTAATATTTAGTATAGGTAAATAGGTCATGTCTCATTCAAAGCTTCAAACAAATTATAAAGTTTATGGGGACTTTTAACTTCATTTCCAAGTAATATAACTTTAAAATGTAGATCGGACTTCAAGGTGGAGAATCAAATAAAACTTAAGTACGCTCTTAAGGAATGTTTAAACTTTAATACTGCTGCAACATTTATAACGCGCTTTATAGTGTTATTGCAATTCAGCTGAAACTTTGACATGCTTTGAAGATGGAGGGCAAATGAACTTACGGGTCACCTGGTAGTGAGTCCCACCGCCCACGACCACAGTGAACACCAGAGAAAACGTGCTCTCAAAGTAATTAAAGGTCTTATTACTTATTTGATATTTGGTATATATTTTGATTCAATGACTGTGATAAATGCAGCCATTATCAAAAAATTGTCTTCACAATTATTAAATCTTATGTCAGCCATTTAATTCTCCACTGACGCAGTAAGCCGCTACATTTCACTGCATTGCACATATCTAAACCAAACTATTTTTAAAAAGAAATCAACTGAAAGTTTGAACGGTAAAATTTCTCTCTTGAAAATAAAACTTCAAGAAAACTTTGGCTTTGCATTTAAAGGAAGAATTTGAGAAACATATTCTTTTAACGTTTGTGATATTCTCCATGTACTTACATGTCTTTTATTACATAGAACTAGGCTTTGCCTCCCTAGTGCCTGGAATTAATGCCTTGTTCTAGTAATTATGCTCGCGTTATAACCTAGAAACTGAAATGCAATGTCCTATTTCTTGGAAAAGTGACAGTATAAGAAATGAGAAACTTCATGAATAAATATTACAATATAGATAATCTACATAAACATAGCTAAATATTGAATAAAGTTGCTTCTGAAATACATATCGCAAGATGTAAATATGACATTTATAATAAAAGACATTAAAAATATTACCTTTACTCTATACTTTATCCTAACCACCTCCCGTCCTGAAAGCCGTATCAATTTCAGATAATATGCTGACCTGAATACACATTTGGATAATTAATCACATACCAACCTAATTTAATCTGCCTGGATTTAACTTGATTTTAATTATTTGGTAATAGCTAAACAACGGGCTAATGAGTTTTAGTGGGAGTCAGTTAGTTCGTGTGCTTGAAATTAGATTACATTCTAGGGATCTGATTGAATTCAGATTTCTCCGTGAATAGTATCAAAAGTTATTATTTTACGTACGGATAATATTTACTTTTTTAATTTAGCGTTACCTCCCATTTTTTTATTATATATTATTATTTTATTATTAATTTTATAAATGTTATACGTGTGTGATAACTCAAAATAACATAGAATGGCAGAAACAATGGCGTATTGTCTGTTGACGGCATTGACCCCAATGCTATCTTCATAAGGAATGATTCGATATATTTTGAATTCTGATTTTAGATGAATGTTTTAAATTAGTATTCAGTCGTTGTGGTGTCTAAATTCGTACTAAATTCTCAGACTCATTAGTTCATGAACGCAATAGAGGGAGGGGGGGGGGGGGGGGATGCTGTAGCTAAATTAATCAAATGATATATTCTTTGTTTATGGATAAGCACTTTTTATACTACTTATACTATAGTACTATAGTACAAAAACATTGTTCTCTTTTGATCTTGCTAAAATGGAGTTAGTAGCACTTGTCGGTGCGCAAGCGCAGCCGAGAGCGACAGCTAGTATAATATATTTGAGTTTTTCGCATTATCATTGCAAACTGTCCAAATCAAAACTCCCCGTTGGCGCTGCTGTATTTAGATACAGCTCCCACCCAACGGTGATTTCCAAATCTGAAATAAACTTCGCCGTTTTAAAGGACTGTTATTCTTCATAATTTCGTTGTTTAGGTGAAGTTTATTGTAAGGTGAAGTTCGTTGATAACGGGATGTTATTGTTATCAAATACGGCCCGGTTATGATAACTGTTGACTATAATTGATAAAATAATTTCTTGAAATTGAATTATCAGACATTTTATTTAGTTAAAAGTGTATAGGTTATTTGATAAGGCCTTACCTACTTTCAATCATTACTATAGGTATGAACTATTCATATTGTTTTTTTATTATAATATTTTTTTGAATATTTTAAACCTACACAATATTATTTTCTAAGATCATAGGAAAGTACTATTAAAAAAGAAATATTTCCAATAAATTACTAAAACACGTATATTTTTCTATATATGTATACTTAACTGACATTTAAAACGCTTTGAAACAAGTGTCTCCGTGGACACAATAAACATAATCTCACGAATGTTAAATTAGACGCTAAATTGGTTAAAATTATTTTATTTACATTTTAAATACTAGCTCTTTGTCAACACCTCTTCCACTCAAATATTAATCCAACTACTTACACTAAAAATACTTGTAAAATCATTGAGAATTTTAGAATATTAGTTTACTTGATATTACTTCAAAATCGATCCTAAAGTTTCCAAATTTATCCGGGATCAACTCAAGCTTCCAAAAATAAATCAACCGCCCATGTTATCGCGATCTAATTTAATCTGCGCGCGCGCATCCATGCACTTGACAGATGACTCAGTCGGCCACTGCACCCACAAAACAAATCTGTAACATTTTGTTTGACATTGACGACGTTCTGTACATACAAAGACTTTTTTTTATATACGTATGTAATTATTGAAGTTTTAAATTCTGAAATAAATATTACCTTTTGAAATCAGCATGTCAGGAAATCTTTCAATAATAATTAAATGAGTTTACCTGGTTCTTCATGTCTCAATATGTTTTTTTAGTAAACAATAAGTAAATTTCATTTATAAATGATTTTTTTTTAATTGTATTATACTAATGCTAGAATTGTTTATTTTTTGTTATTCTTGAAAAACAATGCTGATGGTGAAATTATTTAATATGTTAATGACGATAGAAGACGTAACAAAAAATAAAATTAAAACGTCACGTAGACATACTTTCACGCTATGAATTATTTATAATTAGTTTTTAAATAGCCACTATAAGAATAAATTAACATGAATAATTTGCATTTCTATTTACACACTATACTTAAAATATGTCTGAGTTTTAAAAGAATTCGTTTGTATTATATGCAAGGTATTTTTATTTTTTATCTCAATATAATATACTTTAAATTGATTATATCATAGCCATTAATTTTTATGTCCTTTAGACAACAGATAAATTGCTAACTACCGTATATTTTTTGAATCAAACACGCTCGTTTGTTTTTATTCAATGATTCATAATGATTCAAGGATACGTCCAGTTAAATCATTAATGCAGCCTTTGTCTAGTTCTGGCTAAACGATTAGTTGATTACAATCTAGAGAATATCGAGAGCTAGTGATGTTACGTCATATAGGTATCATTGAATAATATTATTTTTATTTTTGTTCAAAAAAAGATCCAAACCTGCGATGGGAAACCGTTCCGTCGCTCTGCCAAATGAGCTGCCGTGGCGCCACCCACGAATTCGATAAATTTAGTATTCCTTATATTATTGTCTTTATCTAGACAAAGTCGACATCTATAAGGCTTCTATCGAAATTCCTAACCATTTTTTTCTACCTTTGTAGTATAAAATGACATTGGAAGCCACAAACGTAGTAAATTTTTGAAAATGTAAACATATTCATTTAAATCGTCATCTCCAGCCAAAACTCAAATGTCATATAAATACTTACATAACTAAACACGTATCTTTAAACGGAATAAGGAAATTGATGCACGTCTGCAGAGGAAGTCGTATGATGCACCAGCCTTTAGTATCCAGGGGCGTATACATGGTACATTTTTATTCCTTACTCACAAAAGGGCCAAATTGGTTTGATTGGCATCCGTCACGCTTGAAATGAAGTCAAAGATACACGATAAATCAGACACACTTAAAACACTTATTGTCCAATGAAATAGTTTAGGAGTCAAGGGTGATGACCTTAGAAATCTTAATAGATTGATATTTTGTTCGGTTTATAATGTAATATAATAAATATTTAAAATGTCTACATTAATTATGTTTTAAATATAATTTTGTATAAGAACATCTAACTATCTTATATCAATTGATTACTTCGATCTTTATAAAGTTGTTAGCTTTAATTAAATCCGAAATTTACGAAGCACTGTACCGTAAACTATCCATTAAAAGATTCCGGGAAACATAACTCTGTATCGGTCGAGGGGAAAGGGTAGGTTATAAATTATTGTTTAATCTGTTCCGACCGTCTGGCTGGCCCGCTGAAATCATCCCATACAGCTAATCGTGAACCAGTGAAACAAGATGGCTGAAAGACCTATTATTATTATTACATTATTAAATAAATAAATGTGTTTTTAAAGCATTTCTAATTAATTTAATTTCTTATAATTTTGACATTTAAGTAAGAATCCGTATTAGAATTTCTCTTTTGTTTATTTTATTTATTCTTTATAGATCCTGTTCTCTCGTCTTCTCGATGACATAACTTTTAAATGAAACCGGTCCGCTTACATTGTATGATGACTAATAATTAAATGGCGTTATTTATTAAATAAAAAATATATTAAAACTATATTTCTATGGAAGTAGTTATTAAAATATTTAAATAATCCAATTCTACATTTTATGTATATTCTGTGAATCTAATGGGCGAATAAAAATATTAAAAATACTCTGTTGTATTTCATTTTCATCTCAATTTTACTGAATATATATTTTCTAAATGAAAAACCTTTTAACAGCTATATTTTTTTTGAGTTATTATTTGAATACAATCTCTATTAACTTGTATTGTTTAAAAATACACGAAAAAAATATTTTTAAAATCTAAAAACTATAATTTAAATAAAAGTTCAAATGCATAGCTAGTTTGCAATATATATATATATATATATATATATATATATATATATATATATATATTAAATTTAATGTCTCTGGTACATTGAAGAGTGGAGACCATGAGTTAACGATTCTTGCAGCATTTACGACACATCATGACAGCATATTTATTAAGTTGTGTTTTATTACTTGACAGATGTTCTGTACGTGCTCCAAATTACTCTCAATGTTAAAGACCACCATCATTATATTCTTTGTTATGTTCGACATACATACATACATACATATTTACATACATACACACATACATACATACACACACACACACATACATACATACATACATACATACATTCATTGAAACCTTTACTCAAGAAAGTATAATGCTCTGAGGTGGTCGTTGCCCTCGTTTTGACAAAATCGATCTCAAGCTCAGAATGGTTCATATCAAATAATATTTATTGTGCTATTTATTTATGTTGCTTTTATCGATATAATACCCTCAAGCTTAATAAACACATCTACATTTCAATTAACAAGCGACTGCTAAATTCAATATTTTAATAAGATTTTATATCTCCATAATCAAGTTAGAAGTTACAATGTATTTAGATAAGATGCGATTGAAAATAAAAGGATTAATTTGGTGGTAGTTGAACATTCATCGTATAAAATAAATGCAACTTTATTAGTGTTATTTGGGTTTGAATTCGGCGTTTTATCGATCGATACGCTGCAATTGCGCTGACTCAAGTGATTTACTGACGAGGGTAGTTTTTGTCAAACGAAAAGCTTCCTTATTGCATTAATAATAAACTGCTACTAACAATTTCAGCGATGGGGAAAATGCAGGGGTTGCAACCCACGTGTTCTGCTTCATTATTGTATGATCTCGATGTTTTTGGTTGTAATATAACTTATTCGTTTTCAAACTTGTAAGAAATAGATAATATATTTTGGTCGGCATTCAATTGGGAGCTCCAGTTCAATTCTCTACGGACGTCTGTCAATTTAACTCTCCCTTAACTTCCGTTTAAAATTAAATTATTTATCGTATCTAAACCACGGTATACATTTCGTTATTCTAATAATGTTCTAAGTTGCGTCTTTATTCCGAGTCTAGCTATACCGAGATTTAAGATAGCAGTTGTTCAACTTACTGATCTATGAATTTGTAATGCGGTCCGAATTGTGAATTGAAATATGAAAAGCTGCCAAGCTACCTGAGCCAAGCTGGGATAGTTAAATTGGCTGGAACTTTAGATCTCTGTAATAACTGCTGGACCTTATCGACCATTAGTAGGTCTGTCGGCTTAAAAATACAGAATAAGAGCAAGTACTTTTTATGAATGATTTCATCTATACATGCATGGTAGTATTAGTTAATAATAAAAGAAGTTTTTATTCGAATAACTTCAAATAATAATAACGAACTTTGTTATTCTGAAGAGTAACTTTATTACCAAGAATTACTTTACCGTATAATATATTTAATCTCTTGTTATTCTGTGATACAGTTAAGGAATGTAAAAAAGCTGTTGTTTTATGTTCACCATAACGAACTTATCCTTAGTAGTAGTTAAATATTTACTCGATAGTTGCAAATTTAAATGTAAAAATAGTTTGTTCTTAGCACAATTTATTCCTGAGAAAGACTTTTAAGTATATACTTAAGACAAGTAAGACGAAATTGTCGTAGTAAGGTTGGACCTTAGAAAAAAAAATCATGATTTAGCAAATCTAAATTCTTTTCAGTTTCAGAAGCTTTCAGTCCCAAAAAAAGGTCATGAGTGTCCATAATACATATAACTGTTAATAAATATAAAATGATTATAATATTAACCGAGAGATATATATACAGCAAAAATATTGATGCAATGAATGCTATCAGAAAAGTGTCGAGATAACTTTATCGTTTTTTTTTTTAACCATGATAAGTTTTATAATATCATTGATTGTTAACAATTCTGTTTGAAAATACATACACATACATACATACATATTAATAAATATTATTTCTAAACGATCGCTTTCTATGTTTCTTTTTTTATATATATCCTTATTATATTATATAATTTGTAATAATTGCAGTAAATTAGGATGAAAAATCAGTTTTAGAAGACGATATAGGTTTAACCTATAATTCCACATCACCAGACGACTTCTTTCTACTTAAACTAAACAATTTTTCTTCCATCGTTCATTTCCGCTTTCTTTATACTACCGTCCTCGTTAATGGCTAAGGTGTTTTATTTCTTTATATTGTGTGCTAGTGCTTTGTACGTTTTTAAAGCGTGACTAAAAAGCTATTGTTTGTGAACGTATGTCGGTCTGTTATAAAATTGCAACCTTTAGTCTTGTTATAACTTCGCTTTCTGCATTTCATTTCCCTTTTATTAAAAATATTATCATCGTTATCTACCAGTTCATTAATATTATTTCGTATTGATATAGAATCTGCGGTTTCTAATAAACTTTGAATATGGAATATTTTATCAAACCAATCAATATCATCTCAACGCTGTAATATATTGAGGTACCTACATCACTCCCCCTTGGATATGTACTCGCATTAATGTATCCGTAAAGCCACGTGATTACCTCGGCCTCGCTGGGAAAATGTTATAGCTTTTTAATGTATATTGCTTTAAATGGTTCTTATTTGTTTAGTGTTTTTTATGCAAATAGTAAGCCCCTTATCGCCGCCATTATGATCTTTTCAAATCGATTTAAATATAATTTCCACGCAGACAATCTACAATCTTTAGCTTTTCCGTAGTTGCAGTGAGGTTGCTATTTAGATAGTAACTTTTCAACATTTTTGGTTATTCAAATGCTTTTTATGATTGTAGGGGACTTGAGGGTAGGTCGGGGTTTTTGACAAATTGCCCGAAGGCCAGACAGGGGGCTTTGAATGAGAACAGCGCGTGTTGGTAATGTCGAGGGTGTGGTTGTCAGTGTGTAAGTTTAAATCAATAAAATATACTCGCTTGTAATGGCCTTTCAACTGGATTATAGAAATCTTTATAATGCCTATTATATGTTTAGTCTGCCACCACTATTCGTATTAAAAAGTGTTTTGGCAAATGTTCTATTCCTATCATATACTAAGATTACTTGGAAACTAGTTCAGTATGATAAACGGTTTACTACCAACACAATAAGATAAGCGTATTTCGTTGTCCTTTCGTAAATATGTTTTAAGTAAATCTTACTGCAAGTAAGGTATATTTATATTTTACTGCAGTCTTATCTTCGATGGCATCGTTTACTTTACTAATATGCTAGATGTTACTTATATAATACATATTATATAATTTAAATCATTTATATATTAAATATTTAATTAAATATAAACAAGTTGTTAATTCCGTAATAACTAAAGTTTTAAAAGCATATTACTTATATAATATATTTGTTTGTAGCTAACCTTAAATATTATATAATATATTTGTTTGTATCTAACCTTAAATATTATATAATCGTTCCATGGAAGACTTTATTAAGGATGTGTAAATTAATTATCATCTAATATTATATTTATTATTTGTATTATGATTATTTAGTTTCGAATATTTTTTTGTATGAATATAATATAGTGCTCAGTTGAAAGCTATGACGGAGCTCCAATAGGTCGCAGGTTCGACTACCCGTGGTGTGGATTTTTTTATTCTTTATTTATTTCTAAAACTACTTTTCATTGTTAATAAATATAAGGTTTACATTTAGACTTGTTTCGTTAAAGTATCTTTGTATTAAGTATATTATTAGCTTACGTGAAATTATTTTACAAGTTTTTTTTACATTTAAAGTTTAAAATGAAGTTAAAAAGAATATTATTATTTCAATACCTACCTGGGCTAATTTGCGATCCAAACTCTTCTTGAGTCTTTATGTCCCTGCATTACTGTTCTAAAAGTTTTAAATTCGCTCCTATGTTCCATATCATAGAGAGTATTTTCGTTTAAAAGCTTATTAAAATACCACAAAGGAATTTAAACGATGTCTACGTTCACATAGGATTTTTATTCACATGAAAGGAAAGTCATAAAAAAAATATTAATTGGAAAAAAGCTTTTTAATTTCTTCTGACCCCACAATGAGTGCCATGACACGTCGTGGAATATTTCATGGCCTTCAAATACATAGTTCCTAGGCCTGTATTATATGTCCCGGAACGCGTTCTTTGTTAGTTCCTGTTTATAACCCGCTGGCTGCCCAAAATACGGCTCGTATACGGTAATGTATTTTACTTTCTAAAAAAAAAAGTTTTGTATTATATGCTTGATATATATTTTTCTTAACGTTGAATTATACAAATATGTTATATAAGATAACTAATACATTTCACAGCTCATATTTTTTTCTTTATATTAAACTAATTCATTATATTAAGATAATTAATCCTCCCGGAGACTGCCGAAGCCAGTGGTTTGAACGGTATTGTCTATTATACAACTAAAAAATGTTTTTTAAGTTTCCATGTGTTCCAGTTTCTAACATTCTGATCTTTTAATCTTACAATATACCGTAATTCGATAATATAAGCTTTCAAGAAACGATTCAAGCTCGATTCAAGCTTTCAATAAATAATTTCAAGTTCTATTTCCTATATATTATATTTTTACATAACACTTTATCATAAATATATCCTCATATAAGGGTTGACTTAAAACTATCAATCCCAGAATATCATTTAAATTGATTGCATTTATTTTGATTTACTTCACACTTATTGTTATACATTTCTTAATTCATACAATATCCCTACAAAGAATAGCGTATTTATTATTCTGAATTATAAGCTATACAATAGTGGGGTTTCATCGAAATCCGCTTAGCATTTTTTGTTTGACAGATTCGCAAAAGTCCAAAAACACATTTATCCCTAAAAAACGTTCACTTTTCCAACATAAAATGGTAGTAAGATGATTATGAACCTGTAATAGCACAGTCAAAAAACTGTCCAAAAAATAGCGTACCAAGTATGATGCCATTTTACAGCTAGTTGTAAAGAACAACTCAATGTACTGAGTGACGTGTGTACCAACGTGTCTCATAAACGATGCCATCATCTAGGTAAATACACGTGTAAATGAAACCGTCAACATTTATTAACACAATTGAACTTCCTGAACTATTTAATGAATGACTCCTTTCATTATATGTACGTTATTTTGCATAGTTTTAGATATTATGCAAAAAAAAAAAAGATATTCTAAATCTACAAATTTGAATAGATAAAAGAGTGCATGAAGCCAAGTCCTCTTCTGATTCATAACTGAATATTTCGAATACTTTTGAAAGTATACTACTACTATAAAAGTATTTTTCACCAAACAACTTCTAAAAAAGTTTTTTTTTTGTAGATCAAAATAAACCGCTATGGTTGTATCAAATACATAGAAACACTTTTGTAGCAATATTAAATATAGAATGAATAATTCATTAACACGAGCAAGACTCGAACCTGCGACCTCTGAGAAACCGTCCCGTCGCTCTGCCAATTGAGTCTCTATGAATTTAGAATTCTATGTATATCATGACGGGGGGATGATTTAAACGTTAATACTAACTTAAATATAAAAAATGTTGATATCTGTTTTGCCTTGAATTCAGTGAACGATAAAATTAATTACACGAATGACATCACTGGTGGTCGGAGTTAGATTAACAGCATTTAGAAAACTATACGGCCATAGCTACAGAATATATGTCGTCATACTTACACGGTGAATGTCTTGACTTAGTCATTGTAATAAACAGGAATTAAAAGCGTGGGTAGTTTTATTTTTTTATATAAAAAAGTCAGCTTTAATGCTTTTTTGTAGAATAATAAATACTTCACGGTCTTATAACTTTCTTGGCCACTCAAGACCATGGGTCAAACTGTTCTTTTGCGAAAATAACTCACCTTGTTAAATATTGTTTAAATTCAAGACACAGTTCTAGAGAGAACATCTTAAGACATGTTACGCAATTTGAATTCACGACGAAAGTATAAGAAAGTGCTCTTTTGCTTAATATATACATATTTTTAAATGTGTTGTTTTATTATTCAGAGACGATATTATCTTAAAAATTTAGCATGTATTTTTTAATCTACTGTAATCTAGAATGCATTGTAAAAAACATTAATCATTACCGACACAGTTGATTAAAGAATTTCTTTTGTAATATTTGGCAAAATTTAGCCATTTTGCAAGTAATAATATAATAAGCGCCAGAAGTTTTAAATTAGGTCGTACCAGTCAGCTTATATTTGCTGAAACATTAATTTTAACACTTTTTTTCGCATAAATAATTAAATGTTATACTATATGTAATCTATATCTATATATAAAAATATTATATTTTTATTTGACATAATTTAATAAAAACTCTGTGGAACAAGGAAGGAAAAATATGACAATATATTTAACGTTAAGTGGACTAGACTGTATCCAAGTCAGCTGTTATTATAACAAGTGAATTTTATTATTGTTATATTCTAGCATTTTTCCCTACAAAATATCAAAGATATTTTTACTTCCATCACACGCCTAGCTTCTATGCTGACTGCCCGATGACCCATATAAAGTGGAGACGTGGCATCTTATTGATTTTAGTTCCACGTGTCCTTTTTAATGAACGCATTAAAGCTTTTAATACGTAGAATAATATAGCTTAAAGCGAAATGCATTATGTAAGTAATTCCTTGTAATTTTATCCTACAAAAAATAGGCTATTTATATTTATAGGTTATAAAATTACAGGTATATTTTAAGAATAACCTGCTAAATATTTTAAAAAGCTAAGCACTTCCCTTTGTGCAATATTTAAATTTCTTTCTTCACAAAATAGGCTTTAATATTTAAAGAAAGAATAATCCTAAGTTGACCATTTCAATCATTCTTTAGCATAATTTATTTCTTTGTGTTTTTGTTTCAAAAAAGAAGTAAAATTAAGAAATTTGAGCATTTATATTTTTTATTAAAAAACTTGACGATTGGACAATTTTATAACTAGTCGAGGTTATGTCAATTTCAAAAGTTTGTCGTATCTTTCAAGGTGTCTAGACATAATTTATTAGTGCTAATCATCAGTTCGTGCTTAAATCTGGCGGTTTCTTTGATAATACGTCATTAGAGCAGTACCCTTAGTAGGTACGAGTTTTGACGTAACGAAACATTGATAGTTTTCGTGCAGTACGAAACGAGGTCTTGGTTGTGATTGGTTGTTATTTGGTTCTGATTGGTAGTTGACCAATCACAACCATTAGCTCGTTTGTGTCTGCTTGAAAACTGAGAAACATTTCGTAACGTCTAGTACTAGTGGTACTGAACACTAATGGCGGTGCATTCAATTCTCTCCTCTATCGTCAGTTTTCCACTCACATCCTGGGAGATTGCTTGTGATGGAATAAAGGTCTGATATGAATAGCGTGACGTTGAATGTGGGTACTCAGACTACGACATGAATTACAAGGGTACAGGTTTGTACAAGAATAACTTACAAATAAGAACTCCTGGCTGGCTTAAGTTTTACATACGTTTAAGGTATATACCTAATACGGAATAAATGTATACATTTTGTCGTTTACGACAATACATAAAGTAATTACTCAACTAAATACAAATTTAGAGCCTCTATGTAATATTAAGAAAAGGTCAAAAGCCCACATAAAAAAATTCACACCAATTTACAATACCGTACCACAATTAAAGATATCTTAATTGTATATAATAAATATGTATATTAAATGCTACTTAAATCTAACTTCGTAATTCACATCCTGTATGAATAAACTTTATTCCAACCAAGTATGAAATCTCAACTAAAAAATAAAAACTCTATTAATTGAAGTCAAGAGATAACATGTCACAAGTTGAGCGCATAAACAGCCAATTAGCGTGACCCAAGAGCAATCATTCAATTTAAGAGCATTGCGTACACGCAAGCCATTCAGCGCGTTTATACTGTGATTGAATGATCTTGATACTTAAGTTAATTGTCTTTTGTTTCGTTTTTTTTTTGTATGAATCTTTGTAATTCAATGTTTGGTAATTGTCTTGATCAAAACAAATATTTTACAAAATAATTTCAAGTTAGACATTTGAAAATGTTTTTTATTTTTTATATTTTCTATAATTAAATCTTACAATTTCATAATTATATCTAAAACTTCTAATTTACCATGATTGTTCCAACAAATTAAAGCTAAACTAAACATATAATATTATTTTCGTATATTAATAATAAGTATACATTTATAATGCATACATTTATATTCAATCAATGGAAAATAACTTTAATTACTTCCCTCGAATAAAACCAATGGATATAAAACCTTTAGCTATAAATGATTGATTGAAACGCCCACAATAAAACAAATGTATGTTTTGGCGTCACGATATCATATAATTTATACAATACATACATTTTTTGAAGAAATATAATTATTTTTAATGATGTACTTTTTGATCTTCTTAAACACGTATCCAAATTAAGTATCGATATTATAGAAACAACACTAAAACACCGTGTCAATGAGAACAAAGGATAAATGGAGCTGTTAATGAAAAATAAATATTTTCCCAAAGAGCTGGCGCGAATCAAAGCTTGAAAGTGCGGTAAAAGTACATGACGCCAATACAAGTGCACTTGAATCTTGAATACGAAATCATTAGCACTCGCCGGTCTAGATAGGGCTGTCGACATTTCCATAATGTTTGCTTTTAAAGACTTTGTGACATTTTTTATTGTTTTATTATATCATGTTAATAATATATATCCTTGATTTTATATTGCATACTATATAAACGCATAAATAAAGCACGGGTGTGTTGAATGGTTAGCACCTGTCATCGTCACACAGCCGCTGCGCACGCGCACCGATCGGATGTGACGTAATACTACCGATACCGGTATACTCTTGTGATTCTTGTTCCGCAACATAGATACGTGATCAGGGTACAATAAGATTGCATCTATAAAAAGTTCAACGTAAAGGTTTGCCAAGGAATATCATTAAAGTTATATTACAATGGCGAATACCTAAAAAACTCATTATGTGTACGGTTACGAACTCTTGTATATTTATAGTGGCTGGCTTGATGGTGATACCACTATTATAGATGCATTTTATAGAGCGAATAACAGAGCTGCTGGCCCTATTATCCTCCTATCTCCCCTCTCATCCCTTCTCTTATTTCGTAAACCCAAAGCCCGCGGCTCGCATCTTCATCTCACCCAATGTTGCAATTCTTAATGGCGACTGTGAGCACATGCCATCAATAATGTAAGGTAATTTTTCCTTAAGAAAATAATAATTTACTTAAGATCTTAAAGATGGCTCACTTGCATAGATTGCGAGTGAACTGTTTCTTTCATTATCCAAAATAATGATAAAAATAAATAAAACGTAAATTTATTAAATATATATATATATATATATATATACGCTGTTTATAATTATAAACAAAGGACTGACTTAAATGTTAAAAGAAGGGAAAATTTCATTAGTTCCGACAGTATGTCTATCTTTCTTTTCTTTCTGATATAACGCTGTATTTCTAGTTTGTTGAATATCTGTGTTTGCGAAAAGTTTCAGCAACTGCAATGTTAGTTATAAATCAAGTAGCTACTAATTGAGCTCACTGGGGAAGCATTTTCTATCTATCACCTTGTATGTGTTAATTTCATTTAACATTGTGCCTTTAGTGTTGAATGAACTAACACATCGTATTAGTTTTTTCATATGTAGTGGTGTCCATCTGTTTTCTGTTTATGTATGTGTGAGAGTGATGAATTCAACAGTTATCCCCTTCTTAATTCATCAGAACTATTTTTAACTGGATATGACGAAGAAACATTTTAAGAATAACAATACGGTTTTCCGCATTGACCTATATTTTTGTTACATAACCACTTTTCATTAAAAAAATGTCTTGTTTAAAAAAAATAACTTCATATTGTTCAAGGCAGTTATTATTTTAAAACTGATTCTGTCGAAATGTTATGATTAAATTGACCTACAGTTATTTGAAAGTAAAAATGAGGTTTCCACCCACGTTTGTTTTTATAACATTTATAAGTTTTCAATAATGGTTTTTGATTTAAAACGAATGTTTTTGTTCGTCGATTCACAAGACGGATCACTTTTATTTTTATTTAAGTTAGATTCTTTATATATTTTTTTTGAAGGAACGAAAAGATGAAATGAAATTACTTCACTGAACAAACTATTACCGCAAATGTGACAAATCAAATTGCATCGGCCCACGCTCTGTTTGTATACCACCTACTATTTCAGTTCTGACGTCTCCCACGCCGCTCCAGGGAATTGTCTTTGTATTCTTTATTATAGTTAATTGTAATTCTATAAGTTATTGATCAACTCCCTTAGAAACAGTTCAGTTATTTTTATTGCTATTATATCTTTACTTATATATTATAAATTTATAAGTCTCAAAATGCTTTTTGAATGATATTTGACGTTAAATTTAATCATTATATATCCATGTTTGTTTTTTTCTCACAACATTATTTGCAAAAATATTCTCCTCATGAAAGTCCATAAAACGTGTTCATTTCCCCAATACCTACCTGTCTGAGATGTTTCCGGAATATTTACCAGGATTGTTAGCGGGTTTCCATTTCCCCTTCCCTGTTCCAAAGGGAAGATAAATAGTTCGTAAAATAATAATAATATTAGATCCCTGTATTTTCAAACAACAGTCTATATAGAATAAATATTTTGATAATTTTGTTTCAGTAAACTCATGAATTTTCATATCTATCTTGAGAGTATTTTATTCAATTCAGAGTTTGTAAGATAAGATCTTTAAAAATATATAATTTAATATTGAACAAAATGTAAAGTATTAATTACCCTATCTGTATCTGTATATTTGTATTATTTATCTAATATATATATATATATATATATATATATATATATATATATATATATATATATATATATATATATATATATAATCTATTTGTCTAAAATAGGTAAGGATTTGTAAAATACGTCTCACCCACGGAATGTATGTCATTTTATTTACATTGGCATGTTATGGATGTGAAAAACAACAAAATCCATCCATTACACAGCGTGTTGGAAATGTTGATACGCTTAAGGAAAACACAGGTGTTCGATTTATTCCTTAACTATAATATTATCTATTTATTTGAATTATATATTTGTGTACCAGAAATGTAGAAGTTTGATTTGTTTATTATATATGCTTCATTTTGTGGTGTCTTATCAGATATTGGTGAATCCGAACTGAATACGATGTCAAATAAATGATATGCTTTATCATTGTTACTGTTAATTTATATAAAATAATATTATTACTTGTTTTTTTTTATGAGCATGTTTATCCATGTTAAGCTTTAATTAAGCAATGTTTCTAACTTTTCTCTACTTAATGCAAACTTAGAAGTTTTTCGAAAGAAGTTTAATAGATGCCACTTCCGACAAAAATTTAACAATTAAAGTGATAAATCCATCACAGCGTGTAGAGACACAGTAGCTGAATTGATAAAGTGACGGGGACGGTATCCTAGAGGTCTCAGATTCGAATCCTGTCTATTGGATCTATTTGACGTAGTTTCTCTATTTATGAAAATAAATAACATTATATCAAGAAACAATATTTAATTTACTTAATCGATTATCCGAAAATAAATATCAAAATGTATTTAAAAAAAAAAAAACTTTTAGCTTTAGCTGTGGGATTGCAAATATCTAAAATATAAGTTGTTATAAATTAATGTTAAATTTCAAATTTAAAATATTTGCTACTAAAGTATATATAACATGTCGTATACTGATGTTAGTTAAGTTGTAATTGTTAAAGTAAACTTATAAATATCTTAAGCTGACCCCAGATGTCTCTTACGAGATACAATTTACGGAACGTTTAATCGCCCACATTTGAGCTCAGGTGTATTGAGACAAAATAGAAATTAATTTTCAGCTGTCACCTAAATACCTTAACTTTTTAAAGTGGTTAAAAAAAAAGTTTATATTTTTAATTACGTTTTATAGTGATTTCATTAAAGTTTTTACTGGTCCTTAGAGTCACAGTGCAATTTTAATATACCTACCGTAATATTACCTGTCTCAGAAGCGCACTATGAAATGGCTTTTTCAAACCCTGAGATAATTGCGTTCAAATAAACTGTTCAAATTGAATATGTAAGCACAAAATTTGTTGTTTAATGTTAAAATTAATGAAATGAAAAAAAAATATATAAAATGTTCCGTGAAAGCTTCATTTATAATCTATATCTATAGTAAATAATAATTTCTAGTTATTTAAAAATAGGTACTTTATTAAAAATATTAAGTTTATTATAATTGGTTTTATTGCGAAATGGAATAGTTCCAATATAATTAAATAATATACCGCAAAGAGGAGTTAATTTGAAAAATATAAGAGTTCTGTTACGGATTCGTACAAAAAACTTTACCATTCCATTTGTATCAAAGAAATGTATAAACATACATTATGGGGTAGTCGTCTACATCCTTCATATCAAACGAGATGACCATTTTTCTATATGGGGTTTTTTTTATGGAAAGTGTTGTTTGGAATTCAATTGCATATATTATTTTAAAAAGCATATAATTTTACTGACACCGATGCTTTTATCCTAAGGTGACTTAGGGATAGAATGTTATATGGATTTTTTTTAATAAGGAATTATTAAAAAATAATAAATGTAAATATATTAGTTAGTAAGGAAGATACATTTATAGTTTTTGAAAATACAACCGTTGCTAGAATTTGAAATAGATTAAAGTATCGTTATTTAAGAAATCGTTATTTTTGAAGAGAAGGTTTCATTTATTGGAAATGTTTGTATTTGTTCAACTAAATCGGTTTCAACGTTTTTCAGGAACATTTATTTGAAGGAACAGCGCGGGCGTAACCGCTGGCAACAACTAGTTTGGTACTATAGTATAAACCAACGTATATTATATTGTTTCTCAATAAATTTTAAAATAAAATAAAAATTATTTTAAAAAATCCTACTCTTCATGTTATTTATTAATCATTTTATAATTACCAGTTAGATTTTATCTCAATTTTAAAACACCGTTGAACATGTTATAGAAAGACCAATTTTAAAAAGAAGAATTTCTTGTAACAGGTGCTAAAACATTTTCATGATTTAATTTATAAAGTTTTCATTTTGGCCTTTAATTAGAAGAATCTTGTTTCATCGTAAACCAAAAGTTTTCAGTAACATTGTTTCAGAAGTATTTTGTTAAAACGCAGATAAATAAAGACGGCTTTTCGTTTTGCTTTATTCTCTCGTCAAAAAAACCATTTGTAAGAAATATTATATATTATTAGGTGATATAGAATATATATATGATAGCGATATATAAATATAAACAATAAACAGTACAGGTACAAATACATAGCTTATTAGTGATCATGATTGTTGAACAAAAGGTAGGTAGTGGGTTCGATTCCCACACGGGTCAATTCCTTTTTGATCACATATTGTTGTTTCGAATTTAGGTAACATATATTTGTGAAACTCACGAGATTCAGGTATTACGTGATCTAATGCGGGTGTGTCAATGTTTTTTTTTTTTTAATATTTGACTTTATCTGAATTCGCCCAATTATAAAGAAAAACATGGAAGTGTATTTTCAAAAGGAATCCGATAGCATCAGTACGCTCGGGAAACTGCTTTCAGATACAGATGCTGCTGAAAAAACCTTTGTATTTGCAAATCGGGTCACGATTACACGAGGCAAAGCTATCTCATATCAAAATTGAAGACAGACAGAGATTAATGCAATTTTATGATGTGGTTATAGATTCATTCCCTATTCACTTTAAGTTTTAACGAGTTTTACAGATTGGTCTTTAATAAGTCTTTGCAGAGTATGAAATATAAAGGTCGGATCAACGTTAATATATCCCTTTGTTTGTGTGAAACGTGTATGACGGCTAATGTTTGTTTGTTTTTTTGTTACAGGTACGTTTTAAAATTACCTTACACAGTTATAAAGGCTCAGTGTTTGTGCTTTTGTCCTGAGTTTTAAAAGGTAACGACGTACATTTTATAAGAAATTGTATATATCTAAGTCTTCAACTATCACGCAATATTGACTTCCAAGCTATCAATAATAAAATTCCAATAGATATAGATAATAAAATTAATCTTATATTTTTGAGCGAACTTTTATCTAACCTTCAGTTTTCAACAACTTGGAATTCACGGCTATTTATGTAAAAACGTTAAAAATATACCTAGTATTGCAAAACTCAATCATGTGGTAATTGGTTAACTAATTGGCGCAGTTTATTCGAAGTTAGCACGAAGGTATGTAGATTACAAAATTACCGCTTAGGATGCATAAAAATTTAAAAATAAACCTCTCTCAAAAGGTTTTATCATCAAAGCCAGAGTCCGGTGGCCACTTTGCCACTCTGTGACGTCATCGGGACGACCCTCCTTTAATTAGTGTGCTTAAATTCATGAGGCGTAAAATTTTTACAAATCCATTACTTATTTAATATATTTTACGAAAGTGCCTGAAAATTTTTGTAATATGAGTAACTAAATGTTTTTTTTTTATGTAAATGTGTTCAAAAATAGCAATTTTGTTTAAATAACTGATGTTATTACGTGAATGAATGTTATTGAACCATTTTCGCATTATTTTCGTACATACGGAGTGAAATGCAGGGCGCGAGGGGGCTTAATATCCCTACCCTTAGCATGAAATGTCAATAACCGTATAGCGATCTCTGTGTTTTCCAACTACGGACAGACACTACGTGTTGCTTTTTGTATTTGTTTATAATAATAACGAGGTATCGTTACAAAAAATGCCCAATATATAGCCTTGTGTCAACTATGCTACTATACATAGAATAATTATTTTTATATTGTAATATTAGTTTATAATATTAATATAAGAATATTTAAAAGATATAAAATTTTATCGTTCACTTGTAGTGGAACATTTATAAGAAATTATAAATACTTAAGAAGAAGATGGAATGAAAGGTACAAGTAAGTGCCCAAAATTACTGATGGGTTTAATGAAAGATGAGTGTATAGCGATCCTTATTGATGACGGGAGTTTGCATGGTAGGGAGGTGCAGCTGCATCGAATATCCCGGACGAGCCATTCCGTCGGAGCTCCTAGTGAACTGCGGCGGTGTATCGACTGCTAATCCCGGATAACTGAACAGTAAGATGAATTGTATGTCACATGTGTTATTTCTTGTTACGTATTGGTGTGCCTGTTTCTTTGTTGGTGTTCTATTTGGTTTGTTAATGCTCGTTCCTTGCATATCTTATTCCAGATATTTAGCAGCGAAGGCGCCTTATTTGTTCGTTAGACCGAGGTTGATATATGCCTAGGCGGGATGGTTCAGATAATTGTTGTTTTTTTTTTATTTACCGTCATTTGTGTATGGTTGTATGCATGCTTCATTATTTTATGTCTCGTTGTGGCCTATAAATCGAAAGGAAGAAGGCGTCGAAAGACTCGATAACTGTTTTAGTGTTGTACCGTGTAATTTGTTTTATATTATACATACGCTCTTTTAATTAATTAATTTACTGCAATAGAAACATACATTTTTGAATTCGTTGTTAATTTTGTTAATATTTGTTTTAGTTAATTAAAAAGCTTGTACATCACATGTATCGTATTTAATTTATTGTTTAAATGTGGTTCAATAGTAAATTATTATATTGTTTATAATTTTAGACGCAACAGTATAAACAAAATCATTGATAAGGTTATAAATATAAACAAAATAATAATTTAATTTATTTTATTGCGATCATTAAACATTTAATATTGGATTGGCTTTCTTTTTTCTACGTAATGAATAAGTTTATTTTTGATTCTTGATATTTTTTTGTTGTAACGGCTTTCACGCTTTTCATCTTGCCAAGCTGGATGCCATATTTAGATACCTTATAATTTCTATGAACACGCAAATTTCAAAGAATATTGTATTTATTCTCTTCTACAAGGTTTTATTTTTAAAATATCTTTTATTGTTCTTTTTTAATTTATTTGTTAGCGTTTACGTGAAGTTAGTGTTACGTGTTTAGTGACTTTGTAAAGTTTATATTTACTGGTAACGTTTCAAACACTGCTATTGACAGGATTTGTGTGAACTTTTTGATATCAACTTAACAAACGATATTGACGGCTAGAGTTCAAAGCTCCGTCGTCAAAATAGAATAAAAAGTCACGACCAACCCTGTTGTATGAATTGATTCAGTATCTACTGAAGCTTGCCAATATATTAGTAATTGTCTCAGAGGCTACTTTGTCTGTATGTCTTGTTGAAACCACTCTATATCATCTATTATCTGCTAATTAACTGAATACTGTTATACATTTCGGTTAGTTAATTGATTGATGTGTTCTTGTATTGGTTAGATTGTTTATTTTATCGTTTTTTTTGCACAAATAGTTCTTTTTTTTTTGTTTTATATTTCGTTATATTTATTAATCTTTATTATTTATAACTTCACATTCATTCACTTTTAAAGTCATTTATAGCAAAATAAATATTAAAATTTAAAAAATAGCTTTTGTAAGTTTTTCTTTTTTTTATTTTTAAAATTGTACATTTTTAAATATTCGATCTATGTCTATAAATAAAAACTAAACAAATAATCAAGTATGTTATTATAAATAAATTGTAAAGATACTACAAAAAACAGCGTTAAACTCACAATAGTGTAATATATTATTCATTAGTCTTCTACTAAATAAAGGTATGAATATTTCGAAAATTTATAAAAAAACTGATGTTAAGACCAAAGAAATGTTAATATTACTCTCAGGCACAAATTATGACCACTAAATGTCACATGAGTCCGAATTTAATGTATTTTAAGTCAATTTCAATATTTTTACTTTATAAAACTGGTTGTAAAGAAATGTTTAAGAAATGAAGCCAGGTGCGCAAGCGCATCTGTTCACGCGCGCACGTGGTCTTTTGTATATCTGTGAAGATTCAAATGGTCAAAAGATACCCAGCGCGGTATATAGTATACGCCGTTTGATATTTTTTGACCCTTAATTTAAAAAAAAAATGCTATTATAAATAATGTTTCATATTAAATTGATCAATTGTTTTTATATTTCAAAGAAATTTTGTGAACATTTAAGTGACTATATTTTGATGTAACAGAAAAAGCCTGTAAAATAAATCCTTTCAGTGTAATTTAATTTACTCATGAAATAAAAAAAAGGTACGTCAAAACAATAAATGTAATGTAAATAGATTTAAAAACAAGACTATCTAGATGTGTATCCTTGTTTTTGTATCATTAATCCTAGTCAATGTGTATCCTCATTGCTTAAGTAAAAATCGATAAGTGATATTAGGTATCCTACATCCACTTTCCAGTCTAGCGACTCAATGCCAACAAAGTTCAACGAACTCTGGATCGCCAGTGACGTCGTTTTTATAATTAAAATACTAAAAGATGCAGTTTTGATTATGGTTCTTGGAATTTATTAATGCAGCGTTAAATTTATTATTGGTATACGAATTTATTACATATAAGAGAAGATAATAAAGTGACAGTTTTCATCGCCGAATGTGAGACTGGAAAAAGAAAGATTTGTCTCAACTTTGGAAGGATTAAAAGATTCTAGACTCATGCGTGGCTACGAGTCTAAAACATACAATTAGACTTATAATCTAAGCCAAACATTTATTCAAACCAGCACCTGATTTGTTCACCGACGAAATTTCTTCTTGGAAGAAATTAAACCTATTAATAAATGTTGACACTGTTCTGCAAAGACTGATGTTTAAGACTGCTGTTGCTTTAAAATTGATTAATACCAGCTGAACCAAAGATAAACCATAAGTCATACTCCCTTGTTTTGGAAGTTCTGCAGAATATTCCTTAGAAGAAAGTAGAAGTCAAGAAGAAAAGAAAATTGTAATTTCAACTTAATTAGGCTGGATAGAAGATTACATTCCAAATTTGACTGTAACGGAAGAATAACTGTGAAATTTAAAATATTTTATAAAATTGTATATATATATATATATATATATATCTATTATAGATTTCACAAGTATTTAAGATATCTGTATTTTGATTTATAATATGTAATATAATATATTCTTGACTGCATCGTAATTATAATACATGTAAGAAATATGTCAATTTTTAAACGAAACCTCATTATCGTATGAACGTGAACTGAAATTAAGATAATATTTCTAAATGTTTTTAATGTATCAATTTACTTTTCATAATAGATGTATTCCTATTATAACTTATTGTGTAAATGTTAAAAAAATGACTGATCGGTGAGTTTCTTGGTGTTTCTTCTCATCGATGGTCTTTCCGAAGCACCGGTAGAATCAATTAAATGTAAAAAAATATATGCTTTTTATTCATTATGTAAAATCCCTGATGTTAAATGGCCACTGCGAAATTATTATTTTGTGCAAGGAATACGCTGTGCTATTAGCTCTGTATATTTTAATTATATATTGAATAATAAATAAATATATATTGAAACTAAAAAGTCAAAGAAGCAGTAAATATAATAAAGCTGCATATATTTAATATATTTTTTGTAAAAGACTTAAAGATACACTTTGAGATATATTTTTGATAATTTTTGAGTCTCTTTAATATAATTCAAGACTGCAGATATTTTGATACAACTTGGAGTTGATAATTTTTGTATTCAATACAAAATAATAATAAAAAAAAAACTGATAAACCTTTGACTTCCTAAGTACAACTTACAAAAATTTAAAAATATAACGACTCTATTTTTTTACCATCGTTACAATATGTTTTATAATGATTTATCAAAATAATTTTATTTTAGGTAATGTTTATATAACCCAATATTATTTTTTATCTCGTTAAAACGTTGAACTCTGGGATGAAATGGATTTAATATGCGGACTTGACTTGAGATAATAAGTCAACATTTTATCAAACTCCATCCAGTAGCTTTTTTATGAACCGCTATCGTACCAAACCAACAGACAAGAAAATATAATAGCTATTCAGTCAAATCAGTGTCATATACCTATTAAAAAAGTTACATTTATATATTAAATTTATTTTTATAGTATTTGTCTGGTTCATTTTTTGTAAGTATAATTGGTGCCAGCTTAAAGTGAAGATAAATTTCCGTTCGTTCTGGTTTAACATTTTTTTATTATTATTTATCTACGAGTATACATTGTTTTGTAGTTTAAATAATTACAATAATATAAAATTATAGTTTTTTTCGAGTTAACGTTATAACTTTTATTATAGAATTGTTTTTTAATTGCTAAGGCTGACAGCTTGAATACATAAAAAAAGTGTTATTATCTATACTAATTTTGAAATATTAGTCAGATTAAAGAAAACAAAAATGAAAATATTTATTCACAGCCCTATATTATATATAAATACATTATTTTATCAAGCAGCATTAACAATTTTTCCTTTTACAAACTATTTTAATAACGCTGATATTCTTTATATACATATATAATATATAATCAAAGACGAACGGACGAACAGTGTGAATGAATTCGTTGAAGAGTCCTCACTTCTATCTGTAAATCTGAGCTAAAGTTTTTATCTAGTAGTTTCAAACTTAGGGACCCTAAGAGTCCATGCGGAAGTTCCAGGCTATAAGCATTACCTACTAGATTTTAAATTTATTTTATTTTACATTTAAATAATTCATTTGGATGTATAATTAGTAATATTCATAAATTCTATGTATCTTGTAATCTACATTCGGTGTTGAGTAATGTTAGGCAGATGTTATCGGCTTTACATGTTAATATGTAGGTATTAACTGGTAACTTTGAACCTAAACACGATGTGAACGAACCTTTATCTCAGACGTAGATCATTCTAGAATACATTGTCTTATTTTTAATTGTAGTCAGTGCGATATACTCACTGGAGATTTTAAATATAAAAAAAGTGATAAAATAATGTTTCTTTACCAACTAAAATAAAATAGTCCATTAGGATAAGGATGTATTTCAAAATTTCAACAAAAATAAGCTCTTCGAATATGCTATATGGATTTTAATGGCGGTATTTGCTAACGAGGTTTCAATCCGTTTGTGAATTGCAAAAATAAATTGAAATTAAGTTTTCTAAGAGTCGTGTGGATGTCACTGTGGGGAGAAGTTGGTCTCCACATTAAATTATAAGATTGTTGAAACTATTATTGAAATTTAAATTATATTATAAAATGAAATACTTCTATTTAAATTCCGTTAATAGAAAAATATATTTAAAAATTTTTTATTACAGTCTTGTTCCAGCGATCTCATTAGCTTTACCTTAGATTTTTCTTTAGTGTTTTGAAAGTTTCCATTTTTCAATTAAAAATCTTATAGAAATTTCATTTATAAAGTTTTTTATTACATTTTTTTCTTTATTAATAAATATACATTTTAATTAATAATTTTCACTTTTTGTATACATTCAACTCACTTATATTTTACTTATTATTCATATCAAGCGCATATTTAAGTTAGTTCATGCCTTCGACATGTGTTCAAATCTAGTCGAGGCTAAATCATCTTATGACCGGTATGATGGCTTTCAAATGTAAGGAAATCCTCATATAATATACTAACATTGGTTCATCATTTCCAAGTATATGAACCCTGAATAGTTTACCGATAAATGGCAAATGGTATATGAGCAGCCAGTAGCATGTGACTTACCGATAGCGGCACATAACGTACTCGAATTATAATGTATGTGATCATTGTTTTATATGGATACAATTAATATCAAGGCTTACCAGAGTGAGACAAGAGATATATCTTTCTCACTCTAGTATATAATCATAGTTTATTGTGTTGTTTGATTTCAGCTTATTTAAGTACATACTGACAATAGTCAAGTCAATATAATATTGTTTAAATATAATATACTAGAAATGCTCAAGGATAATGCTTTTTAAATTATAATATAGAAATAGAACGAAATTTAAATCTACTTTTAATTCTGCCAGAGATGCATAAAAATTAAATGGGATATCCCTCTGCTATCTGGGAATCTGGAGCAGGCGTTCACGTTTAATAGTTTCCCGGTATAATACAGATTAATGGAGCGGAGTATTTGGTCTTTATGTTATATATAAAATAGAACACTGTTATAATATATAAACATTCTTATATGTTATCTTATTTGTTATATAACACATTTGTTTGTTTGTTTGTTGGCTAGTTTTGATTATTTGATTTGTCATAGTCGATGAAATTTGAGAATTAGGTATGAATTTATTTCTTCACAAAGTTCTAGTAAAATTTTAGGCAATACTATGTACAGGTCCAGCTGATTATTGGCTCATTGAATGAGACTTATTCTTCGCTCTGTCTATTCTAAACTCTGCAGATAATTCCATAATGGTACAGATCAGCACATTCAAGATGACAGGGTATTGATTTTTCTTTAAAATCTTCATTTAACACCTCTTTATATATGACTGACTTTGAGTCAATTGACTCCGAAATATTAGAATAGTTGGCCTGTGAATCGACAATGGGGACGGATAAAGAATCTGAAGATATAACGGCCTAAAATAGGGCGTTGAAGGGATAGAGATATCGTCTTGAACGTTAGATACATGTCGACTCGTCTTCAAACCAAAGGAGCTACGTTAAACTTCAAATTTTAACTTCAGTGATTTAATAATTAAGTATTTTATAACAGTTATTTAAATAAACCGTCTGAGCTTAGTAAATATGTGGAGGATTATTGACGAGAATGTATATTTGATAAAAGTATTGAGTTTAAACAAAATGTATTCTACAATAAAGGTTTCATTCTTTAGCGCTATGTAAATCATAAAAGCATTTTTTTTTTCATTTCTCTTAAAAAAGCATAAAATAGCTGAGCAAATTTTAATCGAATATGTAACTAGTTAATTAGATTTTCGAACTACGTGGAGTATCTTTATATACAGAGTTTATTTACTGAGCTTGCCCGTGTTCTCCGGCTCCGCTTTTGTTGGAAGCGTTCCAAAATATTTCACGTTTAATAATTGATGAACTTGCCGTTTTCATACACAGCAAGTATTAATATTATATTTTCAGTTATCCGACTGCTTATCAGAAATTTCTTTAAAATTATTTGTCATGCCATATTTTGTTTGAATATGGATATAATAATTCGTTTACTCCTCTAGTTTCGGTATTTCTTTTCATTTATTTTAATTATTATAATATAACGAAGTATTAAACATTAACGGAATAATAAAACTAAATATTTCTATATATATTTCGATCCTACAATTTTATTAGCGGTGAACATCTGATTCCTCGTCCACATGGGGTTTATTGCTTCTAAACGGTGTAGATTTATTGCGATCCCTATAAAATCGACAGCCCTACTCCTATCATGGCGTTCCGAATAATTAATATGGTTCGAAAGCTTACAATATTACACTGATATGTTTTTAAATAAATATTGTATGATTTTAAATCCTTATACATATGTAGTTATATAATTAGAAAAATCAATAGATCTCATTTACAAAAAAGTATAATTTCTCCTTTGATGATAATTATTAATCAATTCAGAGTATCAAAAGATTTTATTTGGAAGGTTCCATTCAACGCTACTTCGTGTGTCGTTGCTTTGCTCTCGTCAGCTTTAGTTTTCATTATATTAAGATGATAACACACAGTGGGTTGTATCCCTGTCTTCGAATTTTTGCATAAACACAAAAGTGTGTAGTGACCTTTATTTATTTTGTACGGTTAAAGATCAAAACCCAACTCCTTTAAAAACTTTCGATAGCAAAAGCAACGGTATAAAGATACTTAAGTGTGATTTTTACGTTTATTTCTTTGCGCCAAATTTGTAATAAAATATGATTTTCTTTTGACGGTTATTTGCATTAAATTATGTCATACAATTGTCAATATCAAAATGAAAACAGCCTGAGTTGTGGGATTTATCCGGCATTGTAGGGCGACCATGTGGTTGATTAATATTCTACTAACTTTTGCACATTTTTTTTTAAATCTTATTATGTCCAATGAAGTCTTTTTTAATGTGGTCTAAATAAAAACGTACCACAATTTCATTATTTTTTTGCATAGTAGTTAAAGATTTAATGCAAAATTAGGTAAGTAGGTATACATATTTATAATATATATTTTTTAAGTGAACTGTATAATATATGTACTAACTGCAACACCAAAAAAGATAGTACGTGCAACATTATATTTCAGGATGTTACCTGCAAGCAGTAGATATCCTGGTGCTGTCCAACAATTTTTATAGCGATTGCTTTTGATTTGATTGATTGAAAAGCTATTACGATGCAGCGGCATCTAGTGTTAGAAACAAAATATTTGCTGGATATTGGTTTTCCAATATTTTTTATTTCCCTCCTCATATACCTAGATAAATATAGCTACTAATTTTATAATTGATTATTTTATCGTTTAGACTGAACGTCGAATTTATTGATTGTCATATTAAAGTACGATGCAAATTGTTTTTTAATTTCATTTATTTTTCTATAGAAGTAATTATTTAAGTCCGAAAACATACATATTTCATGGTCACTAAATAGTTGTATAAGGATACACTTTTACTCGCATTCCTAATGCGACTCCGGCGTAGTTTCACTCGGCACGCTGGCGGCATACCGACGGCGTTCAGTAGAGTACAGAAAATGTGTGTACCGTACGGTGAAGTTGCTAGTAGGGTGACCAAGATACATTTATTTTTTAGGAATAATTTTATTTCTTAGTTTTTTTTTGTTTTATTTCGAACAATATGGAATGATTTTTATATTTGTGTGTTATAAAAAAAATTACTTGCCTTTGGTTATTTTAATTTTGTTAATGGATATTATTATTATTATTATTTCAAATATTACTAACTTATATTTAACCTAGTAATAATAAGTACATATATCCTTCGAACCAACCAAAACATTATAAAATAACCGTTTCATAGACTTGGGTACATTGTTTACTTCATATCAAAATTACATCAAAACTGTTTACATACTCCTGAATAAACAACTTTGGTTAATAATATTGGTAAAAAATAGCTACATGTGTGTAAACTTTATGCGTAAGACACCATATAATTATGTAATATTATAAAATGTAAATAATAATTATGTTCTAATTCTACAGTTTTTAATAGGTTTTGGATTTACTCAACTTTTAGAAGAATACATGGACCCATCAGAGTAAGATTTTTTTAATGTGTTGTCTATGATGTTAGCCCTACTGGCTTTGAATATGACAGCGTCACTTTGATTAGCCTAGAGTAGTGATATGTTCAACTTACCTACTATTTATTATAAATTGCCGTCAGCGCCATCTATCGTTGAGAGTTATTAACGCTCTGTCTAACAAATAGTAATACCATCTATCGTCAACAGATGGCGCTAGTTAAACTTTATAATAATTTTACTTTTTCTAAAAACATCAACGAAGTTTTAAAGATATGTATGAAAAAAACTCATTTAAAAGTAAAAATGTTCTTAAAAATATATATTATTACAGTTACAAAATTTTGATATGAAAAAAAAAATTGATATTGTAGCCTTAATATTATTTTCTCCATCCGAATCTTTTTGAGTTTACTCAATTAATTCTACCCAGCTAATAAAATTATATTAAAAGCTTTAATAGTTTGACGAAATTAGTTCGTATTTGATATCATGGCGTTATAAAATTTGCGTTTTATGCGGTGGAAAGTATCCATTTTTATATCATTAACTTCCACTAAGTAGGTTTTCAAACGGATTCTTGTATTTCCTTATATTTTCGTACCAATTCGGTAGTTTCCTGTTAATTATAGTACTTATTTTATAAGAATTTACGTAACATTTATAATATTTTATATAATAACAAGATATAACTTCAGATTTCGCTGAATATAACTTACATCTCATAAAATTCAGATAAATGGCTTAAGTTATTTGGCAAACATTTGCAGATTTGTAAAGCGATTTCTTTTTCTTTCTTTATATCGGCAATCTACTGTATCATGTTTCCTTAATTCACTCTAAATCATTATTTATATATAAGTATGTATGTTAATATGTGTGTGTATACGAGACAGTTAACAATATGCTTTTAAAACGAACACTATGTATATTGGATAACTTATCTTTACAAAGTGATCTTTTAAAGATACCCAATGAAAAAACATTATTGTTAAAACAACTCCCATAGGCAATTTTTTCCTATAAATTAACAAATATACGTATATTTAAGTTATAATAAGTTTTGTATAAGCTTATAAAATTACTAAAGCATGGTCTTAATAATTTGCTGAACTTTTACAATGAAATAAAATTAATTAAAGGTATAAAAATAATTCTGTTTTTGTTAAATCTAATTAATGAAAGCATTTATACAACACTGCTAAATAACGTGGGGTCGGATTACTACTCATTGAATTAAAATGAATCGTCTCGACATAAAATGTTTTATATAATCTATACGATATTTATAAACATAAGAATGGATGTGACTTTTTTTTTTAATTTGTAGCTTAAAGTCACCTTTCAGCGTTTGAACATTATTTAATATTCAATTTTGGACTGCAGTCATCGTTAAGAAAGGCGGTTTATCGTTTTTTTTCAACTTACTTTGCTAAAATGCTTCCATAAAAGCCTCTCAAGTTATACAAGCTATGTCCATCTTTTATTTTTTTGTATGTAAGACTGAGGCAAGTGAGCAAACGGGTCACCGAAACGAATGCATCGCCCATGGACGGACATCTGCAACTCAGGAGTTAGACTCTAAATATTGCTGAAAGTATTTTTTATATCATAAAAAACTAACTTATAACGAGAAAGAAAGTAACTTATAACGAGTCTCTTTAATTCATGGTTATTTTTAACTTATCAATTTGTTAAGGTAACGTAAAGCACTGCAGTTGTCATTAGTAAATGAATATATATATTTACAAAAACCCTTTGAAAAGATACTTAAAAACATTTTTAAGAGCCTAGTTTCTTAGAGACGTTTTTTAATAAAATTATTTACTTATATTAATGAAAGGAATCTCGTGATGTGTTTTTCTATTCATTCTATTTCATGTTGTATTTTTATGTTAAAGTTCCAAGGAGTCTTTTTATGTGGGCAAATTATCGGATTGCGTCTGTTGATAAAAATATTGTGATGAGATTAACTAGTGGAGCAACTTGCAAGAATAAAACAATAGGAAATTACTTTTTTTAATTCCTTAAAAAAAGTTGTTCGTGAATTATAAATAATATCACTATATCTCATATATCGATAGTTCATGTCCAGTGTTGTTTTTAACCAACCACTATGATTAAGTACATTCTACTCTCTTACTGTATATGACCTACATATAACTACATATAATTATATGTAACTATATGTAATTATATATAATATGTAACTTACATTTGACCTATTTATTTTGTTCATTGCGATAACTGGTTCCTTAATAAAAAAAGATAAAAAATATCTCCACGATATCACTAGAATAGTTGAAACAACACCAAGGTTCTTAAAAATACTACGAATTGCAAATAACATCGCTTGTAACCTCTCAGCTTCATGTGGGATGACAGCCTTGAGATAGTGACAAAAAATTACCAAACATTTTATTAAATTACGAAACTACGTCAACTCGTTTTTTGCTAATCAAATTGTAATAAATTACAAGTAAATTTATGATTCAATTTGAACTCTACACTACCTCCCTAGATAAAACCTGAACGCTGTAGAGGCCATGCAAATTATATAACCCAATACGGCGAGCTACACCGGAGCCGAATAATAACGGACCTAGTATGAATAAATCTTAAAATCAAACTATAGGTCAAGCCTAACAATGACGTATAGTTAACTAACTATATTAACTAACTTATATTTATTAAAAATGTAAATAAATTTGACGTGGCTATAAATATTTTAGACATTTTCAAATATTGATTTTGGTTGTGGCTGCTTTTCGGTTGCTTAATCTATAGTGCAAAGTTAGAAACCTCGGTTAGGATTTTCGAAAAAAACCTATTAGATGTTGCTACCGTCCCGATATAGACGACAATATATTGAATGATTAATTCATTAAACCGGACAGTTATACGGTAGCTCAATTTGAATAGCGACGGGACGATTTTCCATCGGTCCCGAGTTCGAATCCCTGCCCATAACGATTAATTTTCATTATAAATATATTTAAAATTTACATAAGTTTACCATGGCTATGAATGTTCATTCGGCAACTTCAGTCAGACCATAAAATAATATTTCCGCATAAGACACAATATTCACGAAACATTTAATAAAGGGAACTATTTCAGTTATCTGTGTTGTATATTGCCATAGCTACCGAGTTTGAGATATCTTACCTCGAGATATGAATGAAATTTCTAACGTAATGATTTATTGTTTCAGATGTCCTGAATCGTGCAGTGAAAGTATGTTTAGTGAGGGGCAATGGTCGGTTAAATGTGAGTGATGTGACGGGTATCGATAATTAATCGATATGGCGACCATGGATTTGACGAACGAGGTGGTCCGCTTGCGGGCGGAGCTGGAGAAGGTGTCCTCTGAACGGGACCTGCTGCTTTGTGAGGTCTCCAATTTGAGGAGGGAATTGGAACTTAGCGAACTCAAGAATTTGCAGGATGACAGGTTAGTAAGGTTAGTAGCTTTTATTATACTATACTGTAAGGTAAACATTTTTGTAACGTTGATTTGTAGCACTGATGAAAGTCATCAGAGAATTCATACGTTTTTGTTTTTTTTTAAATCGTTGATTCATATCCACAGTTCCAGGTCTATTTTAAAGTTGCAAAATAAAGGTTATTATTTTGAAAAAAGAATCATTATCTTAGTCAGTCTTTTGTTCAAACGTAATACTATCATATGTTCTCACAAATGCGGTCCAGATCTTGTGACTTTCTTGCATTAGTAAACTAGCAAGATATTTTAAATATCAATTATTTTGCTTAAAATATGACTTGTCATGACGAGACGCTAAGGCATATCTAGGAACTGTCATTTTGACTAAACAGATAATCATATGGTGTGATGTATTTATTATTATTATTATTTTTTTTTTTTTTTTATAAAGTGAATATGACATCAATTGGTGAACTCGGCAGGTTTTATAGATCTTCGTTAGTTGCAAATCTCATCTCACCATAAAATTACAATATACTTAGTATAACTGCTACATTTCTAAGGGCTTTACTAACTTTGTTTAACGTGGAAGAGATAGATTATAAAAAAAATCTCACAAATGTGATATGTGGCTCTTCCATTGAGTGACGTTTTCAAAGAAACGGTAAAATAATTTTATAATATTGTTACATATAATTAATATATATGTGCTTATTTCCTCAAAGAATTGGGTCGTAAATAACCTATTTATTTATTATTTAATAACTTAAACGTTAAAAATAAATAATAATCAAGTAAATAATACCATTCAAGGTATATTTACTGTACATATAAAAACGGTATACGGGAAAACAAAGGCAACCTACGTCTTTCGTCCTTTCAAAGGCTCGACGAATGAATATTCGTTGTGAATCTTACACCATGCCTTGAACTCGGTTCTAGTTTCAAGAGAGTAGCGGTTCTTATGAAGATGAAATGTTCTTAAAATATATTATATTATGATAGTATGGATAGACATCCATACTATATTTTTACCACGACTCTGCTCGCAGCAACAATTACAATTGACGTAAGCCTTTCGAGGTGCCAAACTAAAATTTAAAAATCTGAACTGAAAGGATTTTACGGATATGTTCAATCCTCGAATCAGATTGGTGAACCGGATTCTGAGACTGAATATATCCGTACCAACTAGCAGATGATATACATATAAAAATTAATGGTAGATCAAATTTATTAATTATTAGAGATGAATATGTCATATTTTAAGATGGCATTGCTTTTGCTTTCTCTATATGACGTCATTATGTTATACTAGATGCAAAATCTATCATGAATTCGTTAATTTAAATGAGTTAAAATCATATCCTACTTGTTTTTTGACTTGTACCATCCAGCATCCCTATTACTATTGTTCATCAAGGCTCTTCCGACAGAGACGTCAGAGGCTCTCAAAACCTGTCGGGGCTGGGGTTCAAAAATATTTTTCATCTAGCAAATGTTAGCTTATGATGAAGTGTGTCTTCCTTTTATTAAACTTTTAAGTTTATTTGAGATTTGTTTGTTATATGTCTAGTATTTACATTAAGAAAACTACTTTATTATCTGATTATTTTAAATCCGGGTCAGTTCATTTAACAACCTTGTATTGGTTAATTCGAGCGGCATTCAATTGACTATATGATTAGATGTGATAGTTTAGACCCTTGAGTTATTGTGGTTTCTTAGACACCAAAACTGTGGATTTCAGTAAAAGGTTTTATTATACGATTTTATATTTATTTAGTATAAGTTTTAACACCAAATGTAAACCGCGCTTAACCATTATTATAGAGACTTCATGTCGGAATCAACTCATTTCCCTTCCTTCATATTCAAATTTCGTTTAATGAGGAAGTTAAAATCTTCATTGTATGGTTTTAAATAACCGAAAGGTTATTAATTTCATAGCTACAGTATAATTACAGAATATGAGTAAAGAGAGTACCCCAGAAATACGTAGAGCTTCTAAAATTATATATTAGAATATAATTACTTATGTCAGCGAATATTATACATTTGTAGGCAGACTAATTTGAAGTATTATCTCCTATTGACCTTTACGATTAATATATTCAACACTTAAAAAGAAAATTTAAGAGCTTCTATATCAAAATAGAATTGAGAAATGTAGATAAAAAAAAATTCAAGTTCGTAGGTACTTAAGGACTACTTAAATTATCTGAAAGCCGACAGGATTACTCAGATTATCTGGCATTGGAACAGAAGTTAAATAAAAGCTTTAAATTACCTCAAAACAACTTGTTAGGTTGATGCCTGTATTTATCGTGAAGTACCCTCGCAAAAGTGCAATTTACTAATGAAGAAAACGAGAACCGTGCTCGACCTCAAATGTAAAGTATGATTATTTTATAATGTTTCTATCTCCAGGAGAATGGGCAGTGAGCTGTGAGCTGTCTCTCTGGTGATTGAAAATCACATTTGTTTTTATTCAGAATGAATGATGCTAAATTAAAGCAATATTTCGTTTTATTTAAGATTTTCTTTCGCCTTATTAGATTCGTGTTGTGATTTAGCTTAGATCTCGCTGGTTTGTATACATTATTTTAATCTATTGTTCGAAATAATCGCGTACTCCATATACTAATGCGGGTCGATAAAAATAACACGGCAGTGTTGATACTATATTTATCAGACATAATATATTTTTTTACATTTCTCATAATAAAACTGGAATTTAATACTTACTATAATAAAACTTAAAATTTCCTGGCTGTTTGACCCAACTCAACAGTCGTCTGACACCCAAAAAGGAGTTCTTACTGGATAAATGGATACTTCTCTTTTAATGGAGATCTTTAATCCTTCTCAAATTGTCACAATGCTGCTTGAAGATGGCATGAAGGTTAAAAACCGTCTAGAGGTTTAAGTACTATTTGGCAGATAAGGATAATCCGGCAAACACAAAATTCAAAATGGCACTCAGGCACCGTACCGTATAGACCGGCACCGACAAAAAATCTTGTTGATAATGGCGACCGGTGCTGGCCCGTGAGTGAATGGGCACGGTACGCTTATTAATATAAGTAACAAATTATATGAAATCATATAGTGTATGTTTGATAAATATAGTGCCTACAAATATTTTAGAAGTAGGTACTCTAAGTACGAGTTTTGACGTTACGAAACGTTGATAGTTTTCGAGCAGTCACGTAATGAGATTGGTAGTAGACCAATTGCAAGCAAGAACGCGTTTAGTGCCGACCCGAAATTTATCAACGTTTCGTAAGGACTAAATTCATATTAGGGGTACTGTTTAGCCAAAAATTTTGCTTGTTTGGTGTCTGAGTAAGGTATGAGCTGGTTTTTCTATATTTTCCACTTAGAATCGAAAAAGAGTGAATTGAATATATTTTAAATGGATTTTTTTAACTTACATATAACTTTTTAAATTGCGATATTGAAAACCCGACGTCAACTAGTCAGTGAATGGCGACATTTAATTTAATTCCGACTCGAGGCTCAAAGGAAATTCACTTTTAGTAATGATCCGTTTGTTAGTTCATTTTTATTTTAATTGTACGGTGGGATGGCTTGCACAAATAAAACGTGACCCGGTTTATAACTGAGATAGTAATAATTAAAAATGTGAGACGGTCTATAAATAAGTAATGACGTTTTTGAGAACAGGAATGCGTTACGAGGCACGTATTATTAAGCAATTCTAATCTGTGTATTTAACTAATTCTATAAAATTATAAAATTTCAACGATACGAATATTAATACCAATTTGATTGAATATTAATGACCATTGTTGAGATGTAAAATTTGATCGTTTTATATATATATTTATTTATATTTCTGTCTGTGTCACGTTAGTTACATCGGAATTTGACCGACTAGTTTCTTAGAGTTTGATTGGTTATGACATCAATAAATTTGTCAGACTATTTAATTTTTTTTAATTAATTTCTAATCTTCAATATAACACATGTAGAAATATATAATAATGTTATTTTTAATATTTAAATCATTATTTACAATTGGATAACTAACGTAATATGTTTTGTACACAAGCTGATTGAAATGTAACTTTCTATTATATTTTTTAACCGTACCTTCACGGTAGTCAGTTAATTTGCATAGTAAAAGTGCCATTATAGATATGAGAGAGAAAATTTAAATGTTACAAAACAGCCACTATATGTAAAAGGTAAACATTTAAAAAATAAATATGTAAGGAGACAGATAGAATATAAACATCTTGTTTCCGTTTTTCTCAAAGCTTTGTGCTAGAGACAAACAAACTTTTATTTAATGAAATTATTATATATACATATATAAATAAATATAATAAATCATCTGCGTATCGTAACTCCCTATACACTTAACAAATTACTAAACAGAGTTATTGTTTTAGCTGAGATTGCTTTAACGTTTTTGGAAACCGAAAGATCTCGTGGGATTTTAGTTTTTACAATTAAATTATGTTTCATATTTCAAAAAAATATATATTTTTTCTTAAAAAATTGCACTCACGGCTCTGTCTCTGCTTGTTAAGATTACTTTACCATTATAAATTAAACCCCATTTTAAGAGTGGACTCAGTAAAGCAGAATTCAACTTAAATTGCTAATAAACGATGTGTCCTGAAGATACTTCTATGTTATTTTATTAAGCCGTACTTTAAACAAATTATAAAAATAATGTCCTATTTAAAATACAAAATACATACAGACAGCTTAAAGAAGATAGCTTGAAATGAACTCCGCGTCGGACATTTTTGTTTATTCATAACGGAAGTACATCCCTACAGCTTATTAACGATACACAAACCGTGTATGAATAATCTATAGATTTAGATTGTAGATGATTTACACTTATTTTGTAACATAGATAGGTTTAAGTTTAACATTCATAAAATCATCTAAACCATACATAATAATTTAATGTTCATCCGACTTGAGTTATGGCATTGCGATAACTAGAATTCCCAAGGGGCAGGCTGACGTCATAAATCACTAAACGTGGGCTTAGTGACGTCATCGGCCTTGCCTCTGTCCCGACACTTTCGGTTCTTGGCCTACGCCGTTAATTGATGTTTGTTATTTTCGCTAAATTGATACATTTTTGAAACTATGATAGCCAAATGGAATGTTATATTATCTGGTCCATTGGTATCTCTGTCTGATTATCTACATACTTTTTAGTCATCACAACTTTTGAAATATAATTTTAACGTAATTAAGTTTATTCAAATATTACCCAATGAAGTAAGATTGGTCATGTGTCGCAATTAATATTTTGAAGTCTTTAATATGTGTTCATGGTTACAAGTATGGTGAAATATCCGTGACCAGTCAATACATCGTTAATACCTATATAAAAAAATAACGATTTATAAATATACTTACGTTATTCAATACGTTTGAAACATATCAGATATTTTGTTTCTCCGTGAACCCGATAGCTGGATAGCATTCGGATTAAATAAAATCCAATTTAAGTTAAAACGATTAAAATAGTTTTATTTAAATAATTACAATATTTGTGAAAATGTTAGGTAACGCTTGTTAAAACTGTTATTAAATTGAAATTTAATAATAATGTTATAACATTGATTTTATCAGCTTTATCGTGTCTAAGAGATATTTAAAAAGTGAAATGTTTTTAATGGCTTATGAATATAATTATATTATAAATATTTTACCTTGGTTACCTGTTTTCGAATCGGCGACATATTTCGTCCGCCCACAAATTGCGTAGGTATCTCGCGTTATTATACTTTTGAGGTCAAAGAAGCAACCTCGAGGGAATGTTTTTGATGAGCCTCTGTAACATATCTTATTAAAGATAACAGGAAATAGTTTTGATTCTTAAACAACCTCCTTACTATATGATATTGTATATTTTGAGTCGTTATCGTATATATTTTCTACTAAATTAAACTAGTATATAACAATTGTAAAAGCAATAAATGAAGCCTTATTTTTAAAAGTATATTAATACATACATATTTTAAATAATTAAATATATAAGACTATCAAAAATGTGACGCTTTAAAAAGGGTCACCCCTCGGCTATTGTTGCAAAAAAATTCCTTACTGATTTTCAGTGGCAGCTATTTCTTATTATATATATATCATATATGTTAGTACATAATAAAAGTTCATTGTATTCTGTTTTGGCTTATTTATATATTTCGTAAACAAACTCCTAAAACCCTAAAAGCTTCACTTACTCTTACTTCGTGTTCCATTTCCGTAGTTCTGTTTTCTTTAGTTAAGATAAAGTTTACTGTTTCGTAATGAGACTCTACACACACACACACATAAATAACTTCTGTGACTCTATCAGTGTGGTTACTTCTATACTATATATTTTTTTTTAATTTTGCTAACACCATGCATAATTGTAATTGCAGCTTAAGTAAAATTTTGAGGTCATCAAAAAAATAGAATACATATAAATGTCTATACCAAATTCATCAAATTTCGTCCAGTACTTTTTATGTGATGCAAGCAAAAAAAAAACCAACCGATGACATTTTTGCAATCGATAGCATAAGTTTATTATATATTTTAACATACACCCTAATTCATATTTTCAATATATTATCTGGCCTCGTTCCCCTTTCGGATAAAGAAGAAAAACTCTTCGCGTGGACCGTGATGATAAAAAAAAATTCATTATTAGATTAGATAAAATGAGATAGCTCGAATTGGACCACACCTCGAAACACCTTTATAAAAATAGTATATAAACTGCCAACGATAAAAGAACACATAAATATTTATGAAAAGCTTATATTTTTCCACCTTCCTCATATAGAGTAATGTGTTATACAAACAGATACCAATTAAAACAACCAAGTAATTTACCTGTATCAGTCAGCATTTGAACTCTTCCGGCTAAATTCTGGGGCAACGGCGAAGTATGGATAACTCTGGTATTTTCTACTCTGTATACACTTTTTCTTAGGATAATAAATGAACAGATATTTCATGAAGTTTATCTGGAACTCAAACAAACATATAAATTACAAAACTTGTTATTTATTAAAATAATATATATACAAAATTTTTCCCGGGATTTCTTAATAGAGCCGTTAATTAGTTCTTTTCATTGTTTTCTGTGAAGATTTGTTCAAAGAAAAATTCAAGAGGACCTTGTCTATTGTAATATAATTATCTTAACCGTTTTTAATTAATTTTTCTGTTTGAAATTAAAATCGTTTTAATTCTATATCTACTGACAAATTAATTTTTATTTCATTTTAATGAAGCTTTTTTATTTCCGTGGATGTCGTGTTTGTCAACTGTACCTAAATTTAAATTTGTTTATACACATGTTAGCCATGTTGTGGTTATTTAAGTTTGTTAATGAATACATAATTAAAAGTTCATGAATAAGTACAATCGAACCTGAGACCCCGTGTCCGTCTCCGTCGCGCTAGCAACTGAGCTACCATGTCGTTACCTGACTTTGCTTTTGATTTTTTATTTATTTTATATTTATAATTTAAATCCATTTTACATTAATTACGGTGACGTTTTTTTATTTAAATTATAAGTGCTAAATCTGCTATTGCTTATTATAAGTGTGAAATAACTCAGACGTCATGACTTTAGTCGATGTACTTGGGAACCGCCCCATTTTTCCATTGTTTGCATCATTTACGCCCCCCTTTTACATGTTGTCACTAAACCTTGTTGTACAATAGACGCTTAAGCGATACTTTTTACAAAATATATAATGACAGTGATTATAATTGTTTTTACCATACAGATGTGTTAATTCAGCGATTTTTCTTACCATTATAACTTAAAGAAAATCCCAACACTATGTAACACATGTAAGGTGTTCATTAATGCCTTAAAAGAAATTAATTCATATATTCAAGATTTAGATGTACAAAAAGGATGTACAAATCATCCAGATTATAAAAAAAGAAAAAAAAAATAGTAAAAAAAATATATATTTAGTGAATGGTTCCTTATGACTCTACGTATGATTTCATCTCGATCGCTGTATTTCGAACCATTGTAATTGATTACTCGTTTGGTACGGTGTGTGGATGTGATGGTATTTAGTGAAGTGGGACGATGCGTGTTTTGGGTTTACAACCGGATAAATCAAGGTATCGGTACGTATGCGGTAGTAAAGAATGCGAATGCCCGTATAAGAGGTGAGTGATACACAAATATCAATAAGTTTTAAATAAAAATTATAAACAATAATTATAAAGGATATAAGAATTTATATATCGTTGATATTTATTTATTTATATATTTTTTTTTTGGACTGATCAGAATTAATTAGAATAGGATTAGTATTATTATAGAGAACATATTTTTTTAGTTTTAAATGGATGGATGGATGGAGTGCTTGAAAAGATATGGTAAAAAAGTAAATCTCCACTGAGAAGACATCTAATAGAGATATAGGAAGAAATGGGCTTATATAGTAAATAATACGTAATAGTTGTTTTATATATCCAGTTTCATATTTGTTGCAATTACGCTTATAGTTTAATTAATAAATGAGTTACGAAAAATATGTCTGGCATCAGATGTGGTATTTCTTAACTGTCCCGGTTCAATCATTACACAGATATGGCACGGTTTATGTAACATTGAAACCTGTCGGTCTGTATGGTGTAATCAGATCACTTGGTTACTTGTATTATATGACAGAGTAATATGGTCGCTTTTTAAACTGCTGTTTCTTAGAAAATGGCGAAATTAATCAACTTTACCTGTATATTTATACCTTATTATATACCTTTGAAATCTCAATACCCTGGTTGTTGCTTTGTCGAATTATCGTTTTAAGCTCGAATAGATAATTCTGTTTTTCTTTCGTTGTTATTGTAATAAATTTCAGTATCGTCTCTTTCATATAAATCGGATTGCGGATCACGTTCTTGGCTTTACATCGATTCGATTCATTTCATTGTCATCTTGAAGTGTTTCCGAATTATGTTATCTTTCTCTTCCCTATTAATAGCGCAGAGGTAGGAAAGAGATAGAATAAATTACAAAATCTTATAATAGTGAGGTTTAACATTTACAAAATAAGTAGACCAAGCTAATTGTTACATGCTATTGCCATTCGACTCGTAACAGTTATGATGTATTATTCATGACTCGTAACAGATATATATGTATTGCAAATTTTGTGTTTGAGATGCTGTTACGCCTGTTAAATAACTTACATTTTTTTTTTATTTCATTTAGTCTAGTAGAAATTTGGCGTTCGTGAAACAAATTATAATTGTTTTAAATTATTTTTTATTATGAATATATAATAATTAAATAATAATATATACATATTTTATATAATATAAATGATAAAATTACTGTTACAAAAGTTTAAAATAAAAGAAATATCTCCGCGTCTACAAATATGTGTAGGCGTTTCAAAGTAAGAATTAATTATTATTATATGAAATTTGTGGTTAGCTATATTTTATTGTACAAAAAATTATTTAATTTTAATCAGCTACCCTAAATATTTTCGAATGGGAGCGGAGAAACCAGTAAGTACTAATAGGAAGTCATGTTATGGTAAAAGCTGTACATAAAGATGTTTAGTCCATTTAAATTTCATCATTTAGCGGTATAAAAGCAGTTTCAATCGGGTAGCAATTAGAAGTAAATTGCGTGTAAGGCTGATTGCGGGTTACTGTAGTAGTGGGTCGACCGCAGACTGGTGCGCCGGCGCCGACCTTGTCACCGCGCTTTACTATTCACTCACAGTATTGTCCTCATTACTTTAAAATCTGAACGTTATAATAGGTCAAATATTTATCATATTAGATGCTTACCCCATCATTCTCCTGCCTTTACTCTACTTTAAATGGAGTCGACATGAGTCTTCTTCTTCCTCTCACTTCATACGTCAGCGCCAACTCAATCCCTTTCGTTTTTATATCATCATTTACACCAAGCTCTCTCCAGTCGCTTATTCATCCACATTCATCCCAATAACTCGATTATTCACAGAGTATTTATCCCTACTCATAACCTGACCATATCATGCTAACCTCAAACTTCAATTTTTTTTTAAACTTGTCGGAATATTCTTATTTTTTTAGTTCTAGACAAATGAATAAGCAGCCTTTTTATACCATTCATTAACATTGTAATGTCAGTTTTTTTAACTATTTCAATTGAGTAGAAGATTATTTACATGTGGTTAAAATAGCATTAAATATAAGCGCTTAACATCATTTATTTCATAAATTATTATAATGTTATCATTTTTCTTGTGGGCTTAGATAATTTATTTCAAAAATAGGTATGTGTAAAATATATATATATAGCGTCACATCGGCAATTTGTTATATATATATAACAAATTGCCGATGTGATATATATATATATATATATATATATATATATATATATATATATATATATATATATATATATATATATAATTTATTACTTCGCTAATGATGCATATCTTCCTGGTATTATAACAGCCAGTGAAAGACGATGTAATTATTAATTCATGTACATTATTGGCCAACAAAGTATTACGAAGTATTGAAATTCGTATTTGACCAGCCGCGGACCGGTCCGAACGACCTTGCGCGTGCGCACGTTCACTTGCCGATCTTATAGATGCTGTGCAATATTTGTCAAGTGATTGTTTATAATTTTTTTTCTTCTCTACATGAAGAATAAATTATCTTATTTATTACATTTGATATTATAAAGTTAAATAGCTTTGTAAATGGTTTTCAATAAAATTATAATAATTTGTCTCTACAATGACATTGTAGAGCTATCAGTGTTATGGGAAATATGATGGCATTGACCTTCAGGTATCACCTTGAGACCTCCGTTGTTGCCAACAGGTGTTTCAGGCTCTGCACAGTGACGATTCACATACGTGCTTTACGACAGATGGTTTGTATGTGTAAGGTTTCCAAGATTAGTGAAACGGGAAAAACCAGATGGTATACGATGCGGGAATTTGAACGATATCCTGCCAAAGTTTTAATATTTTTTTTTTCATTTATTCAGTCACGGATGGTAATTGCATTTAAGGCGACGTTTTAATTGAGCTAGAACTCTACTTCCAAGATCTAGAAAAGAAAAAAAGTAGCCATCACAATTTTCTCCCGATAGATCTAAATTTCTTGTAGCTGTAAAAAGAAACTGACCGCTTTGAGGGGAAATAGGTATTTCGCGTTTCACATTTAAACAAAAACAGCTATATTTTTTAATAATAAATAAAAAACTGAAGTTATCTTGCGCTGGAGTATTCTTTCGCCTAAGCGACACGTCGCTAACTGCGCATGCGTCAAGCCAGTCGCTCATGGCCAATCGGTGTGGCCGCACGCGTTTCAGTTAACATTCAGTGGTATAGCAAATACGTCAGCTTTAATCTGTGTGCAAAGTGAATATTGCAAAAACAAATGTTTCGTGCTTAACTTGGCCGGACCAAGGTTATTAGTGCTGGAAGTGCTGCAAAAAAATGGAGATTCTTGATTCTTTCGTCAGAGATCGTCACGCTTGTTGACTATTTTTTTATGGTTTTGCATTATTATTGTTCATTATATAGCTATTATTAAACTCAGCACAGTAAATCACCAATTTGTGCCAATAAATTTAGGTAGTGAGTCTAAACCGGCTTCTATTTCAAACTATTGCTAAAACTCTATTCAGTGGAAAGTGAAATTTTAAACTGAAATCGAATATAAGATTCATCTGAACCATTGTTTTTTTATTGTTCGAACAATGGAGTAACATTTCGCGGTTGTCGCACGAAATGAATTGCTTATTACCCATGTCATATGTGACATACATTAAAATGAATTATTTTTAATATTTTATTTCTATATCATACATTACAAATGCAACATTCGTCCTCATAAGAGTCTTCGTATTTTATCTCGGTCATTGATAAGTATTATTTTTCACACGGCTTATCGATCAGGTACATATTTATATTATAGTCTGTGAAAACAATTTTGATACTTTATTAGTATTATACTTTATATATATAGTTATTATTAAACGTAACATAAATTATACCATTATAATATCATTAAAATAAACGCTAATTGCAATAAAAACAATAACTGTTAAAAAACTCTTTAAAAGCGTTTTAAATGCTAAATATAGTCATTTACTCACAAATATGCATATTTTTAATGTTATTACGTAAAGCAACTACCATGCTCCATTTAGATGAATACAAAATATGAAAACAAAAGATGGTAAACCCTTGTCTCGTCTTTTCTCGTCTTATCTCGTCTGTGGCTGGGACTGTTCCTCCACCTGCCACTGACGAGACAGACGCTTTCTTTTCTGTCACTCTGACAACCCAAAAGGTACAAAACAGTGATTTGTTAGTTAATTAAGATCTTGTGTAATTTCAAATGTTACTTCTCGTCATTAAGTAAATGAACTTGACAATTATAATATCTTTCATTATTAACACCAATATCTATATTATTGGTTTTTGTGTTTCAAAATGTAATTATTATTCAAAATGGTCGCCACCAGCAGCATTTTTTGCTTATGGTGAACGTTTTAATCCTTTTCGTTCTTTCGTTTCCTATTTCTTTGATTTATTTTGTTTTTCTTTTTGCTTGCGGAGTGCCATTAGAGGAAAACTAGCCTACATACAAATGGTAACAAAACTTAATCTACATATTTAATATTTTTGTAAGATCTGTTAGTTTGTTGGCTCATAAGTCAATCATAAACTGAAGTCAAGAAAATTATAGTGACAATATCTTGTCAAAGTCACTAGATACTTTTTACCTCATTTCAAAAGGAAAACAGAAAAACCGGTCTATATTAAACTTGATATACACCGGTATATACGATGTTGAATATATAACAATACCTATTATATAATATGATATTATTTATATATAATAATTCAACGTTTTCCTTTCGGTATAAACGTCTGTCAGCTAATTAGCTGGGTACTTATTTTTAATAAGTAGCTATTTAACATAAACTGTAGTTATGATTCAAAAAGACACTTAAAGAGGTCAGTTAATATGATTCATTTGTACCTAAGTTAATTATTGGTCTAACTTCGTCATGTCGGTTGTCAAGGTATGCTGATTTTCAACAAAACAGAACTAAAACTATTGTATTTTCGTATTCAGTGACTTGTGAAGAAGGAAATTGTTTTTATTTATATTTCTTTCGTAAACGATAATATTTGAATTGTTTTCCTCCCTTTAAATATTCCTTTATTCTATTCTAAAGATCATTACTTTTTTTTTTGTTGCAACCAGATGCTATTTTCCTTAACTCTATTTCAAAGGTTACGTTTTTGTAACAACTATGTATGTTATAAATGTATGTATTTTTAGTTTTATGCAAAAAAAATCTGTAAGTATATGTATCTAACAATTTGAAACAAACATCAGAACAGCTTCACTTAATTTGATTTGCACATCAGATCAGTTTTACTTAACTTCTGTACTCTGAACGTCAGACCAGTTTTACTTAACTTCTGAATTCTGAACATCAGAACAGTTTTACTCAACTTCTGAATTCTGAACATCAGAACAGTTTTACTAAACTTCTGAATTCTGAACATCAGACTAGTTTTACTTAACTTCTGAACTCTGAGCATCAGACCAGTTTTACTTAATTTGATTTGAACACAATTACTTAATTTGATAATAATTTGACACGATAGTAAACGTAAAGCACAGTCTTAAGTACGAAAGTAAATGCTTAAAAGCAATAGAGTGACCGAAAATGACTTGGATGGAGTGGGTAAAAAATAATATGGCAAAGAATGAAGTCTGCAAATGAGATGACGTATGATAGAAAAGTTGGGAAGAAATTGACATAGAAACAAACCCCAAATAATGCGGGTAAGGTCTGGTGGATGATCATGAATTATGGATAAAAAAGATACCATTACAGTTCTCATCACGGATAAATGATATAAAGCTTAGGGCAAAGGGCTTAATATAAAGGTAATATTCAATTAGTGATAAAATCGTATTTTTTAGTATTTAAATTTGGCAGTGACCATAGTAATTTTTTTTCATTCGACGAGTTTCTTATGTTGTATTTATTCAAATATGTAAATAGTAGGGATAAAAAATAATAAAAGAAAAACCATATTTCTTTTATTATTTTTTATCCCTGTATAGTGATCTATCTCAAGCTTTATTTTACGATAGTAATTTATATTTTCTTTGATAAACGAGTCGTATAACTTTGATTTATTGCTTTTGTAAAATGTATTCAGCAATTTCCTTGTTGGATTTCAAAGTTCAAACTTTGTTTTTATTTTCTGTTACGGTGATTTATATTATAGTTGGGTATGTTTATGAATCAAAATGACAATAATTTTCTAAGTCAACTTTATTACCTTAAATTCCATGCTATTGAAGTTACTAAATTACGTGTTATATTGTTTTTTATTTTAAAACAAAGTCATAGGTAGGATTACGTTACATTCATGAGTATTTATATTTAATAATGTGATAATTTATTTTACAAAACAAGCAGAGAACTAACTACCAGGTTAAAACAATTATTTGTATAGAATTGACGTTTATTTCAACGAAACAATCGGAGCCAAGAAGCATATATTAATATTTACATATATAAAGAAAACTTAAGCTATGTTAAAGTAAATTGGTTGTCTTTGATTGTAATTGTTGGAAATTTATAAATAATAAGGTATTTGATGAATTCTTAAATAATTTCGCTCGTGTTTATTCAGCTGAAGTCATGCTTCATTGAAATTGAATTGTAATGGAGATCGCTTCAAGTTTGAGGTCTCTCCCTCAGTACATTACAACTATATTATTCTTACACGGTCAGCCATTTTGGATCCGTCTATAAGTTATACTATATTATTCTTACACCGTCAGCCATTTTGGATCTATCTAAAAGTTATACTATATTATTCTTACACGGTCAGCCATTTTGGATCCGTCTAAAAGTTATACTATATTATTCTTACACGGTCAGCCATTTTGGATCTGTCAATCTAGAATCTTTCATTATATATTTCTAACAGTATTAGAAGTCTAAATCATCTAACTTATACTTTTATAAAATATACATAATAACTCTTATAAATATATTTTTCCTCGTGTTATAAACTGTATCAGTAATAAATTTATTTTCACTTAACTTCAAGGCATTAATGTGTAACTTAATTGATAATTTAATTACCTTATCTTAAGTGTATTCGTATTTAATCATAGTAGGTCTTGATTAAACTTTATTTAAATATCTCAAATCGAGTGAGTTTGAGATACGATGAAATAATATTCAAATCTTTATTCTATTAGTAAAAGTGTTCGGTTACAGAATATTTCATCGTATGTCTCTTTCAGTTATTCTATTTGCACAGCAAAACTGTTAAGTGATACGCGTTGTCTCGTGTGGGTCAACGTCCTCTGTACCTAACGCTTACTTAAAACAGGTTCCAAAGTTTTGCACACACTAGGTACCTACTTTCATTATATTTATATATATATATATATATATATATATATATATATATATATATATATATATATATATATATAAATATATATATATATAATATAATATAATTACAACTATATTATTAATTCTTGTGCATAAACTTTATATTTATTAGACTATATTCACGTTGAAAATAGTTTGCCGTGCCTCTGCTATATTTATAGTGTCACATAGACTGCCATGCCTCACTTAAAGATGCCTACTTTCTATATTTATAACTGTTACAATATATTATATTATTATGACAGATTTAACGATTAAAAATTACTTATATATTTCTCATACCTAACAAACAATTTTATATTTTTTACGTTTGCCAAATGATATGCAATGTTGGCAAAATTTAAAAAGTTTGAAACTTTCGTCGCGTTACGTGTTTCGTCATTTATTATGTGTCTCGCGTTCTGGCTCAAAGTCCCAAACTCGGAAGCACGAAACTGTTTCGTGAATATCAGACGAATATAAAACAGGTAATTTTAATGTGAGATTCTCTGTTAAGTGCACTATTACTAAAGACCTTGTTGATGGCAGCCATCGTGTCAGTCTAAGTATTGCATTGTGCTGTCCATTGTCTTCATCCAGAACACAAGAGTCAACTTACACTGTTCAGGTTATACCTGTATTCCGTCTGTGATATAATTCTTTTCATGTATTTTACTTACGATTTTAATGATAAATTATTATACCCACGTGTATTGCAAATGCTGGATATTTCAACAATCTCCCACGTTTAGTGTTTCATTCGAAAACAATTTTACGTTCTCATCAATATAAATGGTTTTCCACAGTAACCGCGACCCAATGTAATACTGCATTTATTATACGTTGTGGTTGAAGTAAACTGAGCGGTGTTCTCCATTACTTTTTTTTTTTATTTTGTTCAGAATAATTTCATAATAAATTTATTTCTAAATCCAACTTCATATTTCTTTTATACGCTTTGTTAAATTTAAAAAGATCTCGATCATCTGACTCTGTTGTTCTTTTAAAGGTATTCTCTTTTTATTGTTTTATTTTATCGAGAATAATTTTATTATAAATTTATTTAAAAAAATAAATTCATATTTCTTTTAGACACTTTCATTATCTTAGAATGCCCGATCAGCTGACTCCGTTGGTCTTTCGCAGGTATAAGGCGTCTATTTTTGTTTTTTTTTTTTAATTTTGTTTAGAATAATTTCACAAAAATTTGTGACGTTGGATTTTGAAATAATCCAACGTCACATATTTTTAGACACTTTCTTTAATTAAGAAAGAAACTTCAATCAGCTGATTCAGTTTGTCTTTCATAGCATCCAACTCACCTACAATGGTCCAACCTGTTTGGCAATAGTGTCGAAACGTCGGCCAACGACCGATTGGCAACGTTACGTCAACAGATGGCGTTGTCGCTTTCTCTGCGCGTGATCATCGAGAGTTAGGAAAATATTGGAACGGTGCTTTATTTATTTTTTTTATTCACTTCCTTGTATTGATAGAAAGTGAAGGTTATTTACTGGCTCCGTGTAACTGTATATAATATTTTACATTTATTTCAAAATGACTATCCTCGTGTTAATGTTGGTTTTTATATAATATAAATTAATTAAAGTAAATTTAAATATATCGCTTCGGTTTCTAACAAATCCAATTGCAAATCTCAAACCCACAACAAACAATATTTCAGGTACATTTACATAAAATTTTCCTCGGGACTTAAACATTGTGAATATTAATGACGCCACTTCTTGAGAAGTTACTTTACCTTCACTTAGTTGATGAATTTAAAATTGTCGCATTTTTCCGACACTTACTAAGGTCTCTTCGACAGCCTTGATGAACTTGAAACTTATACAATTGAATAATTTATATGACTTTTACATACAAACTATAAATAAGTGCTTTAAATGAATTACGATAAGATGAACAATGTTTTCTGTTTTAAAAATAATATTTTGCAAAAGTTTATTGTGACGTAGTGACTCTCGTTCCACGCTAGAAGCGTATTTTAAAAATAAGCCTCCTGTAGTCAGTAGTAGGATATTATGTTTTATTTTGTCCACGGAGATATATCATCAAAAAATGTTTTTAGTCTGTCTAGTAGTAATTTATTCAGTGTTATGTTTTAGTATAGTTAAATAAAAACGTTTTCTATGTACACTTAAATTATATAACTCATGCATAATATAATTTATGTGCATTTTAACATGTAGCTGATTATCACGTACTTAATATGTCTTAATTATTTTAACTCATAATGTATAGTGATACAAATATTAACAGATTATTAAAAAAACTCACTTTCATTACAATATACAGCTCATAAACAATACTAGTCCAACAAAAGCGTCCAAAACCAGTTCCTTTGAGGTAAGTTAGGTCACGTTGGCAATGACCCGTGTAGGTCGATAGTTACATGGTAGATATACATTTAAATATACTGTGAACCATGGTTTCCAGGAATATCCGTTGTCCATGAAATATTTTATAGTACTTGCAAGTATTTATATATATTTTTGCTATCAAGGCGGTTTTTACGTAATGGAAGTCAATAATAGATCTAAAGTCCAAGATAAGAATAAACTTTAAATGACTTGGTGTAAGAATCCACAGACTCAAGAAAAAAATTTCATTGTAGAATAGTATTGATTATTAATTTCGCTCGCATGTGGTTTTATCTGCAAAATTGCCGCCTGAAACTTTATTTACACTGTCCACAAATAAAAGTAACGTCTGTCGGTAAGTCATTGCTAAGTAAGTCAAATCTTATAAATCTCAAAATTTAATCAATTACACAAACATTCGATTCACTTCTTAGTTAAATTTTAATACTTGTCCTCAGTCTTAGAATTTTATATCCTTTTGAGTTATGTTTAAGTACAGAACCAGTTCTATGATCACGTCGAGGCTAAGTCACGTTGACATTGAACTTAACCATATTTGATACTTGAATTTTTATAAGAGCTGCATTTTTTAGCAATTGCTTCCTTTGGATATATCTTTGATAATTGTATATTTTTTTTCATGTACCCAATAATTTGTACTACATGAATATTGAGTATCGATTTAATTTTTTCTCAGTTCATGTGAAATGTAAATTGAAACGAGTAATTCAAATCGTGCTCGAATATCAGTGGACGGCCTCCGGCCTGTCCTTTTTTGGATTGTCAAACGAAGGCTGGAATCGTTTTTCCTTAACCAAGAACTAGAAACCTATATTGCAATATTTACGATTCCATTAAATCACATAATTCTGTACGTTTCTTATTTTTTTATTTTTTATTAGCTTTCCTGTTTAAATATTTCTTCTTTTAAACATCGTTGTAATAAATCTATTAGAATAATATCTAATTGAAGTTTGATGACATGAGACTCGGCGTATTTGACAGATTTATTTTTGTTTTATTCGTAATTGTCATGACAAGTTTTGTGTAAAATAATGTTGGTGTAATCCACCGAAAAAGTTAAAATTTTTGATGATATTTTCGCATGAAAATCTCAATTAAAATGTTTTTGCGTTCAATTTGTCAGTTCTGCTTCCACATGTGTAATCAAAAAGTGCGCATTGAATATTCATATTTTGCGGAATGTTATTTTTAGTTGAAAAAGATGACTATTTCTATCGATCTTTCTTGATCTTTCTTATCTTTCTCTTTAAATTGCTCTCCTACGAACCCTGGGTGAGGGTAAGTCGTAAATAATAGCATTTCAGTATATTAGAAGTGGGTAAAGTAAGATTTATTTCTTTATTTATATTAATGTCAATTTGGTACACTATATTCTTTTTAAACAAACATTTCGAGTATAAAAAATAAATTAGGACATGCGCTTTTGAAAGTTTTTTCAAATTAGGCTTTCGTTCCAAAGTCAGAACACAAAAGATTTTTTTAATATTCTGCTATAAAAATATGTTTGTTTTAATATATATATATCCAGTTCATTCGTATCCATAAATACAGAAAATAAATTACTGTATGTTAAATATTTAAAAAAATACTATCTAAAGTTATAATTGAAAAAATCGATCCAATTAAAAACTGGTTTTGTATTCTTCTTCAACGCAAAAAAATAAATGTATATGCAATGGAAAAAAAATATTGCAGTCTTTATATTTCATAAAAATAATCACCTTTTTACTTTCAATGTATGAGAAAAATGTTAAAAGTGTCGTTAGCATTTTATTAATACGTATTAAGTTTAAACGCAACTTCTTATATAAAAGAAATTTTCTAATTTTAAAAGAAAGAACGTTGTGAAATCCATTACTTCATATACCGTAGCCGTTGACAGACGCCATTCAACACATTGTCTTATTAATGTACAGTGGACAGGCAGTATGAAAGTACCCGCATTCAGGTTAATTGCTGACTATTTCTGATGCAACGTTCGACTTCTCATTTCTATACTCTGTTCGTAATTCATTTGTTTATTTCTATTTTATCATATGTCGTTTCTCCTTTATATCTCGCTTGACAGATTCATATCAATACTGAAGACTATTGTCTGGAAGATAACGTCACTTATTAAGTCACTAGGTTGTAATAAAATGTTTTTTTTAATTTTAAATAAGTCTAGTGTTATTTTTATTATATTCGAAATCTTCACCAGGACTCTTTAAAATATTTTAATGAAGCATTGTTTTTGATACAATAGGTAATTTCGTATGTTACTGCTAGAATAAATGCTGATAGACATTCAAGAAAGTTTTCAAGCTTGGAATACATATGATTGGTCCATACGATTACTTTACTTGATTAAAATGAAACTAATGACGATATCTATAGTATATATATAATTTAATCATTATTACTAATGACAAATGATTTTTTTTTAAGTCCTCGAAACCACTTTCTCATCGAGGGTTACGCAAAACTGACCGAATTGCATCAGAACAATAGACGATTCAGGTTCTGAGGTGTAACATTCTCAGTAACGTCAACTTCACACGACTGTTACGTGAACCAAGAGCTGTTAAATACACTTGTCTCTGGAGACAATGGTATCAAATGTAAAGGGTCACTTATTGCGAATCAATCTCTATCTATAGTATTGGTCTCACTTTTTATTCTTTTGACGCTATTTATAGTATTTGTCTGATATTTAGCTCTTCTCATATGTAATAACGCTTATAATAGCTATAAAATATCCCTTTGAATATTCTCTCACATGTTTTTTTTTTTTTGGTTAAAATATATTTTACAATTTATTATTCGTTTCACATCGATTTCGATTAATGTATCGAATAAATATACATAATAATCGATGATCATGAATTGGTTCAATTTAAATACAATTGCAATAAAATTGCTTATATTTATTTTCCTATTTATGTTATATTTACTAGTATTATATATATATAACGTTAGTTTAGTATTTAGTTAAGGGTTTTCTCTTATTAATTTAATATCAGAATAACCAGTTACTTGTTTTATTTTCTACAATCCCATTAACATCGGAAGGTAGTGATTGTTAGTTAAATATTATTTATTTTAATATAAAAATATGACATAAATATAGATTCAGATTCAGATTTATCTATGGCAATATTAAGCAGTTTTTGCAGGTGTTTACAGTTTAACCATAGCCACCAATAAGCATGCTTAGATTTTTTTATAACCATTTTATTTTTACCAAGTATATTACGCTTATTTTAAAACCTTTAAAAATCATGTAAATCAAAGTTTAATACCGGGATGGTTTCCCAGAGGTTCGAATCTCTGACCGTATTGCTTTATTTTTCATTTCAAATTTAAATAAGCTTAATTTATACATAATTTTAATCAAGAATAATACCCGTTATTCGAGTGTTAATATAGTTTTTTTTTATTTATTACTTTAAGTAAGACGTGATGTGAAACAATTGAGTTTTTTACTGTACTTTGTTTTTATTGTTGAATCGTGCTCTAACGCGTTTGTTATTCTCATAAATTTTTATTGGTCCCAAAGATAACATAGACGCTAATAGAGCCACTGGAACACGTTTTCTCTGCGCACGCGCATCATGACGTGTCTCGTGCGTAAAATGCGTGAACGATACGCTCTGTTTGCAACTTTCTTCTTATTTGAAAATCGGAAAATTTATAATAATCTAAGGTCAAGGGATTAAATGAAAATTTAGTTCTTTTTAGACAAAACAGAATATCATAATGTAACAGATATTTTTATCACACAAGATATAACTAATGCAGATTTTATTTTTATTTGGTATAATATAGGTGTATCTATCTATGTAATTTTAATTATTTCAGGCTTTAAAAGCTGGCAAATGAAATTGATAAAGGCACGTTCAGTAAACAAATTTGTACGCGGCTTATCACTTATAATCTGAATTCACCTGTCAACAAAAGGCTTACCCCGAATGTCATTTGGACGCATTGTTCTCTTATCTCTTGTGAAGTACACTTTAATATGGTATATTTAGAAACGAAAAGGTGTAAAAGGGATAATGTATATGTGTGTGTGTGTGTGTGGTGTGTGTGCGTGTGTGTGCGTGTGTGTGTGTGTGTGTGATAATTAAATTACTCGAAAAGGTTTACCTTTTACCTATAAGGATATTGTGGGTCTGTCTTGCATCAGATTGTTGTAAGGATTGTATTTAGACCAAGGTTTTAGTGACCAATCTAATAACCTTAGCGTGGGATATGGTAATTTCATAAATAAGGAATAATATATTAAAGTTCTAGATATGGAGTTCAGTCATTAATATATGTATTAACGTGATAGTTAAACCGCGCAACTATATAACCGTTAACTTTTATATGGTTACGTAATAGATTTATAAAGAACAGGAACAAAGGAACAGGAAAAGGTAGTTAAATTGAACTTTTATAACGTTTTTATCCCCCCAAAATAGATGTTTATAAGTGATGGAAAATCTTAGATCTGAAAATAGGGGGGCAATTTTTGTATATATAACCATTTATATGTACTAACAGTTTTAAATAATATCGTTTTAAAGTCAATATATAAGTTTATGTAATGTTAAAATCATTTGAATGTCATTTTTATTAAACAAGTACTGTTTTTGAAAGACCTTGATTTTAATTGTTTTTAACTTTATTGCAATGGTGATTAAGTTTGTTTTTACTTGGTCGTTGTGGTGTGAGGCGGCGACATCTCGGCGAGTCCAGTATGCCTTGTTTGATAATGTTTTTTTAAGTTATCAACGACCAGCGGTAAATATTGTGATACAGAAACAGTATTTGCAATTTTGCGTATGAAGGCAATGGAAAATAGGTATTATAAATTTCCCTAAACTTTATATTTATTAACTCGGTATTAATATATGTATATAGGTAATATTATAATTATACGGTCGGGAAGTATTTGTCTCGTTATTCGTCACATCTTATAACTTGGAGTGTTAATGCACTGATTAATTGAAAAGGTCGTTTGTTGGCCTTTGATTTTATTACTTATAAAGTAATTATATTGCAAAATCGATAACCTTCTAGGTTGCAAACGGACAAACAGTGTTATATATTACATTTACAGCTGATTAATTTATATCATATTTTATATTTGGTATATAATATGTTAAAAATTATCAATTTTTAAATAAATTGTGGTCGAAATTCGTAAATCAAAGTTTTAACGATTATTTTGTACAGCGCAACCTTAATATAACGAATCTCTATCAATATAACAACTTCCTCGATATAACAAATTTTTCGTAATCGCCTAGAATTGTCCATAAGAATTAATATAAAATATACCTTAGCATTTTTTTTTAACGAACAACCTCTTTATAACGAATTCTCTACCATCAAAAATATTGTGTAAATACCTCTAATTAACGAATTTTGTAAACTCAAAACCTCTATATAAAGTTCCCGTATTATGACCCTATATATGAACCTAATATAGTATGTGATTCAGTCGTGACAGTTTTTTACATCTTTATAACAAATTTTAGACCAACCTTACCTCAAAATAACAATCCTCAGTTTAACGAATCACTTGATATAACGAATATTTACTTGTCCCATTGCGATTTATCGAGGTTGCACTGTATTTGGACAAAAAGTGAGAGGTGTGCTTTATTATATTATCATTTTATAGGTAAGTATATCATTTTGAATTTTATTCTATTACGTCAGGCGGCAATCTACTTTTTATGACTTTACATAAGTCTATTGATACCTATATTTGAAATTGTGTGCGTGTGAAGAAAGCAAAGAATCTGCTATTGTAGGTATTTTATATGATAAATCATCTAATATACTTATTCATACATATATGTATAGCTCTTAATGTAACTATGTTTGTCCGAAATATTATGGCCAAATTACATTATACGAACTAAACCATGCGATTTGACCCTGAAGAATCGCTAATAGTCGTCTCCACCAATCAGAGAGAAGCACTAACTCACTAACAGCCATTTCACTCGTATGGTTTAGATCGTATAATGTAATTTGGACATTACATTGCTAAGTGCGTATAATATGTTTAAAAAAGGATATTAATACAAATTATATTTTCACGTACTATTATATGGATTATCAGCATTGCATGAACAGAACCAATTAAATAGATTACATATAATAGAGGTATTAGAAACCAGTTCAAATTAACGAATAATAGAGGTATTTGTAAACAAATCATTATCAATACAGCGACGTAACGACCTTGCCTACTTCCCCGTTTCACTCCTGTCGCCTGGGACGCCGACCTGAATTACATTGATTCGTGTACGTAATGAAATATAACGAAATTACGATTTGGTCTTTTTGTTTCGTACAATTTAGGTGATATTACAAAATATATTGATACTAGAGTTAGTCAATTTATGTTTTAGCAAAAGAATGAATGAAATGAATATGAAATTTGATAGTTTTCCTTTCTTTAGGTATATAATTCCGTTAGTCCATCATTGATTTCACCATATATAATATTGAGTTAAAACGGTCCAATAGCCCGGACATCTTATATCCAGTAATTGAAACCTTCGTGCGAATGATGACATTGAAATATAATAATGCTGTGAAACATAATACCTTTTACCGTCCCATAATTTTAATTGACTACGTCTCTGCATGTCACAAGAAATGTAGATTTATGTCATGTCTGAATTGAACGAGGCGTATCATATCATATCATATCAATATTCTGATATTGAGCTTCAAAAGCACCAGTCTTTAATATATTGTTCCTTTTCCATTTTAATGTTCGTCTATCTAAAATAATTCAAATATTTATTATTATTTTTTTTCGTTTTATGTCACCTTTTGCTCTTGATTCTAAACGAGAATATTTATGTTTTTTGGCATTTTTGTTTTATTAACTGTTAAATCAAAGGTTCGTAAAATTGTTACGAACATGTTTTTATATATAATTTCAATATTTTCGTTTATTAAATCTTATATTTCTTCGGTTACATCATGTATATTTCCGACATCGATTACATCATCGGCTTGAGGACACAATTATATTTAGACACGGCTGAACAAATCTGACCATCAACTTTTATATCCTAAGCCTTAATTTTTAAAGTCTTATTATAATGGTTTAATATATCTATATATTAAAAGCTTAAACGTTTATAATAGGCATTTATTTGAATACATTTTGAATAAACATCTAACATTTAATGGCTTTAGACGTCATCATCATTATTGTACGTGTTGCAGTTATTGTCAATTTGGTCATATTGCTAAAACATTATACTTTCTCCGCCTACCTGCGTTATGATTTCTATTTTGGTTCATAATAAAATTGATAATATATCAACCAATCATTTTAACTGCGTATAACTTGTTATAGTTATTATGAAATTCATAATTTTTAACATATTTACTGAAATTATTAGCTTCAATATTACTTGAGATCCTGTAATTAATTCCAATGACAGTTAAATATCTTGGACACGATTGATTTAATTATAAGTATATTTAAGAATAATTAAAATATTTAAAAACATTTGAAACGTAGTTTCGATTGATAAACCTACATACATTAGGAAGCTATGATGTACATACATACAAATAATCACACTCACTTGTTACTCTTATAGCACCCCACGTTCTTTCGTCTTGAGTAAACATATAGATTAGTTTATATAAATACAATAATTTTGCAAAACCTATAAAACATTTATCAAAACTTTATTATATAATTAGATATATATTTAAGGTTGTGTTAAAAAATAAATTCACGAGTGGTTAAAAGTGTCAAAATACAGAAGCAAACAAGTCATCAATATAAACTTGTGGTGAATATTTCAAAGTGGCGAAGTCAGAGTCTCGACTTGTGTTAGTGGCAGACGGAGAGGATGATGGATGTTGTTGTCCGGGGATGAGGATCACTGACCTCGGAGGAGCACTCCTTGAAGCTGCAAAGCTGACAAGGTCTTGGTTCTGCCAGAGACCTGATTACGGGTAAGACGAATCAAATTTGATAAAACCCCTAAACCACATCTAAATTTTTCTTAAAATTTTATAAGTATACATATTTTACATATTGTGTAAAAAATACAAAATGTTTTACGTTCAAAATAACTTAATAAACATTTAAACATTTTTTATTAATGTGGGCTTTGTATAAGCTATTATATAAAATCTATTTAATTCTGTTAGTATCGTTGACTTAATTTGTAATAAGTTCTACCCGGTGTCATCACATAGATGTCAGAGAAACTGTAAACAACCGAGTCCTAATATACTATATCGTTTGAACTCTGAATTCTATTATTCTATGAAGCTGTTGAAGGTAGATGAAAAATTAGCCGTCTGATTGATACATGATTGCTGCAGAATAATCTAATAAATACATTTTTTTTTATTCAAATAAATTTATTAATCAAACCAAATATATAGTTTATATATATAGTTTATATAACCAAATATATTAACCAAATATATAGTTTATATATAGTTTATTTTTATTAATGTTTTTTTTTTATATTAAAAAGACTCGTCTATATAACAATGAAAAAGCAATATTTATAAAATCAATTCCCTCTCATACATTCATAATGGAATTGTACCAACGTGAACCACAACCTATTTCGTCAAACCAATCTATACTCTCATAACTCGTTGCCCAGTTTTATAAAATGCCGTTTTTGGCGAAACTAGGTCGTTCCTGCACCGAGCGGGTGCAGTCAACCGCTATAATTCAGTCCCTGCAACTGAATAGAGGCTTACCCCCAGGTAACAATGGTGGGGATGTCTCGCTCCATTTGACACGAACTATGTTGGCTATATTTACTAACTTTTAAATGAAATTTGTGATCGTGAAATGAGAAAAATATTGTTTTCAGCATATTGGTAAACATTACACTCCAATTCAAATTCTATTGTTTATTAATTGATGTGCTAAAGTAACGTTTGTAGTGCTATTTCGGAACAACTTAAATGAAAATATTATCTTATTTGACCTGAAATATTACATATCTATGAGTTCACATGCATTTTATTTAATATGTAAACAATATATCAAGACATTTTATTTAACATACAAATAATAACTATAGATGATAAAGTAATATTGATAAAAAAAATCATTTACCTTTTTAATATCAAGGTGATCTCTGTTAACAATATTAAAAATACTGCGTCAATTTAATTGAAAAAACAAACATAGAATCATCCATTGTAAGGGTACCGCAAGGCTTTATTCTGGCTACTCTCCAACAAACATTAGGGCAACTATTAATTGGCAAGCTTTATCGCCTGAATTGTCGCCATTAAAGCTATTGTTTTTCAATGATTTTAACCCAATTTTAAATAGTTTTATCTTTGTAAAGCCAGTAATGGTATTTTATGTTATGATATTTTAGTTGAAATACAATAAGGCAATGATTAAAAACGAGATCTGTGACGAGGTTATTATAAAGTATATATCAATTTTATCACGATACAATAATATTTGATGCATAGAAAAGAGTGTTTAATTTCGAATAAAAAAGCTAGACAAAACATAATTTAAAATTCAGTGCATGTGTATTGGTTCGTAATTGAACACCGGAGCTGCATATATTATTTATTACATGAAACTCTAAATGCAAAACGTATACAAGTTAACTTTGATCCTTCTATTAGTGCAGAGTACTTTGTATTAAGACTGCTTTTGAAACACATCGTGGGTTTTCGAGGTGAAGTTTGTAAAATACAATTTTATTACCTACATTATATCTGGACCGAAGTTTGATTATACTATTAGTGTGTTTTTGACGTCTGTTAATGAAGTATATTTTATTTAAAGATAATAATAAAACCTTAAAGATAAAACGTTTCATTTTAATCAAATGTATCTTTCCAGTCTATTTCGTATTATTATATAGCTTTCCAGATCTACGATCGGGAACTATTTAAATTATGGACTGCTGCGATTTTCACAAACTTTCTATAAGGTCGTGACTATCGCTGGATATTCTTGATTCTAAATGCAAGTACACGATTTAACGATTACCGCGGACGCGTTGCATTTATCGATCCTAACTTAAAAGTCTTTTCATCTTTGTTAAACCTTTATTTGGAGTTTTTAATCTTAGTTTCTAAAGTTCAGTTCGCTAACTTTATCGCAAGCTTTTATACTTTATTCGTTTATTATCAAAGATACCTTTAAATGGATTATTTTTATATAGTTCTTGTCTCTATTACGTTGTTGAACTTTGTCAGACTTGAGAATAATATTTCATCTTATGTTTTTTTGTCTGATGATAAATTTAATGTTTTAAGTACAATAATAGTATGTAATCTTGTTTCTATATTACTTGTTTCTTACAGTTAAATTACCAGAATGTTCAAAGTTTGATTTTAATGTATTAAACTTTTGGGGTTACGGAGGAAACAAATATTTCTCAAGTGACGGTTTGTTTGTTGTAACCTGAATATAAAGATTTCTAGTTTCTCCGTCTACATTTTGCGTTCCAACTTATGAGTTTATTTATATAATCTACAAATAATAATTCATAGAAAGTATTATTAGTCGTATGTTTAATTAATAATGTTATTGAATTCCAGTTCCGATCAGTCATGTAGAGTAAATATTAAAAATAAAGTAGATATGTACTTATTAATTTTATTTTTGTTCTAGATTGAATTTCGTTCTATATGAAAATACAAAATTATAATTACTAAACGTTTAACGTCAACGTTGCAAGTTGCAAGTAAAACTTCTATTTCGTTCTAGAACATTTCTTTAATTTGTAAACTCAATTACATTAGCTGTGGTACACTGTTCCGAATATTTTTTGCCTGACCGCTCGTGGTCATTGTCGAGGAACACGCGTCGTTCCACTTTGGTAAACATGAATGAATTAGAGAAAAAAAAATGTACACTATGGCAGGTCAAACAGGAATTTGTAATTTTTATAATGCTCAAAGATATTATGATGCGAAAGATATAATTCTATATAAATAGATAAAAAGAGGTTATCTTTTTCTAAAGTTATAATAAAATTATTAATTACAATAACTTTGACGTAAATAATGATTGCAAGTGGTTATATCGAACTGTACTATCTTTACAGTAATTTTACTACGCTCGGTCAGTTATATCGGAAACATTGTAATATGTACTGTTAAATGATTATTACTTTCATTTAAGACCGGCTTTTGCTGGACGTTTCCCTCTGGTTCATGGACTTGACACACAAACCGACATTAGAACTCTGTTTTAGTTTTAAATAAGATTATATAAACATTCCTATATTTAGAGTATATCTATATGGGTATAAGTTTTTTAAGTGATTTTAAATTTTGTTCTGACGAAAAGAAAATGTTGGGATTTTTGTTCTCTGATGTTTGGAACCGGGTTTGAACTGTCCAACTTAAAGCCACATGTTTTACACGTTCTAGTAAAGGTTTGTTTTGAGTCTGGCATCGATTTTCACTTGAGCTCTTTTTTTTTTTTTTGTGAAATATTCATTTGATTGTTTTTGTTTCTTGGTGTAATATGAACAATATAAATGTTAGTAGTCAGTCAATATCTTAGCTTTGACACATGGACAGTGATGTAAACTACAGGAAATGTTTTCTTTCGTCAAATAACTATAAATAAATCTAAACTAAATAACAATTTCATACTAATATTAGGTTGATATGTGATGATAGTTCGTTTATTTTGAAACAGCTATTCCAATGAATTAACGTGTAACGCTGTCTGAGCCTGATTGATATTCTGAGAAAATGAGAATGTTTTTTTTTTTTTTTACTCATATATATTATATTTTTATTAAATAAAATATTTTTATCCTTCTCCACTTTGAATAAACACCACCGATCACTCCTGTACATGTTAATTGAAGATCATTTGCTTAAATTAAAACTTGTTTCTTATACAGATAAAAAATAAAATAATTGCGAAGTAAATAAATAATTACTTGTTATTCAAAGAATGGTTATATTTCCTGCATTCGGTTGGATAGCTGTAGTTGCTACAGCGTATTATTTTTGTGGCTTTAAATTAATTATGTATTTAATTTAATAAGCGTATTGTATTTAATACGTTATAACGGCAATTTAGAAATTATTCTACGTGCCCTTGAAGCGATTTAAGATGTAAAGTGTCATTTCTAATTAATATTATTGTATATTTTATAACGACCTTTTCAATTCTATCATTAACTAACGTTTCCTAGCGACTCCGTCCGCGTGGACAGACTGAAGCGTAATAAACAAACACAAAAAAAAAATCCTCCTATGCAACTAGACATAATCAGTTAATTTGCAAATAACAATGGCATGACTTATTATAATTGCACTACTATAATAATTCCATAAATAATATAATAATGGTTATTAAACTATTATTCTATATATATTGTGTAACCTATAAAGAGTATAAAAGGTTTTGAGTTGCTTAGCTACTTGAGATGGTTAATAAACATAAGTAAAATTATAGCTCAGTTCAGCACGAGTTTTGATAGTTTGTGAGAGTTCTTGGTTGTGATTGGAGTACAACAAATCATTGCCAAATAACAACCAATCACAGCCAAGAACACGTTTCGTGACTGCTCGAAAACTATCAACGTTTCAGACTATCAAAATTCGTATTAGGGGTACAGAACATATTCTCGTATGTGGGCGTACTGTGATGTGGCTGATTTTAATTATGTATGATCTCTAACTCTATATCTTTCATAATATATGTAGCTTTGCTTCAAAATGGTTGTGTACAAATTCTTTTTGGGCACGAATTCGTAAAGGAAGTGTTTTCTGGTTTATTATACGATAACACTTTAAAGTTTAATTACTGAAAACCGGTTTCAACGTGATATCGACTTGTTTACAATTGAGTTTTTGAAAGTGAATGGTGCCATTAAATTGCTAATCGGCTCTTTTAAATTGTGTTGGAAATTTCTTATCAAAATTACATGAGTCTATATCTTAACCAGTCCTTTCCTATTTTACTATTTAAATAAATGAATATTAAATATATAATTATTATAAATGTTCTAAATTCGACCATGATCACTACCTTAGGAAAATTTTTAAAACTAAATGTTTTATAAATAAAAAAATGTTAAAACGATAATTTTGATTTTTTACATACACCTTTATATATATTTAGGTCCTTACAATACTAAAAGTTAAATATCATTGTATATAAATGAATAATAGTTATCGATAATTTAAAAAAAATATAAGGGTTTTATAAACTTTTTTATTTTCCATATTGATATGTAGTTAAATCGACCAAATTTTCTTTATCTCTGACTATATAAAAATCATGAAAGCTTTTTCATTTATGTTAATATAAAAGAAATACCATTTTGTATGATTATTTTAAGCTGGGCTAAAAAAAATACTAAATAGACGTTAAATTTCAAAGGAACTCTTGGTGTAACGTAAGTACTTAGCGTGAGGTAGGGCGGGGCTGTAACGTCCAATTTGTCAATTTTGAATTATATTGTGAAAACTGAACGTGCTATATCAAAATATAAAACTCTTATTAAACTGACAGTTATCTGACCATGTGTAACTCAATTTTTTAATGAGTTCTCATAACAGAGTTTTTCTTTTTACAATGTACCTAACTTTGTCGTCTGTCCCTTTTTGTCCCATAGTAGGGGTAAAAAGGGACAGCCACGGAACAAAAGCGTCAGTATTAGAAGTAATATTTTTTAAAAGGTTTTATAGAATTCTAACAACATTTGATCCATTAAAATTCAAGGGTTTATTTTTATTCGAACATGTGTTGTGATTGTGAGTTATTCTTTATTTTTCTGTTGACCCAATAATTTTGAAAACTTTGGATTATTCATAATTAATAAGCAATATAATTTAAGGGTCTAAAAAACTTAAATTGGACCTTTTTACCCCAACCACGTGTAAGTTATTACAGGATAATAATAAAACATCAATAAAACTAGCAAAAAAACTAATAAAAAAATGTAAAAAACAGATAAATCACGTTCATACTAATAAACTATGCTGAGGCATTGTACACGAAAAAACACTGTTCGAAACTAAAAAGAAGAACGAAAAACCTACTCTCTTTAAAATTTTGAAACGCCCTCGTATATATCTTCTTAACGGAGTCACTCAAATGTCTGTTAGGCCCCCCTCTCTCTACTCGTATGATTTCAAAAAATGATATATCATAACTTTTTTAAATACCTATGCAGGATCTCATACCCGCGTACCTGTACCCCGCTCTCTCTACACAATATTATTAAATGTTTCAAATTTCTGAAACCATATTAAGGCAATTTAACAGCCAAAAGGAATATGCAAGTAAGTAGTTCAAGATTCCGGTTTTCACTCAAAAGCATATAGATAAATAATTAATAACAAATAATAATTATGAATTCTTACTGATAAGGGACGATGATAGTGACTTTATCTAATAGGAATTCTGATTTGCATTCCATAAATAAATCTGAACTGGTCTGGATGTTATAAAACATTACGATATAGTTTGTTGTTGCTGATAACAGTGTCATTAATATTTATCTTTAGATAACTGTAAAAGATATCTGTAAAATGTAAAAGATAAACACCTGTTAAACGACTACATTAATTAGTAGATCGTTTATGGTAAAACTACTAGAACGGTACTTTCACATTGCGATTATTTCCTGGAAAAGATCTTGTAGCCCCCTCCAAAAGTTTAGTAATAGAAAATGTTCAAGATTTCTTATGTAGTATGGACAATTCCCATCAGATACAAATATTAACATTTAGAAACTTTCCATGGGCTCTTATTTTGCAAGTATTTTCCGCTTCAGTTTGAAGCAATAAATGTTTGTATTAAAAGTCCATAAGTTAGGCCTTATAAAACCTAAATAAATGAAATTATATATTATGACAGTAAATATGATTTTAAGTTTTTCAATACTTGTGTAAGTATCATAATTGTTATCTCAAGATATCATTACTCTCACTCTAGTTTGAAGTATCACTATGTATTCGACAGGTAGCTGACCTATAACCTAGACTAACCTACATTAACTGCGAGCTTAAAGCCAGCAACGAGGTCGCAATTATATCGTCATTTTTATTTTACGGAGCGCTTTCCTGTCTTAATGATATTACAGTTATTAAATTCTATTTATCTCAACCTAATTGCTATTATTTTGTCTTTAAAACGAGGTCTTTAAACTGTCTTTAAACCTCAACAGGGTTCTGAGATTCAAGAGTATTAAAGCATTAAAAAGACTATTCACCATAAATAGTTATGAGATCTCCTTGCTAAGGTTAACTTTCTTTTGTCCCTAGTTTCTCCCAAAAGGTGGACGAGGAGGAAGGCGGTGGTGGTGTTGCTTTGCACCCACCAGACGGGTTCTACTCCCACCAGCACAGCATCCACAGTGGGCATCATGGTCATCATGTGGAGCCTGACCGAGGGTACATGGAGGGAAATCGCTATGTCACCGCTGTCCACAGGCCCTTACCAGGTAATTATAGTTTACGTATAAATATAGGCAACTAATAATAAGAATAAGAAAAAACATATTCAGTTACAGACAGTATATATATATATATATAGAAAAAACTTATTAGTCAATTTTGTAATAAAAAAAATAGGTTGCGTAAAAAATACAAAAAAAAAACAGAGAAATAAATAAAACAAAATTTCTTTAAAAGTAAAATATCTTTAAAAAAATACAATGAATATGCAAATAAAAACAACAACTCTTTAGTAAGTAAACTTACGTGTATTTTAAATATCATTCAATAAACATACAAATTGGAACTAATCCGGTAATTTATTTAGTATTATTTATTGATGAAACCTATAATTCTCTTAAAAATATGCTTAAAATGTTGCCAAATTTTATCGACTGGACAATTTATGAACCTACATATATAGTGTCAGTAATAACAAAGATAAAGATGACGTCATTTCAACTCACCCGTTGCCAAATATAGACTAATCAATACCACACCATGACTCTGAGTTCTGACTCAGTTTTAAGAAACAAAGAACACAATATTCTTTATGATTATTCAATAATTATAATATACTCATATTTAAGTACACAGTTTGCAAATATATTTTTGTTAAGTGACAATTAAAATACAAAAGTTATGATGTTTTCGAAGAAGGCGTTAGTGATTTACGTAAAACAGTACGAAATTCCAACGTATGCCTTGTGTTTATTATGCTGAAAAATATTTAGAACCAGATAGTGAAAAGTAATTACATGTGGATGGATGGCTGGAAGGATAATTGGTTACCTAAAGGTTTGCTAGTTGTATCTAAGTGGAGAGTCTTATCAGCCTCCTATAAAGAGCGAGATTCTCTCAATCTCTGGTCCTCAAAAAAGCTTAGTTTTGAAGTCAATCAAAAATTTTAAGTTAATATTTATAAAAATGAAAAATTCTTTTGACTTAAAAAAGTACTGGTAAAAATCTAAAAAATAACAATCCTATCTAATCATGGTATATTATTTTACTAGATACGATAATTTAAAACATTTATGCCTAATATACATGTTAGAATGAATCTTATTTCATAAATGTAGTACAAACCCAAGCACTCCTGAAACGCAAAAATTTCCAAAAATAAAAGCTTAATTGCAGGAAACAACAGAATTAATAATAAGCTGATTAAATGCACTTAGCAATTTGTTTGAGCTTATGTACTGAAACCTACTTAAATTATACAATGTAAGTGTTTGTTATCGTTTAGTCAGTCGCGCTAAAGCTGCTTAAAAACTTTAAAAGAAAATTCTACAAACACAAGTCCGATACCACTCTTATCCTAAGTGGTAATAGCGAAGTAATACTATAAGGTTGATGATCATGACTGTTGGACGTACGCTACTCTAAACGCACTCTACTTTTCGTAAGATCCTTAGCGTGTCATTTTTAAAACGTAGCTGCTGACTGGTAAACTCTGACAGATACTTCTTGCTAGCTAGTTAGCAAGCCCGAGTATATCTCTACTATGGCTAGACTATTTTGTGAATTCAAATCTGCACTCAAGAACAACATACTATCGGGGCTTCGAACCTACGGCAATAGTGGTCAGTCTATTTCAACTACAGTTCATTAAATTTCAGTTTCAATTATGACTCTATCTTATCTCTCTATCTTTTACTATTTCAGCTCTAAACCACTCCAACTCGTCATGCTCGTCGACATCGAATGCGTCGGGCGCCGGCTTGTGCGCGGGCGCAGAGCCCGCACCGCCGCTGTACATCGCCGCGCCGCCGGAGGGCTTCGGTCATGCTGTTCATACCAACAGGTACTTATCAATTTTTGTACATAAAAGTTTCTTCCTTGGTGATGGGTTTATGTTGTACACACTGAACTCACTGACTGACTGACACGTACTTTTTGGCAAGGAACACTATAGCTCTCATTAGTGAAAAATGTCTAGACGTTGAAAAGATTTCATGACATATATAATAAATTTTTTATCTTAGAAGTACTTCAACCAAAGTTAAAAGACTCTTAAAAGATTAAAGACTTTCAAATTACAATATTCATATACTATATAGAAAACAATATATAATTTAGTTGCTCGTTACGTATTCTACAGCATTAAGTTATCACAATAATAGTAGTTAGTTAATTATTGTGTTTGTTAACGTTGCATAATCTACAATCAGTATTAAATCTAATTTTACATTTATTTTATGTTTTAAGACGTTTTATCTAATAACTACTTACTGTTCAGTTATTTATTGTATAATTTTGTACTTTGTATATATTATGTTATATTATTTACATTATATAAAATATCGTGCTGTATATTTCCTAAAGAAAAACAATATTGGTAAGCGAAATTAAATACACCTATAGATATGTTCAAAGAAAGCAGTACATTTATAAAATAAAATATATAAACATGTAACTAATAGGCTTTTTGAGCGATTTTAATTAAAAAATTCTGTACAGATTGAAGATGTCAGAAACTTTCATAAGATTTATATTAACAACTTGTAAAACATTTGATTTCATTAACTTTGTATATAATGTGGCTGTGAGGGTTCAGACTTATTACTTCGAGTGGTTGGTGTTGCCTGTTTAATTTTAGATGTTTCCGGACTATCTCTAGCTAGTTTTTATCTATGAAATCTTCCATAGGCGAGGCACAGACGTGGGAATCATTGGCACAACTGGAATAACACAAAAAGATCCAACATTACCCCAAAAAAGGGGTAAACTGACTCGAGGGTATGTCCCTTACCTCAGGAATGTAACCTAAAAGTCCTTAATACTCCTAAAAATAACTTGAACTTCACTCATTCTGCAAATCGAAGCTAGCATATAGTGGACACGACATTCCTCACTAAAATCTTACCTCTTAGTTTGTCTCACCTTCTGATCAGGTTCCACATTGATATAATAAAGCATGATCAAAGTTTTCTCTAAAAATTCTACAATTAACTCTAAAACATCACGCGTATAAATAAACTAATTCATTACCATAATATATTAATATCTTACAAGGCTTTTTCCGATAACATTACTTATAATAAAATCATGTATATAATCTTCTGCTCTATCATAAAAACTGGCATGTACCAAAACCAATTAAACCATTTATTTATCTCTTATCGAATTTGAAATTCATAGAACGTTTTGGCTTTTACGTCTTCTAGCTCTTCAACATATATAAAGCCTTTTACTATTATGCATATTTTAGTTAAAAAGATAATCTATAAAGACCTCTAATGTTTTCTAACTTTCTAGTAATATAGATAAAAATCAATCTTATCATCGAATGATAAACTCTCATATTTGCGAATGTATTAAAAAATCTAGAATGTTCTATTTTCCAGTCGCTATGAAATGTCCCAAGATCTTCTCGATAAACAAGTTGAGATATTAGAGAGACGTTACGGAGGATTGAGGGCGAGGAGAGCAGCTGTTACGATACAGAGGGCGTTCAGGAGACGACAGCTGTTGAAGAAGTTCAGCGCCATCACAGCGATGGCGAAAGCAGCTGACTCTAATTCAAGAAGGATGCAAGATGGTGACCATTTACTTGTCAATGGTGAGTGAGAATTTGAGTCAGAATGACTGATTTTAACAAACATAAATTGTTTAAAATCTGTTTCAAAACAAATTATGCTAAATTAAAAAAAATATATAAACTTGTCATTATATTTTCTGTTTATTTTTCTAAAAGCATAGTTAGTGTGTATATTAAAACAAAAAAAAATCGATGGAATTCATCAGTTTCTGGTCGTAATGTTCAAGAAAGTAAAATCTTCAAAATCAAAAAATATCTTCCTTAAATAAACTTATCATAGGTGCTAATTATAATAGATTCAAATGCGTTTTTTTTCTTCTGTTTATTTTTCTTTCTCATCCATTAATAATATTTAAAATTATCATATGTCACTAAAGCCCATTGAATAGCTTGTTTTCTTCATTGAACACTTGCGTGAATGACTCACGTGGAAAGATGAAAAATGTTTAATCAACCATTAGTCATAACTGTATTAATATATATTTTAATATACGGTCATATTGTAGTATATTTATTACGTATCTTGTGACGCAGAAACATAATATATTTTATCACCTTTTAACAACTTACATCGCCATGACTCTTGCGAAATTTGGAATTACACTATGATAAATAAAATTGTATGCTCGTTTTTTTTTCTCCTCTACTCCAATCTTGTAACGATTATTGAAACGGTTTAACTATATGATTTCCACTGTACCCTAAAGCATGTTGAAAAACAATTTTCAGGTAATGACATCTATGCCAACACTCATATTCAGAAGAGTCCAGGCAGCGCAGAGAAGGTTCTGGCAATGACGAGACCCATGAGGTCCATGTCGCTACGGGAGAGACATGATGTGGATATGAGGTGAGATGTTTTTGATGTTATTGAATAATCTCATTAAAAAAATATCAGACTATAAGGGTCCCATTTCTGCATTTGATATACATACATACATTACACTACTATACTTATGTAAAAAATAATAATAATAAATAAATAAAAATAAAGTTTTTTTATATAATAAATATACAAATTAATCGATTCAAATAATAACGGCTGCACCAAACAATCCATATAATCAGAATTTAATGATGAAAAAAAATTCAATGATATATCTCGATTATGGAATCTTCTATTTCCTTTAAAACAATATATCGTCGTGCTTGTTACATATGTACCAGTTGATCAACTCTATGTACCACAAATCATGTTTCATACCTCCATGATATTCTTATTTTATGGTTATCAAAGTGCAAATTATTTTCTGGATTTTTATAATAAGAGGTAAAGATTATTGTTTGTTGGTATTTTATAATCTGTGTATAATATGTTACAGCATGGTGTGCGATCCTCACGGGGAGGTGGAGGCCATGATGGCGCGCGTGCAGCAGTCCGCCCACCAGATACACATGATGGCGGCAGAGATAGCGCCCCACCACCGGGACGCGGATAGTGGGGTGAGTGAGCATTCATTTTGTGTGTCTACCCTACAAATCCGGTATGGTAAACTGTTTCCCTAAAATTACAGGCGACATGTTGGACCTATTTTGTTCTTATATATTATATTTGGTTATTTAATATAAATAGAAGCGTTACATAATAGTTTGAGATGGTATGTAAAGTGATATGTAGGGTAAACTATAACAGCTTAAGTAAATATCTATCCTGTTTCTTGGTATTCTTCATGTTTTTGTTTATCTTATTATTTTGTAAAATAGATTTACTTACAAACTGAAAAGCTTCCTGTCTATTAAGAACTTAGTTAGTATCTAACTTCAGCTAGCGGCTTATATCGTACGCCATCTAAAAGTTATTTTCTTATCACTCAGAGAGTATTTTTTATCGAAATGAAATTAAACCCTATGTCCTTTTCCACTGGCAAGAAACGCAATTTCATTATGAGCCTTTGAGTACTTAAGGCGTAACAAACAAACCAAGAAACTGGTATATGTATTTATAATATTGGTTAGGATGAATAAAAATTGTTTTAATTTTTTTAAGTCTCTCGATTGATCAATTATAATTAATAGCAATCGTATATGACATGTTTATATATTTGACTAATATTGTGTAAAAGTTGTAAGTCTTATAACAGCTGTATAAATTCAAATATATTTAAATTTAAAATAATTAACACACAAGAAAATATATTAAGACCATTAAATTTACATGTAATAAAATTATCCAATTACTTAGCATTTATTTTAAAACTTTCTATCGTTTTTTATGCAATTTTAATAAAAGCTGAGGTAAGGAAAAAATCTTTGCTATATAATTACTTCCTACGACGGCTAAAAATATTTGTTAGAACACTTATCACGAGTCGTGTATTTGTTCATGTTCGAAGACTTCAGTAACCACAAAAACCAACCTTCTGCTCTACATATAGAGTTCAAAATCAAATACATACTGTTATTGTTATGATGGCATGTATTTGATATTATTATCAGTAATTCGCTTGACGTTCTCGTCTCATAACGTATCGTGTCAAAATTACAATGGACTATAAAACTAAAAAGTTGTTAAGGAAAATATTAATTAATAATAATTACGTTTTTATACATAAAATTATTCAAATTAGACTGTGGCGGGGTAACAGCATGAAGTGTAATGTTAGTAATGTTATTATATTTTATATTACATTATTCTGTTTTTTTTAAATGTATTTATTAATAGTAATGCAATCCGTAAAAATGTAAGTTAAAATGTTTTATTAAATGAACTTAGTTTCACAAATTTAAGGTTAATGACAGATCATTTTTATCAAATTTTAATGGCGTTATATTAAAATAATTAGAACACTCGTGACTTGTGTAAATATAAGGTTCAATGCTTCTATTACATGCATAATTTATATTTTACTCCTGAATTAAGAAGTATTGTTGCTTTATTTTAATGCTGGAAAGATTTTTTGTGAACTCTTTGAGCTATAGCCTATTTATTGAGAAAAATATTAGATATATAATCCAGTAAAGTGTTAAAATATGGGTATTGTAATTTGGTTCTTGCAGTTCAGTCGGTGTAGGAATTGTTATTTTTTGGTTTATGCGTCGTTTGTTTAATTTATCGGAAACTAATGGTATAAGTGATTAATTATGAATTATTATTTTCCAGGTGTGCAGTTGTTCTGTCAGTGGATCAGTCACCAATATATCCACGTCATCCTCACACAATGAATCTCTTCACAACCACCAATTGTTGAATAATACAGGTAAGTTATGTACTGCATTTTTAGCTAATATGTCTATGTATCAATATATATAGAACACGTCTACTGACTGACTGGTATTTTAATACAGTCTAATCTGAGAGTCTAATAAGAGATACAATACTTTATTTGAACTATCCAAGAAACAATTAGTGTTAAAATAAAAATTATATTGTTTGAGTGTATTCACACCAAATTCAACATTATTGTCCTTACTTTAAGGTCCAGTCTACGGCAACCTGTTGTCGTCAGGCGGCAAACCGCTGTCATCTCCCACCGCGCGGCAACAGCAGCAACTAGCAGCCATACAAGCCGCCAACGCACGAAGACACCCTCCGGAAGTACCGAAACGGACTAGCAGCATTACACTCAAGTATGTACCTTATGGCATTCATTATAAGACTTATATTTACAGTAACAGGTAATGCACACGCAGGTGCGTTCCATAATATTTATGAGACATGAATATATTGAGTTGTTACAACAAACAATTAAGCAACAAAATATATATATAAAAGATAATTAAAAAAATACGGTTGTTTTTGTAAATGTATTTGTTATTTAAATAAACAATCCGCCAGAAGAAACAATAACTGTAAAAAATATGACTTACGGTCGAATGATTTTAATTAACAACGTATTCTATATAATTTACTGGCAGCTGCTTGTGAATATTTTTTACAATTGATACTAAATTTTTTATCGTTATCAATTCCACTTACAATACAGAGACAATTAATAAATAACTCTTCCAGTGCTGAGAGCCCCGTGTCGTTACGTCGTGAGTGCGGGGTCGCAGGAGGTCGCGGGGGGTCAATGTCCTCCGTGCAGTCGTCGTCCTCCTCTTCGTCTCAGGAACACCGACACCACTACCACCAGCCATATCAGCCAAGGGCACCCGTGAGTAACGACTCCATATTATACAGTAGAAGTCTTCTCGCTCAATTTGTACTAGTTACCTATGTTACGTTTGATTTATAATTTAATATTGTGCTAGCAGTGTGACCGATGAGATTTCACATCGCCAACAACTTTTAATAAAAAATCTCTTACGTACCAGTCAGATCACAAAAACGAATCGAAATTTTGAATCTACCGTCAGTAGACTGGTGTGATACCTAACATGATATTAATTTCAGGAGCCCCACATCCACATTCAGGAGCAGCAGTTCCAGCACGCGCGCACGGCATCGGGCACGCTGTACGAGGGGGAGCGCTACGCGGTCTGGAAGCGCCAGGAGGCCCCGCCCTACTACGAGGCACCGCCCCCCGCCGCCTGCTGCCGCCCCACGCATGACGCACACCAACCTACTATGAAGGTATGCGAGGGACAGGGACAGAGATATAGAAAGACATACAAGAGAGACCACACATACATACAGTTTTATTTTTACCTTCCAAGAAAACATAGTTTTTTAAGTTTTATTTGTTTAATTTTAATTTAATTTGTTTGTCGCTTCGTAGTTCCCAAAAGGATGTATCTGTCTGTAACTTCAATTTTGTTTATCTTGTCTGGACTGCGACTCGATCAAGACTGTTTTTGGTTTTTGGTCTGTTTAGTAGTGGTTGAAGATATTAGATCTTTTTTAAAGCATGTGTTGTATTTTCTATTGTTTACTTTAATTTAAATTTATATTACAGGTTTCGGAGACAGTCCGCAAACGCCAATATCGAGTGGGTTTAAACCTTTTCAACAAGAAACCAGAGCGTGGCATCGCCTATCTGATATCCCGAGGGTTTCTAGAGAATTCTCCACGAGGTGTCGCCAGATTCCTCATCACGAGGAAGGGACTCAGTAAACAGATGATCGGAGAATATCTCGGCAACCTCCAGAGTCAGTTTAATATGGCCGTGCTAGAGTAAGTTTTATTTATTTGAAGTTTATTGACATGCTTCATAGTCATGCCAAGCAAATAAAAATAACTAGTTATATAAAAATATGTAATGCAATGAAATATATTATAGGTGTTTCGTGAACGAGTTGGATCTGTCCGGGATGGCGGTGGACGTGGCACTGCGTCGCTACCAGGGACACTTCCGCCTGCCCGGGGAGGCGCAGAAGATAGAGCGACTAGTGGAGGCCTTCGCCAGGAGGTACTGCGTCTGTAACACTGACTTCGTACAGCGACTGAGGACTCAGGACACGGTGAGCATCTTATTCAAGATATTAAATGCATCTTATGCCAAATGACGATTATTGTGTTTTCTTCTAACTTATGTGAATTTGATTTTCAGATATTCGTGCTGGCGTTCGCAATAATAATGCTGAATACGGATCTGCATACACCCAACTTGAAACCTGAGGCTCGTATGTCGCTGGATGACTTCGTACGTAACCTGCGAGGTATCGACGACTGCGGGGACATCGACCGAGACATGCTGGCCGGGATATACGACCGGGTGAAGGCCAGCGAGTTCAGGCCCGGCAGCGACCACGTCACACAGGTAGGGATGATTATTTGAACCACAACACAGTTGCTGCGTACGACACCTCGTGTTGTCATACGGCATTATCGCAGGCTTTGAATTTTAACATTTTATAATGTACAAACTTACTGGCTCCAATTGATTACAAAACTGAAATAAAGTATTAAATAAACCATATTTCTTCAGGTTATGAAGGTCCAAGCGACCATCGTAGGCAAGAAGCCCCACTTGGCGCTTCCTCACCGGCGGCTCGTGTGCTACTGCCGTCTGTACGAGATACCTGACATACATAAGAAAGAACGACCCGGGGTGCATCAGAGAGAGGTTCGACATTTAGATACTGTACTCGATGTTAACAAGACGTCTTAAATGACCTGACCCGGGCATTGTATAACATAAAAATATTCCTTCCTTAATTTTTAAATAAACCTACTTCTGTACATTAGATGTTCCTTATGATTTTTTTTTTAATATTTTCCAACTTAGCTTGACAGTTTTATTGAACTTGAATTCATATCAATGAAAAAGATGGCCTGCTCTCCTATTTAGGCTTAATATTTTAATACACAATAGCACTTAATACCAGAAAAAATAACTAGCGTACTTTATATTCTACATTTTCTATCTAGGTGTTCCTCTTCAACGATCTGCTGGTGATTACAAAGATCTTCAGCAAGAAGAAGTCCTCAGTGACCTATACCTTCCGGCAGTCGTTCCCGCTGTGTGGGATGCTGGTGAACCTGTTTTCTGTTCCCCGTAAGTATTGTATATATTTATTTTATTTTTAAAAATCGTAGTTTTATTAAATGTACGATTAATTATAAGCAAAACCATATAGTTAATTATCAATTCTTCTTTTAAGAACTACCATCTCTAGAACCAATAAATAAAATAGAAATAAATACATATATATATATTTGTTTATGTTTCATAACAAATATATAAAAACTGACTTTTACATCAATACATTTCACTCCTCATTGTGTAAAGCAATTGGTCTCCCGAAGATAATCGCAAAGGCATCCTAATGTCCACACATTGTTCAGTTATTTCAACCATTACCAATAAACTTAACTGGTGACATCAATAATATAGTAAATTAAATTACATGATAGACATACTAAAATGTAAACTAAAATAACATATTTTTATTCATTTTCGGATATACTTGCAGCACCACAAATTCTTAATAAATTGGAACATATTTCATTTGAAAGTTATTTTAAATGTTATAAACTGAATGTCTTTCAACATCACAATAGACTACCCCTTCGGCATCCGTCTGTCCCGTCGCGTGGACGGGCGGCGACTGGCGACCTTCAACGCACGCAACGAACACGACCGCTGCAAGTTCGCGGAGGACCTGCGGGAGAGCGTGGCCGAGATGGATGAGATGGAGGCCATGAGGATCGAGGGGGAACTCAACAGAGGCAAAGGGAGGGGCACGTCCAACTCCGGGAGGAATGGTCAGTACTAGTAGAGAAAGTTTATATGTATACTTTTTGTAATATAAAAGTGAATCCTGTATTTATTCACAAATATCAGGCAAATAAATTTAATTGAATTGAACCGGCTGTTAATGTAAGCTCAAAGACTGGCATTTTCCAATTTCCTGGTACTGTACCTGGCACTTACAGGCATTTAACTCGGGATTTATAAACATACCTCTATCTTGCCATCAATATCAGTGCAAATAGTAACTCTATTTTCAAATGTCACGTGTTAATGATTTGTTTTCTATATACTATTAGTAATGGAGAACCGAGATAGCGGCGTGGCTGATGTGGAGATCGATCACCAGCAGTGTATGGACCACGTACATGTTCACGGGTAAGCTTATTAAATAAAAAGTATATATCCACGGTTTGCAAATAAACATTATAAATGTAACTAATAAATCTTGATGAGATGATGAAAAATCTAAGCACTGACTGATACAAATAACGTTTCTTTGATTCCCAAACCCACGTTGTCTATTTTATTGTTAATGTTCCGCATCCGGGTGAACATTTTTATTTATATGATAATAAAATCTATCCAGGAATTAGGATTTTTAATAAAAATGATTAATTATCTACCAATATAATGAAAAGAAATAACCTGTACTTATACTATATTGACTTTTTCTAGCGTGGTTGTCCCCCCGCCCCCCTCGTGCCCCGCCCCCGCCGCGCCTTCCCGCCTCTCGCAGAACCCGCCCCCCACCAGCATCATCAAGAGGAACGTGCTCAGCAACTCACTTGTGGACATCAATGATCCAGGTACTAAATAAGGCCATATAATATTGAACGCATCCAGGATTTCTATCTTCCATTCTTTAGAATACTAGTCATATCAAATTGCTATTATCTTCAATTTATTGGCACCTGTACCTTCAATAAGGCACGGTGGCTTGTAAAAGTGGTGACTTATATTTAAATCAGAATAATGATAATATTTTATGTCCAAAAATAAAGAGAACACTTTAATAATATTGCCCTCCATCCGCAGTGGCGCTCGCCGCGGAGCGCCTGCAGCGCCGTGGGTCGGTAGGGTCGCTGGACAGCGGCATGTCGGTGTCGTTCGCGCACGGCAGCCGCACCGCGCTTCACGCCGCGCCGCGCAACGAACAGCGCTCGCCCGGTCAGTACCACCACTGCGCGTGTTCCTACTACGACCTTTTCACTGACAATCATTGATGTTGATTGTTCAAATAATCAAATAAAAATATACTAATAATAGAATTATCAATAATTGTAGTCATATAGAAAAATATATAAACATTTTATAATTTAATTAACTCTCCCTAGCTTTTTAACATACAGATATGCTTGTATATTTTTTTAACATGTAACATACATTGTCTACAGATTATAATATAAATTAACTAAGATTCTTAATATTTCATGTACATTTTGTTTGTTTTTCTAGGTCGCCTATTTGGAGGTATATTTCCGGGTCGGCAAAGGAAACTAAGTGCGTCGGGCGTCCCGGACTGCAAACCTGCCAAAAGCACGGAGGTCTAAACAATTATGAAATCGATTATAATATCGATATTATTCTTCAGAATGTTCAAGAATCGATGTTCGGTTTTGTATTATGTATTCGACTTTTTGACATCGCTTTTTCCTATAGTAGGATAGGCATTTTTAATTGCTATCTGATATTATTATACCCAGATAGGCGTTTTTGATATTTGCTAGTTCGGATTTTCTAAGTGCCATCTTTTTATGATAATTTCTAAGCTCTGATTGACTTAATTTATATACATTCGCGTTATATAGTGCAAAGTAAATAGTATATGATGCAATTTTGACATTTTCAAAGTACATACAATACATTTTAGATGGTATTTAAATTATGCACAAATTTGAGAATAATGAGAATGGAGCTAGTAAGGTCAGGGTAATGGCGCTGTTGCTACTGAATTTTAACGTGCCAATAATGATGGTACAGACGCAGTTTGTATTAACTATTCATTACTAATTACTTAATGGCTTACTTGTTTCCAAATTTACATCTCATACGTAATATTATAGCTATTTACAAATGTTGCGGGAGATTGGAGAGGGACAACGAATATCTAATTTTGGAGGTTTTTGACCGCATTGGGCTATTGATTTGATATGACATGTGGTCAAAATAAGCAGTCACAGGGTTGGAGTAACCATTAGGTCGTTTATCTCATTTAAATAGATTAGAACATTTTTGAAAAATTCAAGGTTATTAAAAAATATATACGAGTAGATTGCATGTTACCAGCCTCAAAGTATTATAATTGCTTTTAAAAAAAAAAAACAAAGTTATCTTTTTTTTAGAATAATTGTACATACGTTCGGGTTAGATAGAATAGTACGTCTAACTCCACAGTATATTTAAATTTCTTTCGGCACCTTTTTATAATACATTAAATTATAAAATAATATATACGAATTTATTCAAAATATTGTTAAATGTTATATGATTCTCGAATAGTTAGAAAATCATTTCTACAGAATCTTTAGAAATGCCTATATATAAAGAACTTGATTCGTCAAGATCCTGTCCATAGACCTATATACAAAATAGACGTCTTGTCCATTTAGATAACAAAAGAAAAATATATTGTCCTATCTATATTGTTTTCGTGTCCGTAGCGTCTTGAATTTGACAATAAGCGTCCTTGAGATCTATTATTATTAATTTCACTCGCTATTTTGAATATTTACGATGTCCTGATTAGCTTTGTTAAATGATATAAAATATAAACTCATGGATATAACGTAAATATATCAACAGTAAAAAAAAAAGTTTTATGATCTGATTAAATTTAAATTGGTTAACTTAGATACGAAAAGCTTTTATATTATCAATTCCCTAAAAATACAAATTTAACATTATCAGTAGCCATCGTTTCTATATATTTTTTTATTTGAATTAAATCCTTGGCATTTTATTTTACATGGAATTAATTTTAAACTATCGTACTTATTTATGTAATATTGGAAATTCTTAACGAGTTAGGGTGATAAGGGAGGGAAAGGGGTAGAATAGATTAAATACCTACGCGGTCTGATTTGAGAGAGTGACCAATAATTGTATACCCACTTTTAACGTTTTACTAAATTAATTGATTAATATCTTAAAATGGCTAAGTATAGAGCATATGTTACATTTCCAATAAACAATTCTTATTTGAATATATTAGAAATAATTATATACTATAAAATCCCGAACCTAATATGAACCCGAAGATATATGTCTTGTTCACTTTACTACAGAGAGAGATATATCAAAATATTGCTCTATACTCGTCTCAAGGTTGACGTTGATTTTACAATTACGTAATCTTGTTGTTTCTACTGTTTATACGTGGGTAGATAGACAAATAATTGACTTGTTAACATGGATTTGGACTTAATTAGAGGGACGTAAAGGTGATTTTTGCGTGTGAGGTACGGTTCTATAAAATAAGGTAACGGTTACTTGTTTGGATGGTAATAGATAAACATTATTTCACTTTTGGTAAACAAATATTATTTTATCCATCGAATTAATATTTTCTTCTTATTAAATAAATTAATATCTATATAAAAATGTGAAGCGTTTGAGCTCGTAGATAAAAGTTAATATTCTGTCCAATATAAATTGACCTGTTGAATCTCCGTAGTTGTAGAAATACATTTTTCGATTGAATATTAGTGTCGATTCAAAATACATATATAAATTCATAGAAATATACATTTATTTAAAAATTGAAATATATTTTCTATGTATGTGGATGGAATGATTGATGTTTACAAAAACAATGATTCTAAATTAATTAAAAAGGAATTGATTAATCGTTTGTTCTTGGATGTTGAACTTTATCTTAACTTATAATATGAAAAGTAAAATTGTAATCGTACGTATTTCAAGCGAGATGCGTTTATCATAATTTTTTGGTACTTATTATGCGTTGTAAATTTGAACTTTAATAATATTGAAATAATGACGAGAATATCTGAACATAAATAATATCTGCTCTCGCATTTGCAATGTCTTTATTTCACAGTTAAGTTATGGTTCATATTTAAAACGTATCTAAAGTTTGTGTGTTGTATGCTTTTGTAAATTTCGCTTGAAGCCAAAGATATTTGAATGTGTTCACTATCCCATGAGACGTGTGTTGTGTTTTATTGCCTCTAGATTTTTTATTATATTTTTGATAATTTAAAAAATGAATTCTAGAGGACATAATATATTTTTATAATTTAGACACGTGATGCTATGGAATCAACTTTGATTTCTTGGCCAGATTCCTAGTTGAGCGTGATATAAGTTATTACTTGGAGATTTTTTTTTCTGTAATATAAACCTTACTAACTTGTGTATGTATATTTTAGAGTTTGTCTAATATATATCTTTTAGTTGTTTATTGTTATTATATAGTAATAAGCAATAACCGCGTACAGCGTCTCTGTATGTTGTATCATAATGTTGTTGAGCGTTGCTAAACTAAGTCACTTACATTAGTTTTATTTAAAACATGAAAATGTATTTATTTATTAAATATGAATTAACATTCATGAGGGTTTCGTTGTTTTATTTTCCAACTTCACTTTTATTAATAGATTTGTAAGATACTTTTTCTCTTTTAAAGTGTTTATGCTCTCAAGCAGCCTACAAAAAGTATTTCTTACATAACTAATGATGAATATACCGGCCATAACTTCTGTTACAAATGGCAATGCATTAATATATTATTAAGTAATGTAATCTTCATGAAACTTACTTATAAATATTAATTGAAGACTCCGCAATATGTATAATATATAATGAACATAGTTCAAAATGTCCACTTTTGACCTTGTTACAGACCTATTCATTTTCGGACTATTTCCATAAGAAATAGAGCCGTTGCGTTTTTCAGATGAAGTGTGTTGCTGAAATGTTAAGGAGCCTGACTCTTGATCCACTTTTAACGGAGTCTTCACAACTTTTTCAAAGAATGGAAGCTGTTACTCCATGGTCAGCTCAAACTATGACTTACGCAGAATGATGACCACGTTACACTTTTCTGACCTACGCAGCTTATTCAAATTTGTGAGAGAACAGTTGTTAAAGTTGACTGTTTTAACAACTGTTCTAAAATTCACTGTTTTAACAATTAAGTGTCACCTGGGTACATCACTACATCGGGATATAAGGCAATTTGACCTATCCACTCTTAAACTGTACGGGTTGAGGATATATTCTGTATTTTGTCGATAAGCACCCAGTGTCACTGCAACCCAACCTATCCTTGCAATTTTATATTTTTTTAAGCTCAATAATAAAGATAATACTTGGCAAACACTTATCTGTTTCTGCAACGGCACCTGTGAATGTCGAATGAATACGCTCATATAATTGACATCGAAGGTTGATAAGTTCGTTTGATTTTCAATTAGATTTCGCAGCTCCATCCGATGCAATTTGATGTCCACATTTCGACATGTGAAATCTAACAAATATTATTTGGTTCATATAAATTATATTTTATATTAATAAATGTGTTTTACAGAATATTGGATATTTGAGGAATAATCTTTACTTCCCTGGGGTATATTACTAAATATTTATTTTTTAATATTATATATAATATCCATACATATTTACTTCAAGTACGTTCCATATGAATATGGACTAATGTCTAGTTCAATGGGCACTGGAATGCCAGCGATAGTAAACTAGCTATACTATATTATATATAATAAGGAAATAAATACTCAAAACAAAAACCCGTGTTGTACGAAATGGTCATATTCATTGACTACTTCCTATCCTATTAAACAAAAAATATTACAGCAATAACTTCCATGTATTCAATAACAAACTTTCAATTGATAAAAAACAAACCGCTTTTAATATTTTTTACCCCTGGCGAGAACTTTCTATAGTATTTCTAATATTATTTCAAATAATATCAACCTTAAACTTTTGAGACTAAATTAAGATTAGTTCATAGCCAGCTTGAATTCGTAGTAAAATCAGGGCAGTCTGAATCAATACACCAAGTGAAATGTAATTTTAATTCTTGCTTCAAGATACAATTACTCCTATTATTATTTTATCTATAATTAATTTTAAAAAGATGTTTTTAGAATTGAAAATGAATACCTAAAAGTATATATATAAAGTATAGTAAAATCATTTGAATCTTTCAGACAGACGATACAAATTTATAAATGGTCTATTATTCAGTTCTTATCTAAATCAAGGACAAAAGGAATAAGTTATGCTTGGATCCATGTTCAAATTTATTTTATTAGTACTTCAATGCAGTTATTTTAGAATATTGTACTTGGTGGTTGAAAGCATAACGGAAGTAGGTACTATTATGGTTCCATGCGGTAGGTCGTTACGCAATTATCGTAGCTTATCGATGGCCTCTGTATGGTGCCGAAGACTCTACGACCGTTGTTGGTCTTATTGGATTAGTATTTACTATTTTAATGAGTATTGAAATATTCTGTAACCGTTTTTTTAAGTAAATTGTCGCCAAGCATTTTTGATTACAAATAACTTTATAACTTATTACAAGAGTTTTATGCTTTTCTTTTGAAACAAACATTATTTATAAGACTTTGCTTCACATCTTTCAACGTCACTTTTGCAAGTCTACGCCTGTGGCTGCCCACAGTCTAGTAGATTTTTGTAATGTAAGACTACAAGTAAGTAATGCAACAAGTGGCACGAACAGCCACCAACTGGAAAAACCCAGGATCAAGTTCCAACACTTCAGTAGCCTAGTCATTGGGCTGATTGATGATCCTAATTTTGGCTGTGGTATGGGTGTAAAGCTTGGCGAAGTGTGGTGTTGCATGTTCGGAGGCGTTAAGGTAGCAAGGTAGGGTGACTGGGATGACGCGTCATTATACTGGAATATATACATATGTATACGACAATGTAATTGTAGGAAGAACATGTTTTTTGATTCTTTGTGTGCCTGTAACTGTCTAATTTTGACAGAGCTTTGATATCCTTGGATCACAAGAATTAAAAGTATATTTATATAACATTTCATGTAAAACACTATATTAATTTATTAAAAAAAATATTTAAAGTTCTAAAAAAATCACTACGAGGTTTATGCTACCAGTTTTCCTCATGTCCGTTATCCCCATAATGTAATACAAATGTAGGTACTAATATAAACATATTTAGATGGCAGTATTCACGTCAATAATATCGGAATTTTGCCAGACGTGTCTCGAATCCATTTTTTCTTATTCATGAGCTCGAAGCATTGCGGACTCGCGTCGTAAACATAAGCCGTTAATATATTATACAGTGAACTTACTTTATCATTTTTGATAACTACTAAGTTGTTTTATTGAGTTTGATAGTATCAATTTATCGTTTACAGCCTATGGCAGGAACCAAAGACTATCCCTCTGATTTTTTTACGCGGTACTAAAGACTTCTCCCTAGCTAGTACGGACGCTTTGTAGAAACGTAAGAGTTCTCGAATACAAGACACGTTCTCTTATTACTGAGCCATTGCTGTCCAGATTTTTAATACTTCGTATACATTTAGTGAGCCTTATATAATTAACTAACTCTGACCGCAGTCACAAGAAACCTTGCATTCACCCGGGACGGCTAGGTTGCTTTTGCCTTTAGATAACCGTAACATTCAGCGTAGCTTGCCGAGCGCGCAAGTTAGTCTTTAGGTTCTAAATACATTATAATATGCATCTTATCCTATCAATGACTCCTTTGAGATATGGACACGCCCTACCTTTAATATAGACTTAGAAGTTTGTCCAATTACTAGTCTTATTATGGCCGAATACTGAAACGCTATTTAAATCCGTCAATCACCTAGGCGTCACTAAAATTTAAGAATATCTTAAATTTAAGTAGTATACTCAAAAGCAACTCAAATAATTAGAACCTACACTTAGCTAAGCAGTAGGGATGATCAAAATACATCAATAGTGAAAAAACATCGATGTTTTCTAACTAAACATCGATTGACATTGATGTTTTGAGTTTAATAACATCGATGTTTTTTAAATAAAATATCGGGACTTCAATATAGGGCAATCATCATTGGGGTCATTCATTTATCACATGAGGCTGGGATTCAGCAAAAATCACGAAATATCACAAGGGTAGGGATATCACAAGTTAAGTATATAAGCTATGTACATAAGTTTAGTACATTAGAAACTTAACTTTTACTAAATCATTCCAAATGATTAATGTTATGTTTCTTGTGAGTGGTTATACTTTAATTCAAGAATTATCAATATTTAAAATTGCATATAATTAATGATTTTCAAATAGTAGAATGTGTATTTAATAAGGTTGTTCTAACAATTAAGTTTTCATTTGACTCCAGACCTATAGTTGGTACCACAAGCTCTTCTATCATTGTAGATTTTTAAACATCAAAAAGCTTTTCCATGGTGTTTCTGGTGCTATTCTGGGCATAATGGCAAGCTTCTTCACTAGGTGTCTGTGTATTTAATATTGGGGTCAGTAAATAAGGCTGACATGGATAACCACTATCTCCAAGAATAACTAAATGGAATATAATATAATTGAACAGTCACTTGCTCAACATGAAATACGAGTATATCCCCTATAACACCCTGGTGGTTTGCCTGTCTCGTAAAACCGTGAGTTTATGAGTATCTGGCCAACTGATTCTAAGGCTCTATTTTGTTGGCTCCGTTCTTTACTGGTGCTAGTCCAAATAAAAAACTATCTTTTTCGAAATACCGTGCAATAAATTCACCATAATTACACTTTTGAAAAGAATTTCTCTTTTCCACATTTCTGCGACTCGTATTAGGCCTTTCGTGATTCGAAAGAGAATATAACGAAGATAAAGACATTTTTCAAGACTTGAATAAAGCTTTGGTTGAGATTTAAGAGACCTCACGACCACTCTCAGATTTAAGAGCTGCTTAAAATAGTTTGACAGTACATTTGACGGATAACTAACGTTGAGTTGCGTTTGAGTATACACATATTTCACTTGAGTTGCATTTAAGTACCTGTCAAGGTAATATACACTTAAATTTTGGAGACAATTACAAATAAGATTTGAGAATACGAATTTTGAATTTGAGAGTTGCTCAAAAATTTAAGAAGCCGTTAACTATTTGAAAGACGTTTCAGTATTCGGCCATTAGGCTGAGACTTGCATCCATTGCTTTCTACTAGCTTTGGGAAGTGTTTAAAATCATCATTGATTTGAAAAATGGAACCACAGACATGCATAAAAATATATTATTAATTGTTAGGGTTCAATTTAAGACAAACGTAAGCACATAGTCCAAGGCAAAGACTTGCATAGGTAATTTTTTGTTAGCAATAAGGTTTCATATTTAGGATACCCAATAATTTTTAATTATACTTCTAAAGTCTATAATAATACCTAATTCCCAAACTTTGAGTAGCTAAGATAATTATAAAATATAACAGAAGCCGTAAAGCATTTCTATATTTTAAAATGCTCAAAATTATAAGTAGGTATCCCATTTCTCACCCTTTTTTTTCATGCTCTTACATGTAATTTTAATAAACTTTATGAAAACCAGGGAGAGCAAAAGAATTTCAACTCGCGTGTCTATTTTTTAATTATCACAACGAGAGAAGCATGTAAAATAAGTAGGTAACTATTTACAGAAAATTATTATGAATTCAGAGACAAACCAAAACTGAATTTTATATACGTGGTGTCAGTACGTATATAATACTAATCTTGTCCTTATGTGCAACCCTATAAATGTGGCCGTTACTATCAGTATCGGTAGATAGTTTTAATAAATGATTTGCTTTAGTAAAGTTCAATACTTCAGAACCCCAGGCTATTTTTAGAAAATCAAAAACCATAAGATCTGTTAGAAAAAGTAATTTTGATCATACTGAAGTATTATAATAATTCTTAATAGTCTAATAATATTTAATGTTTGTCAGATAATTTGTTATAAAAAAACATGCAAAGTAACGTCTATTAGACCTGAGAGTTTTAACAAAATAACCAGCACCGATTCATATAAAACTGAACGCAATAAAAGCCGCACCACTGTCAGCGATACAGCAGCAGTTGTAGGGCTGCACCCACCGCCCCCAGCTCAGCGTGGCTTAGCACCGAAACGAAGCGTATAGCTGTGTTTCGTAATAGAAAACGTCACTGCTTTTCTAGGATACAAAAGCGTGGAGTGGTTCGTATTATTATTTTTAAGTAGAATAAAAAAAACAGATCTCTAACATTAACATTATATTTTTACAAGTTTGGGTGCTAAACGAGCGCACGGTCTTCCAAAAACATCCATCGATTTTTTTTTAAATCACAAATGCATAGTACTAGGACACGTGGCTAAACATAAATGTAAAAAGTTTTCCACGACATTTTTCTGTAAACGAATGGTGGGATTCCCATCAAGTCAGCCCTTAAATAAAATTACTACAGGTAGGCTACAGCCCCTTGGAAAAAAATGTAGAATACACCACCACAAATTTGTTTTTTATTTAATAAAAAAAAAAAAAAATATAATTATTCATTTTGTGGGGGTTTGATTGTATATTTGTTTAAACATAACCCTTTGTTTAATCTCCTTTCTAGTAAAGTTAACTAATGTTTTGACCGAATTTGATTTATTTCAAATAAATTACAGCAAAACACGGTGTGTTTTTGATTTGGTCCAATAAACACATTATATTTTATTTTTTAAAATAAAAGACACAAGGCGGCTCCATACGTTTCTCTATTCTTATAGCGACAGTCGATCCTGAGTTCGCTTCAGTACAACCGACCACGTGACAATAGCTGCTGCCTGCGGCGCGATTTTTCTTTTAACAAAAAACATTTATAAAAATGGAATTAAATTGAAGGTAAGTTATTAATATAATTAAATTTGACCCACATTTAACAAATATCCTTATCTTGTTTTTTGACGTAGAGTTGTGTTTTTTCACTTAAGTTGTTACCTTGTAGACCTTATACCTTTGAGAATTTAAGTTTTTTTTTTTCACCAATATTACATATAAGATGAATTCAATTTGTATAACATAAAATAATTTATTATATAAAAAATCTTACATATTAAAAAATCACACACAATATTGTATGTGCTGTGCTCAAATTTAATTATATTATTTAGTTTGTTTTCCTATATGTGAATATATTATAATATAATAAATCTAAATAAAAATGTTTGTAAGGTTACTCAATTTCTAATACATTTGTTAAATTAGAAGACACGTATCCATCACTGTATAGGTTGCACTGTTATATTAAAAAACATATCGTAATGTGTATATTTGAACTCAAAAGTCATATTTTGTAATATAATAACACCAAATATCAATTACAACTATATAATCGAAGCTTAATTTAACTAAGAACTAAACTTTCGAATAGGTATATCCGTTAACTATACACTCATGTTGTCAACCTGTCAGCTTAAATGACAGATGTCAAAATTTGGCGCGAAAAAGAATGACACGACCGCGAACGCGTTAACAAAACTGTCTTCTAAGTTGTAAAGAAAAAACAACATGAATTATCCTCATTTAGTAGTAATTTAATAAACTTAACTAAATTATAGGTATTTAATTCAATTTAAGCGTGCCGCCGGCGCTCAGCGTGCATTATGACTGTCAGTGTCTAGTTCACAAGTAAAATAAAATTATGAACTTTTTTTTAAAAGCTTTTATAAAATATTAAACCATTATAAAACTTTTAACGAATCGAATCGAATTAATCCTATATAAATGAATTTTGTGTTTGTTTATGAAATTTAAGCACTTATAATTATAAAAATAATAAAAAAATAAAAAGTGCCTTTTTATTATCATTGTATTGACAATGGTAATATAAAGGCACTTTTTTATGACTTTGTAAGCTGTATCGATTATGACTTATTTGAAGTAGATGCAAAGATGTTACTTCCAGTTGTGGGGATTATCATTATAAATAAATAATTTAAATAAGAAAATACTTCTGGTATTACACATATACATTTATATTGAAAATTATTAAAAATATATTTATAAGTTGGTTATTTTAATTTTATTAACGAGTTTTAGTACATTAAATATAACAAAGCTTGAAGATTAAATATACCAATTTGGGGAAACGAAATTAAAGTTATTTTAAGGTTAAGGATACATAAGGTAGGAATTTATTTTTATTTCAACCCTTTATAATGAGTTAAGAGGTCGTTACGTTTTTTTATGTATTTACTGAGGGGTTTTAATAGAAAATACTATAAAGTCATTGTAAGTAATTTAAATTAATGTTTGTCTAGTGTTTGTGGTTCTCCATTAACCAAGTCTCCCGGATCTGACCTACTTTTGAGACGGTTGAGGTGCAATGGACAACTAGTATTGGATACTAAGACCTATGAGGTGATATAATTATCTTGATATGGATCATTGTGAAGACCCAATGATATCACTTTCTAGCCAGTCATCAAAATAAGATGTATATTATAGTTTATTTAAATACTATTATGAAGATTAAAGAGTAGTTATATTTCAGTCCATGATTTTATTTTTTATGTTATAAACGTATTTTTTTTTTGCGTAAGTCCGTAGCTTATAAGATAAATTCGGTCATAATAGCTTAATTGTACTTAGTAGATGCATAACAGTTTTACTGTTAGCTAAATGGTCACCAGAAAATTATATTAAATTTAAAACATTCGCACACAGATCTAGCCTCAAAAATAAGCATAGCTTGTCTCTACAATATCTGGGTCTTACTTTTTATTCGTAAGTACTTAATGTAAGTACTTACGAATATGTAACCAGTACTCACGCCATACAAAAATACAAAGTTTTATTTTAAATATTTTTTCTGCTCTGGGGATAGAATTATCTCGACAGTTACTGACCGTTTGAAAAAATCCAAATAACGAATAAATGCTTTCAAATACCTTATTGTAATAGATGGAGGAATCATTGGATGGACGTGAAACCAGCGCCGGTTCCTCTGGATTTGATTCGGCGGCCATTTTGAATGACGACGTGTCACCAACTACAAGTTTTTGCTACAACATGCCGAATCTTTTTAATGGGTTGGTTTTTTAATAAAAAATCTACTTTGTAAACTTAAAGACTAAAACCAAAACAGACTTATTTTTCAAAACAGTTCGTGGGGCCTTTCTTATTAATGGATTATTATTTTTTTATGATGCCCGTTGCGGTCGATAATACCTCCATGAAAATGGATATTTTATAATATAAATATAAAATTTTAAATCATAACGTTAGTTATGGTAGGTCAATTGTTAAATAATACTATATCGTTTTATAATTTACAAAATCTATCTTATGCTTTTTTTTATTTTAGAATAATACATTCAAAACATTGTAAATATATAAGTTTGATGTAATAACGAAATATCTTCTTATAGCCTCGGCCCCGCTTCAGTGCTTTGTGAAAGGCCTGAAACAGATGTAAATGAAAGCTATCCATCCAACACAGAACCTTCAGAAGAGCCTGGGGATAGCCAACAATATGAGGAGGATGAAGAATACTCCCCTAATTCAAGTTAGATATTATACTACCCTAAATATTTAGGAGATCAAAAGTATATATTATATAACCGAAATTAAGTCGTAAATCTGTCAATAAAAGTCCCGTGATCAAACATTCAATGGTTTCAGAAGTTATCCTATGTAAACAGATACACAGACAGACAAATACTTGGAAGATATGTGTTAATATTCTGTAACCTCAATGTTTTAGCAAATAATCATATTAGTAAGAATAAAGAAATAGATTTGAAATCAGAGACAATCACTGTTTCATATGTATTTCACACTCAGTTAGTATATAGTAAAGAGTAACTAAATAAATTGGAAATAGAATCAAACATTACGACTTATGGTATTACAAGAAGTAATTAATAGCAACAGCTATTTAAATGAGTTATTAAATTAGACACGAATCCGACTTAATGATTAAAAAGTTCCTGGAACACTTAAAATACTAATAGTAATTACTTAGCCCGGTCGTAAAGTTAAAAGGGTTAATTACTCAAGTTCATTTTAAATAAATCTTACTTTAATATTATATATAATTTTGTCTAATAAATTATTAAATTAAGTTTCATTGTATTTTAGGTGCTAAGGGTGAAATACCAAAACGAAAACAGCGAAGATACAGGTTTTGTATTTTTTTTATCACTGTCGCATATTTAATATGTTATTTTTATAAAAAATATAATTAGAGTTATATAATTTAAATGTATTTAAATGATCATCTAAATTCGATTTAAACTTTACATAGTTTAATACTTTAAACTTCAAACAGCTTGGTATAGAACAATTATTATGAGTTTTTTTTTTACAAATATTCAACGATAATCGTTACTTATTCAAAATATGATTACTTATTTAAACCATTATATTTTTAGGACAACATTCTCGAATATTCAACTGGAGCAGCTAGAAGCTGCTTTCCATAAGACTCATTACCCTGACGTATTCTTTAGAGAAGATCTGGCTATGAGGATAGATCTGACAGAAGCAAGAGTGCAGGTTATATAATTTATTGATAAGAAAGGATTGGATCAATGCATTCAAAAATATAAAAAAATCAGCGTCAAACAAATAATACGAAAGAAATCTATTTGCATATTATTATAAAACTTACTAAAATAATCTGTAAACCAAATATAGTATTTGCGTTACAAATTAATCTAATGCCTTATTTACAAAACAAAGTTTTTTCAGGTTTGGTTTCAGAACCGTCGCGCGAAATGGAGAAAACAACAAAAGGCTGGATGCGAGCCTTATCCTCGCTCCACGAGGTCCCCTGACCCTCGGTCTCCCTCAGCCCTTGCGCTCGAAATGAGGGATTTTATTACTATACCAGGTTAGTACGTGTATATGAAATCATCTAGAAAATAAACAAATTGTATGGTAACATGTTATTTTACTTTTACATCAACACATTAAAAGTTGACACAATCTACAAAAAATTTCCCAAATATACACTGTACTAAAAGTACAAGAATACTCACTACTCAAGTGTACTAATTTACTTGTTATTTATTTATATATCTATTAATTTTAAAACCCTCAGACCAGTTACACGGATAGCTGTCTTCAAGGTTAAGTTTAGTCACATTCTAAATTCAGGATAACTTTGTATTAATGAGTACTTTTCAAAGAAGTTATTTTAAATTTAATTTCCGCTTCATTCAACCGGAAACGTCCGTGGATCATAAAAATCCCAAATTATAGTTCTGCGGATATATTCCTAGCTCCTCCTGGCCAATCAAATAGAATTGTTTTCTATGAATCTGTTTAAAATAACTTTATCTTATATACTATGTGTGTACATAAACGTAAAATAAATAAGATAAATAAGTATATTATGATATAAATTACTAATACTGACATCACGCGCCAGAATTATATGAATAAATATATTTTATTAAATATTTTTTTAAGTATGAATAAAATGGATTATAAGCCCGATTCTATTTTTTTTTAAAAGCTGTTTTTGACCCCAACGTCTTTTCAATCTTTCTGCCTCAACATTTTTTTCAGAATAATTTAAGAGTCATACATGGTCCCTATCAAATTAATTAAGAAGATTTAAGTAGGAAATTTGATAATTTGGCGTTCGATTTACATTTGAAGCAAGGTTTTATTGAAGTCAGTTTAGTAGAATATATATTTGGTAATAAATGAGTTCATAAAAGTAAAGTGTATCTAGTATAAGTCAAGGTGTTTGTTTTTATATTTACACTATGAATTACTAAACTAGTATATCTGTGATATAATCCGGAAAAATAAATTCAAAATAACAAAAACGAGACCTTAATACATATTAAAATTTTTCAGTATCCTCATCTCAGATCATCAATCTAGCCGAGAACTCCAGCCAAAACAATTATACTTCCAAGTCCAAACAATTGTCTCCAGCTATACATATCTCAGCATTACCGACGAGACAGAATTCTCAAGTAGATCTGCCTTCATTTTCTATTCCACTTCAATATAATTTAGGTTCATTTAAAAAGTTAGGGGAAGATGCACAGTTAGATATAGAGCCATCAACATCAGATAACATTCAAAATCATTGGGATACTCGCTTGATGCCCAATTTCAATATAATGAACATTAAACCACTCCTAGAAAATCAAGACAATTTAGAAATGTCCGAAGTTAAGTACGAAGTGAAAAATGAAAATGTGAGATCTTATAATAAAATATCCAATTCGCTTCAAGCTTCCATGGAGCCTGAGGATATTCTAGGTAAAGAATCAGTAAGCGAAGGTCAGACAATATCACCAGATTTTGAAATTGGGAGGTACCAAAATTACCACAATGAAAATGAAAAAAGATATAGAGAATCAGGTTTCGAAGAATCCATTATAGAGGACGGTAGAAATGATTTTGGGTGTGACTTTCTTTGCAAGAATAATTTTGAGAAAATGGATGAAAAAAGAAACGATTTTGAGGAATGTCATTTATTAGATGCAGATGGAAACGCTGTAGGAATAAGTAATTTTGAAAGTAATCTGTAATTTAACTTTTGTTTTGCTTTGTATTATATATTTTTATTGCCATAAGTCATCATAATTGTATTATAACATCTGTCTGTCTGTTATCTTGTTTACTTTTTGTTATTTATATAAGCATAATAAACGTTCCTAGTAAAGGTTTTATCGATTTCATAATGAAATTAGCGTAACATTGCGTTATTCAAACTTCTCCCCATCCACAACTTCCAAGAAGATAATTTTAATGTTTCTTAACGTAATTCTTTTTTGCAATGTCCTAATGGTTTCTTATGGCTTTGTCAATTTAGATTTAAAATGTGTCACACATAATTTAAAAGTTTAAGTCTCGTTATTTGCCTTTTAATTTATGGGTGGCAGTTTAGAGTCCTAGCCATGATAGAAAAAATCAAACTATGTCGCGTATGTATGTGGTCGCTGGATGGCACTGTTATTAGGCTTGAATATTTACTTATTAATATTTACTTACGACTTATCAGAAATTTACAAGAAACCTATTTGTAATTTTAAAATTCTCATAGGTAGTAGAAACTTTGAAGAAGAAATTGTCTGCAATATCCAATAGTACTCCAAATTTCCTTTCCTGAAATTCATCCACACGAAAAGAATTTAAACTGAAACATCTGGATAAGACGGAAGAGGAGTCTGAGCTGATGTAGATAATATTTTCATCAGCATCATGTTTCTTCAATGACGGGTATAAAAAAAACCTATTCTTACCTAACCGGACATCGAATCTGGAATCCATTAACTTAAAGGAAACTTACGTTTAGTTGTATTGTAGTATAAATAACCGACACAAAGTATATCTAAAGTTGAAACTGTTATTTCTTTAGATCACACAAACTGACCCTTGTGGAAATCAAACCCACGAACTTTACCCACGACCTTACAACACCACTAACAATTAAGCCATGAGACTATCCCCAAATCATTATATAATTACTTATTTTCATAATTTCGCAATATAGAACAGTGACTTATTTTTAATATCCACCATATAGTACGTTATTATACATTATTGTTCTTGAATACGCTGGTAACTTTCTTATCGAATTTAGCTTATAATAAGGCAGTTTTCTTTGTCCAATCACGCAAGTCAAGCGACCGTTAAATTTGTTTTATAAAAGCTTCATGAAAGTATTCCTTAACAATTCTATGCATTTGCCTTTGAGACTGGCAGGAAGAATAAATATAATTCATTAAAAACTATTCCAAATTTTATGATATAAGTATATAGATTACATAGTTTGATTTTAAATAACTGTTTGTTTGTTTATTCGTATTGATTTAATATATTTATATAGGTTTAAATTAATATACGAGTATAATGCTCGTAATATATGATATGATATTCTTTATTGTAATAAAATTTAGATAAAACACAAAAAAAAGAACAATAACAAACAAAATAAAAAGATAGTACAACAAGGCGGCCTTATTGCTCAAGAGCAATCTCTTCCAGGCAACCTTTGGGTAGAGGAGATGAAGCATAAGCGTGGGCATTTAGGTATTCAAATAAAAATTAATGAATGTACATACATATATTGTTATATATACTTAGTCTGGCCATAAATACTATTACACTTAAAAATAAAAAATATTACATTTGAATTTCGAATCTGTCATTTTTATACGATTGTTCATTGTGTTTTCTCATTTTGGCGCCAATACATTGTAAAATATTTTGCGATATTAAAATGGAGTGGGGTGATAAAGAGCACCGAATCGCTGTATAACGCAATCATTACACAAAGTAGGTGTACTTTGTGTAATGCAGTCACTACACAATGTAGGTGTGGAGCCAAATTCAATTTTAAAACTCTCCATTCACTTGGTATTAGTAAAATGTTTGTGTACCGGGCTATTAATAGGTACAATAAGACTTCCTCTGTTTGTGACAGGAAAAGATCTGGCCGTCCACGTAGTATTTGAACCAAAAAGGTGGTCAAAGCAGTAAGAAAGCCACTTCGAATAAGCTTTATATATTTTTAAGTGTTTTATATTTATGTACTAAACTAACATACTGTAAAAGTAATAAATGTTATTTGCAGTTAAAAAATATATCTTAAAGTGTAACAGTGTTTAGGGCCAGACTAAGTACATACCTATATATAATACAAAATAATAATATGTTAAATATTATATATTTATGCTTATATTTAACATATTATTATTTTATATTTTTATGATTTTGTATATATATATACAAATACATTACATATAGTACATTTTACTTACATAAATGTGAAAGTATGGATGTATGTCCATCAATCACGCAATAAGTATGGGTTTGTATGAAATTTTGAACACAGAAGACCTGGAAAATGCGGCTTTATTCCGGCTAAATACATCGTTATCTCTCTTTCCTGGAGTTATTTTTTTTTGTTTACCTAGACTTCGTGGAATACATTTTTGGAATCGCGTTGCGAAGATAGTGATAGAAATTATATTACCGTGTTCTTGATTTGTAAGCACTAGCAGACGGTTTGTTACGAATCTAAAGGGCTTTTGTTTTCATCTTTTGTACATTCGTGCAATTAAATCCAGAAAAGAAACCTAATGCAGTGTAATGGGAAATACAAAATGGCAACGTGAAAAAAGTACAAAAGGTTTGACAATAAACATGAAACATTTCTAGTTCGACAATTTTTATTAAGATTTAGATAAGGGCGGATGCATATTTTTTCAGTTTTTATTTATTTCAGTCACCTTCTTAGAGGGGAGATCGTGTAGATATCTCTCCACACAAGAGGGATCGAGAGAGTGGAAGACGCACACTTATAGAAGAGCAATACGGGACAATTATTTCAAACGTACTTACAAGAGGACGCTGTACATAGACATATTTATATCAATGACTGTGGGTGAATTTGAGGAGTATACTATTAAATAAATAAAAAATGAACAAATTTATGAATAAAACCAGACTGTTTACAATAAGCACTTGAAATGAAAATTTCCTACATTGTTATCCATAATAATGAAAAAAACTGAATTTACAGAAACATTGCGCGGGTACAGTATTGTTAAAACATGATAAAAGCTTGGGTAACCACAACCATAACAGATAAAAATATTTAAATGAATCTTATAAATATACCTCAAATTAATAATTAGTATAAAGATATATAAAAATATATATCTATAAAAAAATACGTAGAAATAAATATATGATTACATAGAGTTCCACAATCATGCTGCTTGTACTGAAAGGAATTAAATTGAGTTTAAGCGTGAAACGCCGAGCCGTTTCTAACTAAACACGAACGCAATGGTCTGCCTTTAGGTATTAAGAATTTAAAACGCTAACGTAGATAAGTTAGTATAGAATTATTTAAAATCTCTAAATAAATCCAGTCTCTGTTGAAGTAAATAATCAATATCTCTAAATAAATCCAACAGAGACCGGATTTATTTAGATATTAAGCATAAATACTGATTTATGGACAATTTTAACCGATGAACCACCGATACTAAATTAACATTTCAGTTATTCACTTTAATTAAAATCGGTCAGGCCATTACATTGAGTGCCGTTAAAAATAATAAATTTTAAATCAGACTACGGTACATCTAGTATTTACAAGTCGGACGTAAATTTCCGTATCAGAATTAAACGTAACGTAAGCTGGGTATAGAAGCTGTTAATTATTATAATTTTTTTGCACTAATAATCAAAAGTATATACATTTTAATAAAGATAATGAAGAAGAAATACATATTAAAAAAAATATCAACATGACAAGACTCCAACCTGTAACCTCTGTCCGGTAGTCTGTTTGCATCGCTTTGCTACTTGACCTATCGTTTCGGTACACGCCGTTAAAAATTTCTGTTTCATAACTCCTGTTTTATTTGTTGTATTCTATATTTATTAAAAAAAACTGACATTCTTACTTGCCGTTCCACTCACAAAAGACTAGAACATTTTATTCAATGCTCCTCGTGACATGCCAAGGCCTACTTATATAGGTATTAAAATCCAGAAAATAATGACTTCAGTCATATGAGTCTTTAGAGGAAATGAATGGTATAGAAATACGCTTAAAATCGACTTTTATAATATAAGCACTAGAAATTATCATATAATCCTGAATTAAAACTTCTAAAGCAATTAAATCATTTTATCGCATAGAAAACTTTAAGTTCTAAGTAATGTTTATGAATAAATTCATTCAAATATTATCCATGGAGTTCCTTGCAATGATTCTTCTCCTTGGACAACCCTTTAGACCCGCGCAAGAAAAGTCATTTCATGTGTGCTAAGTGGCACAAAAAAGAAATAAAAATCTTTGGATTTTAAAATGAATGACGATATGAAGATTAATGAATAGTAAGTTTAAAATCGCCTATGTTAAAGTACTTTGAAAGAAATATTTGTGTAATATTAAATGTAAAGACTCATATTTTGATCGAAGAAGTAAAAAATATTGGTGTACAGTTATTCAGTGGCAACGTTTTCTTTTGGCTTTGTTTTATAATGGTCAGCTTAACAGAAAATATATATAGTAATAACTCTGGAAATTATAGCCAAAAATAATCGCATTCTTACTGATAATAGTTTACTTTGCACACTAAAATATTTTTAGTACGAGAAGACGAAGAAAAGAAGAGGTCTGGACCTCTTAGTGAAGTACAGAAGGTATAACACTTAAATTGTAAGCTTAAGATTCTTGGAAAGATATTAATCCAAATGACTTGGCAGATACGTGTGCTTTAGTGACCGAAGAACTGTGGTCTTTGCCTCAGGACTTTGCTATCAGCCAACGAACTATAACTACGTCAGTTTTATTTTGATTAAGATCTTTAATTTAATCAGTTAAGTCGGTACATTTTCATTTATACTATTTGTTATTTGTGTCATACCAATTTCTTTTACGTCTTTTACGTATTTGTTACGTTGCGACCGAGTTCTGCATATGAAAAACACAGAACACAGGCGTTGAGATTATTGTTTTTTGCTTTCAATAAAAACTGAGTGGTGAAATTTTTTGCATAACAAAACTACGTACGTGAATTGTTTTTTCTTTTTTTTAATATGTTGTTCAAATAGAGCTTCTTTGTTTGTTTTGATTTTATAAGTCTCTTTCTAGCAGCAACAGGCTTTAAATCAATAATTTAAATATTTGTACCTCATCTCCCAGGGTTGTCTGTTTAATTCTGTTTATCTGTTTATAATTAAAGCTACGGAGTAGGCGTGTCATCTTATGAAAAATATATAAAAACATCCTTTTATTTTATTTTTAAAATGTCAAATTATGTTAATTTGTAAGGTTCTCTAAAGGGCAAGTCCCTGGGCAAGTTAAAATCCGTGGGCGATAAAATTCGTGATAAATGTTATTATTACATAAAGTTCACTGCTTGTCCGTTACACCTACATATATTTTTCTTAAATGTTTCATTCGTCTTTTGAAAAGATACCCTGAATTCTATCAACGCTATTAAAACTTTTTATTCGTTCAAAACTCTTAAATATATAGATAATTCAATAAGATAATTTTTCTTTTGAAGACATTTTCTTATTAATCGAAATATTATAATAAGACAGATGCTTCAGCAAATAAAGTATGATATAGTAAACTTATAAATTTTTATAATGTTTTAAAAAAGTTTAATAAGAAAATTCAAAAGTATAATATCCGTTTAAAAACAAGGCGTGCGTGCTTACTCGCCAGTCACCCAGTCACGACATCAGCCTCGTCCAATTATGACACAATGTGCGGAACTGGTCAACTGTTACTCAAGTTATACCTTGATTTTGGATGGTTCAGTAATCTTTTATATTTCCTAACTACTGGAAAGAAGGTCCATTGTAGACGACATATATGCTGTTCGTTTTTTCCTCCTTGTATTGTAGTTTGTGTATCGATACGAAGTTCTTATTTCAAAGTTTTATATGGTAATATTATTTCATTCTAGAAACTTCTCTTCATCCTACAATAATGCTTTTATGATTAAATTTTTTCATCGGTTACTCCAGGCCAGTGATATTTCTGTCGTTTTTATTTTTTATTTCATTTTTATGATATATGTTTTTGTATGTATGTTTATCTGTTCAATTAATCAAATTATATGCTGAACTTTTAACACTTAGGTAATTATGACCACAGTAATAAAAAGTAACTAAATCGCATGTGCCTGACCCAGACGGTTGACCCGGTTGTACCCGAAATAACGTAGTAAATATAGAAAATGGTTTCTTAATGTGATTAATTTATATAATTGATATGATTATGTATTTTAAAAATATGCTACGTCATCACACGTAATATTTTTTGAATACAATTTTGTTTGTTGCTTCACTAAACACTATTAAGGAAATAATTTTCAATTACTATTTTTAAAGTACAAAACTAACAAAATATCGATTCAAGGTTTTCAAAGATGAACATGAAGTAATATACAGAGACAGACAAAGAAAAAATGGATTGAAAAAAAATAAGATGAAGACATGCATGGAATGTGTGAGAAATCATTTCGAAGATGCAGTGAGAGGATGTATGATGAGTGTGGATGAGTTTGATATATTGACATATGATGACGATTGGGGAAAACCTCTTTTTTTATGTTACAGAAATAAATTTTATTTATAACATATATAAATTACAGTACTAGTGCTATTACTAATATAATGTTCTTTTAAAAATTTAAATATACATTAAACCTACATTAATAATTGAAATTGTATTTTTTTAAATTCTTTGTCTACGTAAAATTGAAAATAGAAACTGAAATACGTCATTTTGTCAAGCAAACTGCACTTGCAATACTCATTTGACAAAATCTACGTTCACATTAATAACCGTCCCTCGGTGTTAAATTTCGATTTTTCTTATTATAGCTACACAACCAAAAACCGACTCTAATTTCAATACAAATGAGTACATATTCAATCGTCATTGTAATCTAGCTTAGCACTAGCTAATATGAACCGTGGAAAGCAAACAGTACTTTCGGAATATTGGCAATGGATATTACAAAATAACTCTTACCGTCAAAACAATAAGAGCTATTGTTACAGCACGCTTCATAACAATTATAGCGTAATCGAATTCGGACATTAGTGTTAGCTGCACACATTTGCAATTTTTCTCTAGCTTTCGGTTTCGGTCAAATGAAAATCAGCACTACAGCCCCGAACTTAGGGTCTTAAATAATGAAAGTTGAAAATTTAATAAATGTACCAGTTACTTGCGAGTCTGTTGTCGTGCATCGTTTTTCCGGCACACAGCCTTACACCAGTGGAAAATGATGATATTACCAATTCAAATTGTATTCTATAAGATTCACATAGAGATGAAAATCGAATGTTTCATCTATTTCAGTTAGGTTGTTTCGTGTTTAATATTCAGCTTGGGCCAGGGCTTAAAGGGGTGTGAGGGGGTGAGGTGAGGTGGGGATGGCTGAAGCCATTCCAGGTCTACTACGTTAGTAGCATCGCGTTCGTTGTATTAAACGCACGCATGGCGCGCTATGGAACGCGCGGGCGATTTTCGATTTTTTTTAAGTAAAATATTTTATTGAACTTCTCCTTTTATTATATTTTCTAATGTGCTGTGAATGCTTTTGATTGTGGCTTGGACGTCATCAGCAGCGACTTGATTTTCTCGATTTTGGTGAATATAATTATGACCTACTTGGACAGATGTTACCCTATTATAACTCTAACTATCGATAAATTGATAAATTATGTATAGATACTTTTAAAAGTACTTCAGGTGTTAAAGAAGACGAAGGAAATGAAATTCGATTCTTATGTAACATCATGTATAAGAGCAACGATTAAAATTGATGATTAGATGCCAACAAGCTCTATTGAGACACCCGGCTCTGCTGCTTAAGCTATTACGATTGCTATGTATAATAATTATAGAATTAAATACATCTATATATTCTTTTCTATGATAAAATAGCGAACATCATTTAAAACATGCATACGAAGCATTTCTATTATAATAATTTATTAACGCAATATATCAGTATAACTTTAATTTATTGAAGAATGGTATATTTTTAAAAAGCGCGGGAAGCTCAACTCACACGGCAATGGCGGGAACGATACAGACTGACGTATTAAAATTTCATTACCAACTTGAACTGCTTTTAATCCAACATCTCTAAGACTGGAGAGATCATCAGATAAAATATAAATTTGTTTCTAAAAATAACAATATTATATACCTTTGGGTACTTCATAGTTTTATATATTGCTATTTTTTCATGAGTTTATTAAAAAGAGTTGTAATTACTGGTAACCGTATAGGTTACTCTAATTCCTTATTAGGATAAAAATATAAACAATAATATTATATGTTCAGTTACTTTTTTAAAATTTAATGTTCTTTATAAGGGCTAAGTTAACATGAGAAATCATTCAAAATTATTATATCAATAATTTATAATATAGTATAAAATCATAAATAGATATACCAAGAAAATCCAAAATGTATTTTCTTGGTATAACAATGGGCGCCCATTTTTCACAAGCCAGGTGCCTTTTGCATAGGAATTTTAGATTGATAGATTGTCTTACCTCAGAAATAGCTTTTGTTTGAACATTTTGAATTTTCTTTATATTTAAGAAGTTCAATCATTTTGGTATTTATTGTGCTGTGTTTTATTTAAATATCTAAATCTCAGTTCCTATTATGGCTTCATGTTACATATGTTCAATATATCGAAGATATTGTGTGTCTAATTGGAAGACTGCCTAATTGATATCATACCATGTTAGGTAATACCAATCAAGTAATATCCAGCAAGTAATATCAAGTAATATTAAGTAATATCGACCAAGTAATATCAAGTTACCAAGTAATATATCTCAATTTATTCTCGACTAAGCCTACTTTAAAAAACTATTTTTAATTTATTTGACTATAATTACCACTTTAAAATAATGTGTATTCTGTGTTGAAGTAATATGTCATAAACTTATTAATACATTTTTTCATAAAATTTTGCTGATTTCAGTAGGTAATAAAAAATATAGAATACTTTTTTTTAATAATATTTGTAGGCTTATGAATAAATGTATTTACATATAGATTTCGTAATAAATATAAGTTAATTTTAACTGAAATATAATTTCTAAGTTGCATCTCAAAACTATTAGTGAGGTTACGTAGTGTGATTAGATTCGATGTTTAGCTTCAAAAATGTTTAATTAACTTTATAAGTTACCTTTTCGATAAATTTATCTTATTTTATATCACAAATGCTTATATTCTATTATTTTTTTTTTAAGATGAATATCTGCTAAATATTAATAGATTTTTGGTACTATTTAATTATTAATCAATATTTCACGTAGTTCTACAATTGTTCTACGATATTTCGTAGAGCGTGCTACGTCAAGTGTCAATGGGTTTTGTCGTCTATTTAATGTTCTTATTTTTTCTCTATTTAAACAGGAATTTTATAAATTTGTTCTATATATATTTATATATATATTTCTTATAAATGTTTTTATATAATTAAAAATATACTAATTAATATAACTAGAATGCAAATATCAATATAATTAACGTCAAAATATTTTCTAGGCCTTAATTACATTATACATTATATTACAAAAACAATTAAAACTTTATAATACAAAAATATTAAACCCTTTTCACTCGTATAAGAATAAATAAATCAAAACAGCTTGACCTTTTCAACCACCGATTTTATCATTATATAACCAGCGGTCAAACTTGAATTATATTTTTATATAACAACAAAACGAAATAAAAATATCCTAACACGTAAACTATAAGTAAGTTGTTAAACTATTACTGTTCAGTACTGTTTTGTATATATTTATTGTATTCTGTATTGTAAAGTAGATTTCAGTTAAGTACTATAGCGTGGTAGGGAACGTCCATTGTCTCGCCTTGAATGCCAAGTCTCAGAACCCGTTACGTGTTCTAGGTATTGCAATTGTCAGGTTAACGATTATAACTAAATCAAGATCTCGTTAAGTTAAAGATATTTAATGTACAAAGATTAAGAAAGATTTAGAAGAGATTTTTTTAGAGTTTTCCTGTTTTATCAATGTTGATCAAACAGGAAAACAATTTGAATTTAGCTGGATGAGTATTATTCAAAAATATAATTTATCAAAATTATAAAAATATGTATCGTTTTTTCAATGAATTGTGTATTTACATATAATTATGCAACACTTTAATTTGTAACCATTTATGGTGATTATACATTGATATCGTGTGTTGCCATCGTGTTCAAACCGAAATAAAATTACACAAAGCGAAAAGTTTTGCGATAAATATTGGAACTGGTTATGAAACAAAATGCATTTTTGTTAATTATAAAACGAAACGACTGTTTTATGTTAAAGCACGATAGTCACAATTTACAATAAAATAACTGACTCCTATATCAAATCGTCTATATTTAGGACATATTAACACATTATGAAAAATATTTATTGTCAATAATTCAATTGAGTATTTAATAGAAATGGAATTATTTTATTAAATACCAAGAAAATAGTCATTTCTCAATTCTCAGACTACTTAATTACGTTATTACGTTATTACGTGTGAAAGTTATTACGTTCACACCTCCACAAAAATAATATAAAAAAAAAAACATAAAAAAACATTAATCCATAGTAACCCAGCATCTTAATTGTGGTGGTGTATTTTTAAAAGTAATATATACTTATTTAGTATAAAATGAATTTTGTTAATTCTGGCCAACGAAAAGATAAGTTATAACATATTAATTTATAAATTAAACATTGGGATATCTTTATTTTTTTGTCTTCTTATATATTTATATATATATTTTGTAAATTATATAATATTAGTTTACATTTTAAAATTTTATTTTATATAATTTATTAGCTTCCATTTGCCGCCCATTTCAAATACGCTAGAACAGAGGACAAAATAAAAAATATTTTCGAACTAAAAGTATAAAATTTACTTCTATGGTTTTTATTGTTTGTATAATATACAGATATAAATATTATAATGAGTTCATAAACTTTTTTGGCAAACACATCTCTATTTTAGCATTAGTCATAGTAATTAAGCCACCAAATTATAATGTCAGTTTCATTACGCGGGAAATTGTAAAATCTTGCTATTCCTCGTGATCTTAGGTTAAGTGTTGGTGTCATATCGCTAAAACTTTTCATTTAAAATAGTCTCAGTACATTATAAATATAACAACATTGTGATTAACTTCAACTAAATATACAGTTTATCAACCTAGAAGGAGATGATTCTATAGAAAGAATGGATGTTGACCCCACCATCATAAGTTATCATAAAAAATACGGACTGAGTCATCAGATTAACCGTTACGGAGGTAAATAAAGATTAATGTTCTATATTTATGAGTTTGTCAATAAAGCATATCGCTTTATTAGCAGGAAAAGCTAAAGGTTGTTCCGATTTTATATGTTACAGAAAAGTACAGAGTTTAAGTTCGCCGCCAATGCAACAGGAATTTAAAATATATACGAACGTATATACGAACAATAAATGTGGGGTTTATTTGCATCATCTAATTCATACAGCTTTCCATATTGTATTTTATTTTTTGCATGTTTTCATTTATTCTATTCTTATTTAGTTTTTTTGTACTTAATTGGGTAGATAAAAAATAATTTTTCGTGAGTAAATTGTCCATACAAAACACGTAAGCATATTTACACAACGCCCTATATAAGGTGTGGTCCTGATATTCAGTCTACATACATTTTGAAAATATAATGATTTCTTTCAGGAGTTTAAATTCTATATCTTTTATAATTTTCTGTTTTGGGAAGACATGGATTAATTTATTTTTTACTTTATTCCTTGCTTAAAAATACCTGAAAATAAAAGAAATCATCATTAAACAGCACAAAGTTTTTACGCTAATAAGATTTATTATAAATAAACCGTACTATATTTTCATTGCTTTATTATTGGTACAAAAAAATTTATGACGTAAATATTATTTTAAACTGCCCGTAAAATGCACCGTGGACGAATGACGTCTAGTGTCGAGGATTACGTGACGTACACGTAGACATCTCATTAGCGTCATTGTTAACAATTTTAATGACTACAACCTTAATATTTCGTGACGGGGAAAGTTGTTTTAAACATCTTAAAATTTTAAATGGATACGTTGGAGTGTTTATGAAATGAACGAACAAACACCAAGATATTTGTCCGTAAAAAGAAATATTTTTATTGCAGCATTACATTCAAATCGATAGCGAAACCTTGTAGAAGTTTTATAGACGCCATGGAGCCAACAATAGCTAGTGCGTGCTTTGACCGGAAGTCCGCCATTTTTTATTTACAGCCATATAACGGAAAATGCGACCTTTTATGTTTATTGATTTTTAAATAGCCTTTTATAATGGCGTTAAGTTTTATTTGAGTTTAGTTTATTTTTCGAGCTTTGTAACCGCTACAAAAAAATAAATATTGCAGTACCAAACGAAGTATTCTGTTCAGTGTAAACTAAGAATTATAAAATAAATAAGTATAAGTAAGTGTTTTAAAATAAATAAATAAATATAAGTGAATTCTATAATAATTGTATGCCCGTTTATTTCCCGAAAAGGGAAATATCTCACAAATACGAAATTTAAAAACAAAAGTAATGCGCGTCGAGATTTCCGCCAAAAGTTAAATAGCGTATTTAATGAATTCCGTTTCTTTTAATGACCTTCATATTAACGCGGGACGATGGAGACATTTTAATATTTAATTGTAGGAACGTTTCCAATTGTTGTTTTTTTTCTTTCTTGGGTCAGTCCACAATTTATATACAATACCACAGGGGATACGTTTATATTTTTTATGCTATATTTAATTTTTATATTTTAAATGTAGTCTTAATATGAATTAAATACTGATTTCCTAAGAATAGACTTGCTTCAAGACGTTCAAGCCACAATGAATCTAATGTGTTTTTCTAGACTTTATTTTGATACGTTTATGCATATATAAAGACAATATGTATCAGTAACTTTATTTCTTTGTATAAAAGAGCTTCCGAGTGCATGTTATACGCCTTACCTTTTTATAAATACTTTTGTAATGCTTGCATAAGTTAGTATAAAATGCCTTTTTGACTAGTTAGTAGTATATTTATTATTAGTTTTGTAATCTTGTAATATATCAACAGGTATTAATAATTCATACTGAATATACAAACAAACGTCAATAGGAAAACAATAAAAAGTCAATTATGTCTGAGTAAATATAAATAAAATTCTATAAATATCGAACAAGTGTAAAAGTAATGTGAACACATGACTTTAAATATAAATGGCGGTGAAAATGAGACAAGCTGGCAGGATAATTGTGTGTGTTTGAGGGTTAGGGGTCGGGTTGCGTCGATGCGAGCTTTGGGGGTTAAGGTATGGCCTGTTTTGGGGGTTATAGTGCTGGGGGTTGCGTGTGTAGGTGCGAGCGAGTTTCCGGAGCGAGAATGTTGCGATCCCGTGTATCCTCCGAACACAGCTACCACCGCGGTTGCCCCAGTCACGCATCCCGTCAGCAAAGTATCAGGTAAGTAATTTTCTATTTTATTTTATTTTTATCTAATCTAAGACCAAGAAATATCTACTTTAAAATAACCAACATTTTCTAGAACTTCGTACCCATTAACTAAATTTTAGGTGATTAGACAATTATCTTTAAACGAGTTAATGAGTTTAACTTAAATTATACAGCGGTTTTTAATTTAAATTGCATTACCTTAAATTAGATGATTTTGCATGTTATTTTTAAAAATAAGACAAATATAAGAATTCTATATGCAAATATCCAAATAAATTAATACAATGTTATAAAGATTTTTTAAATACATTATTTATTCCATTTGCGTTTAAGTCTGTTGTAAAATGTATGATCTAAACTTAGATTTAAATTCTTATTCAAAATAAAAAATGTTCTGCAAAAGTTCAAATTCACGAGCTCAAATTCACCAGCTCAAATTCTGTGAAGTTAATGACACATTTTCAACAATCGCTTTAGAAGTGACAAATTATCAATTCTCATTTGTCAGAAATAGTTTTGACATAGTTTTTTATTTCTTCTATTAGTGTTGAAGATCAGACACTATTTTAAACTATACTTATTAAAAAGCTAAGGATGCTGAAAAAACGACAAGAATAGTCATATTGGTCGAATTAATAATAAAAATATGGGATTTTACATATCAAAGCGAATAATCCATTTTATAAGGGTTATATGTTATGTTATAAGCGAATGGATTAACTTTCTAACATTGTGATATAAGCCCAGATTATAAGGGATCAATTTACGGATTAAATAATTTTACTAAGACACAAAGATACTGAAGGTTTTTTGTAAACATTTGGTCTCGTAAAATGTACGCAGAAAAAGAACAGAAGCTCTTCTTAATGGTAAGAGGTAGTCTTTCGGCCATGCCATGAAGTACCATGTAGATATTTACTACATAAGAGCGGTCACTGTTGCTATGCCGAAAAAGATAGCTTGCATTGTTAGTACAGTACAGTAGGCGCCCATTGTTAGTACAGTACAGTAGGCGTCCATTGTTAGTACAGTACAGAACAGTAGGCGTCCATTGTTAGTACAGTACAGTACAGTAGGCGCCCATTGTTAGTACAGTACAGTACAGTAGGCGCCCATTGTTAGTACAGTACAGTACAGTAGGCGTCCATTGTTAGTACAGTACAGTACAGTAGGCGTCCATTGTTAGTACAGTACAGAACAGTAGGCGTCCATTGTTAGTACAGTACAGTACAGTAGGCGCCCATTGTTACTAAACGAGTTGAACGTCTATCCGGTGGTAAGTAATAGACTTCTATGGAATATGAGCATTTGAGGGTATCAGTACCACAGAACACCTCTTACACCTTGATATATTTATCATTAGTACCTTTCGACTCGCCATTCTGGACGACTTCCTGGTCATCCTGACGTTTATCGGTAAATTGCCTTACCAAGGGCAAAAAAGGTATTAATATCGAAAGTATTGAGTAGTAAGTTATACTTTGAATTTATGTAAAATACATACCTACTAATTGAATTATATCACACTTCATTTTTTTTACAAATAAGTTTGTATATAATAAATTTAAAAGGCTTCAAATTCAGCTAGAATTTTTGTATATAATATACGTTTTTTAGGGTCTTTCTATAAAATTTGTATAAAGCATTAGCGGTATTATACCTCATTAGATGAATTGCAGATTTTTATATAGACTGGCCTAAATAATTGATGATTTTCAACACCGGGTATTGGGTTGGAAAAACTATTAACCAAAAATCGTTTGTAGCAAACATTCTTCATAAACAAATCAGTTTATTCATTGAAGTGAACTGAAACGTGAAAACCAATAACATTTGATATAATATATGCTATAAATTTAATTTGTTCATGCTTTTAAAGATATTTAGGCGTTTAATATTAAGGCATATATAGTATAAAATAAGAGAATGTGAAGATAATTCACAGACTCAAATAAGATGAATGAAAAAATGTGATAATGATTTTCTTGTATAAAAGCGAACAAATACGTATTTATACAAGAAAATCATTATCACATTCAAATATGCTCAAGTATCGCTTTGTCATATTTATGAATATAAACCACGGCCGTGTGACGACGTTTTTTATATAATTATGCGAGGTTTGAGCTTTATTTATTTACTGATTATAATATTCAATGGTTAAAAATATTACACATATTTTTTAATTCAATTAAGCATTTTATTAAAAAAAAATGTATATGGAATGAGATTAATGTTTAAAATAATTTATAAAAAATAATATTCACCAATCTGCAAAATGCAGTTATACTGGACTGTGAAAATGGCTCCGCTATTAAAGGGTCATTTCCACGATCAAATCAGTTCATGAATATTGTATGGCCACATTGAGAGCGGTTGGAATTTATTCTATATATTTTTTGCTACAATCAGTTATTATACTTTTATTATAGTTAATTGGGACTGGAGGAATATTTCAAAAGTGCTATAATTGTATAATTATCGAAAGATATATTCCTAAGAAGGCCTGGTTGGTATACAGCTTTTTTCAACTTAATGTACTACAAGTTCAAATTATTTTGTTTTTGATACCAACATATGATTTTGTTAAGATTTATTAATAGATCCTTTTTTAAACTCAAATATTACGAATACTTTTAAAAGCTCTTTTACAATAAAGTAGTGACCTAGAAGTATGGGCTTATTGTTTAAGCTGAAACATATTCGACCATGTGATATAGTATCCATATATGTGACCTAGATCTGGTCTAAGATATGACTGTCGAGTTTTCAATATTATGTAAACTGTAATAGCGTCTGATTTTATATGTTCAGTCAGCATTTATAATATTCATAGCAATATTTTTCAAGGATGCCAAGTGAATAGTATGAAAATTGCTTTCATGAGTAAATATTTATTTATTCATATTAAATGGGTAAGAAGAGTATGTGTTGTATGCTTTTTATTTAGTACCTTATAATTAAAATTATTCGAAATTCGACTTTTTAAAATTTTTGTTGGAACATTACCCTTATTTTGTATAAAAGAAATATTATATATTTTGAGGTAAGTTCTTATTCTAGTAACTAATTTTGTTTCTGTATAATTTGAACGGTTGGATGTCATTTCGATTTATTCATAAAAGAAGAAGCCAGATCACTAGTAAAATACCCTTTATAATAATATCCATAAGAATGAATTCTTAGTCTCCATATTACTACATATTCCTAAACTTGACAAGCGTCTTCTATGACTCCGTTCGCAACAGAGATAGGTAATTAAAGTTTGCTCATCATAAACCCAAAGCTGTTGATGGGAAAACGGCAAGATGGGAGTTCCAATCATCACACTCCTGTGTAATCATCCTTCTCTCACTAAACCACAAGAAACGAGGTAGAGAGGGCTGAATTACCTTATACCAAATTCCGTTTCAAAATGATTTTGAAATAGTAGACTATTTCAAAACAAGAGTTTCTGACTGGCGTGTAATGATTTCGGTACACCATAGCAGAATTCATACTTAAAGGTCCTACTCAGCCTAATTAGCTAGATGGTCTATGACCCACTAGTCCAATATGAGAAGGAATCATTGCAATAACTATGAATCAGTCAGTGGAAGTGATTTAAAAGTTGAAACACATTTAATCAAATATAAAATATCAAAATTGGGAACACGTAAAAAAAAAACAATCATAATCTATATATTTGTTTTACAAAACAGCTTCTGCAATAGCAATTATTTCGTATAAATGCATAAAAGAAAAATTTGAAGTTACTTTGACTTTACAATTGGCTCTTGGATTCAAATTTTTCATTTCAAAGAGAACGGCACCATAAACTATGAAACAATATAAAAGTAAGAGAAAAGTCGCAATATAGCTTACTAGTCTACAGAATACGACCCATAAATTAGACGTCTTGATTAACGTTTGAATTAAACTATATATCGACCATTGAATCTTGGAAAAAAGCTTACATAAGTAATATTAAATCTATTTGAAATTATAATTGTTTTATATATTTTTTTGTCCTAAACTTTTTATATCGTTACAAATCTGATATAACTTATTGATATTATAACAAAATGCTATCTACTGCTTTATTTCTTATCACATATCTTGTTACAATAGTTGTTTAAATACAACAATTAATATTCTGTACTCGCTAATACTATCACCCTACCACTATTGCCTCGACTGTGGGCTCATGTTTATGAATATAAATGGAACTTGCAAATTAATGCTTGCATTCTATAAAGTAAAGAAATTGATATTAGTTAGTAACAAGCGTCTCTGAATAATAATTTTAATTGATGTTATGATTGGATATTTACATTTTGAACGAGCAATTTATCTACTTAAATACCAAGCAGCAAGTAAGACTAGATTCGTTTCTTGGAGTAGATTTTTATTATATCATTAGCCGCCACAAAAAATTCAGGCAAACATGATACAGAGTGGGTGGAAGAGTTTGCTGTAGTTAATTGAATACAAATAAAAATGGGCTGGCTCGAAACCGAGGTAGTAGTGAGTAGTACGGGGTAGTACAAGATTATCCTAAAATAATTGTTTTCGTTTCGTTTTGTACTTTTCCCATGGGAACTGAGAGAGCAGGATATCTAAGATCCCTTACTTCCACTCTATGTCCTAGTGTCTTGCACTTCCATTCCTTATGGACCCTCATGGACACCACATTAACAAAATTGAAAGTTTGTAGATGTCCATGGATGCTGGTACCTCTTAACGCCAGACGTGATCGCCTGCTAGGTTATCACCCAATCTCATAAAAGTATTTTAATGACCTTTAAATTCAAGTCATGTGGTCGCAAGACAATTTCGTTTGTTAAGCAAATCGAAATGCTTTGCCTAGCATTGTAACACTATCTGCTGTTTAACTACATACTGGATGGATTGCACTCTGCTCGATATCCTCTATTGAAGAAACTTGTGATATACGACATTTTTTTAACGTTGCATGTGGCCTTCGGGATTTTTCCATCAAAATGTTATTTTTTTCAGAATAACCAACTATTACAGCCATTTTGGATATCGCGCGATCAGTGACTAAAACCCATGAAATAAAATACATCTTTTCAGTTTCACAGAAGAAATCATGGAGAAAGTCATAATCGAAGAAAATTAGGGTTCTATTTCCATCCTCAGTGCCTCAATTAACGTATCGTACATGCTTTCTGTAGAGTGTTCAACCGTGGTAATTCGTTCATACTGATGAATTCCAGGCATCTCGTTTCAATTCTGAACTGAAAGTGTCTTTCATTCCACGATTTGTCATTGGTTGGCTATTTCTAACTTTATTCACAAACTGCCACACATGAGACACATGAGGCATGACATATGTCATTAAATCAAAACCGGGTTATTTATCTCTTCATCCACATATATTTCCTGAACTGCTTTGAATTAAATTACGAATAAGATGTGCTTCAATGGCATGTCGAAATCATTATAGCAAATATTGTTCATATTGGACTTGGAGGTGAAGTCATAGGTTCAGTGGTTATCATGGCGATAGTCATTGGTTTAGCTTTCAAGCAAATGTTGCTGTTGAGATGCAGCACGACGTGTTGTTCGCACATTGATAGTTTGAAGTGATTCTAATTATAATGGCCCACAAACATTTACCAGCAACCGCAAGTGGTAGCATCCGTCTTCCATCAAGAGTCAGTAGAACATACATCTGGATGATCAAGGACCGCGTTGCACTGTATTACTTTCACATCTGTTGTTATAGTACACTCAATGAAAGGAACGCGTGACTCGGCCAACAAATTTGTTTTATTATTATTATTTTTTTATTTTTTTTTAAGATGTTATAAGAGTTCAATTAAAGATCTTTGAAATCTAGCCGTTGTTGAGTAATAAATGGTGTCACAAACCCAACTTTGTTAAATGTTTATACTGATGGTCTTATCAATCGATCGCCAGAAGCAATACATTTCCATGGTTCGCTTCAAAGGCACTGACGGGTATTTACAGAAATCTATACAGAAGCTGAAATGTAACAAAGAGATCAGATAGCAAACACCATTCCATTTAAGCAACTGTTTAGAAACTAAAGTACATTTTCTCAATAATAAATAGTTATAAATATTTTATCCCCATTAAAATAAAGTAGTTGAAATTGAATGTTTTCTCTGAAGGATGGAATTCTTTGCTTATCAAACATACACTTGTGAAGAAGGAATATGGATAGATATATAATTAAATTCTAACGAGGCCAAGGCTGTACATTAAATATTAAAATGTGATTGCTACGTATTATTAATGTGAAACAGAACTCACATAAAAAAATTCTTACATTTTCGAGAGAGATTTCGAAAATCTCGTGATTATACCTTATTGTTCTATATATTCTATATTATTCTATATATTTACTCCTGGAAATTCTCAAATTATCAAATTATAACCCGAAAGCTGATTGAAACTAGAAATGGAAAACATAAAAATTACCTGATTGATTTTGATGCAATTTGGTTTGCTGTTAAGTTGGTTCTGAGTATGATATAGAATGCATTTTAGAAAAGAAAATATTAGTTTGAGGTATTATTTAATAGATCTAAAATATATAGTATTAAGTATTAATAAATTATTAGCTACTATAATAAATTCAATATAATTAAACCTATTTTCCTTTTAGAAGACGAAATTCTTTAGCCTTGAAATATTTTTTTTTGTCAGATGCGATATTTATGGAGTATTTTTATTAAAAGATATTTTTTTGTGAATTTATAACTCGAATAATATTTTTCATGAAATTAAAAAAAAATAAGGACTTGTATTTCATAAATTAAAGTATTGAAAACATTTTTTTTAATATTGAAAACTATGAAATATTACAATTATATTTAAACAATCTCGCTTATATCATGTCTTACCACAAAATCATCACGAAAAGCTTTTAGGGCATTTGCATAACTTACAATGTCTAGACTTCTAAAGTCAACGATCGCAAGCGAATATGTAATAACAATACATTTAAATTGTATATATTTGATATTATAACAAAATTACACATCTAATTATTGTATCATCACTGCTTTATTTATCTCAAAAGTTTTGTAATCTGCCACAGTACATGATAAACTAACAATGTATCTCATATAATGCTGCCATTAATTTAGTTTACCTTCCTTCCACGGCAAGGGTTTAATCGGGACGCATCAACCCAACTGTAGTCCTGTGACGTCATCGCCCGAACGTGACCTAGTTCATTAAAACTAAGGCCTTGTCTCCAATGCTATTTTTATTTATCGAAAAATACTAGATTTTATTTTAGATTAATTTATGTGAATTTATACGTGGTATATTTTATGACGCCGAAAATAAATAGAGTAAAAGACGAGTGATCAGAAATATGCTTTCCTGTACACCTTATCAAAACTATATATACTATAATAAGTATAATATATATAAATAAACATGTATGTATGTATGTAAGTAGTTCTGCAGAAGTTAATATGAATTAAAGTTAAAGTATTAATGAGACGTGGTTAAGACTTATTTAATATATAGTATAAACAAATACAGAAATAAAGTTTAAAAAGATTTATTTAATAATTTTCTCATTTCATCCATACAATTGATGAAATTTCAATTAGTCCATTATTATTAAGTAGATACGAAGTAGGAAAATTAAATTGTTTCAAATATAAAATAATTCAATCAAAGTGTACACCATTATCGATAATAAAAATAACCGACTGGTGACGGACAGTAAATGGCGTTTGAATGGCCGTCACAAAAATTGTCCAAATATGTTACTCGTAAATTTATATTTAGTGCTTTACTACACTAGTGCAATCAATCTAATATTAATTTAATTATTTCTGAATTATGTATAAGCATACATTATTCATTATTTCGATCAAGACATTATGTATATATATTTAAAAAACATTCAATGTTAATTTTAATATATTTTTAATAACGTATGTCTATACAAAGACTACGGCCAGCAGAAAAAATATTTTGTTAATTTGTTTATATATGTTCGTGGGTATATTTTTGAGTAATTTAAACTTAACTCAATATAATATTATTTTGTATTGATGAGGATATAATTAATATATTCAAAAGCTTCATTTCTATTTTGACATTTATGTAATAAGTGGTTAAAATTGGTAAAAATTTAATTTACCTCTAAATATGGCCTATATTTTTTATATAAAAAAAGCGTAACATGGCTATACATACTTATAGATCTTTTCAACCACTGACATGTACATAGTTTAATGAGAAAATATCACAACCTTTTAAACCGTAAGCAAATTAAATATAACAGCCATAAAAATAAAATACGACAATATTTTTTTATAATATAGTTTTTTCGTTGACCTTTTACTACAAATATGAAAAGACAAAAAGGTCGCGTGCGGTGAACTTAATGTGAAAACACCCTAATGGTTCTCGCTTGATGAATAGTTCGAGAAAATGGCTTCATCACGGAATATCTCATGCAATCAACTGTAATCTGCAAATGTCATTACAGAAAATATGGATATGAACGTTTTATTTGTTTCAACTGCAAATGAATCGATTAATCTATGAATGTTTAATGTATTTTGTATATGATGATTACTGTACAACGACAATTTTCTATATTTTCATATATATAAATGCAATGATAAAAGTATATTACTTTAATTTGATTCAACAACTTTCTTAACTAACTTTAGTTCATAACTAGCCAAAACACAATTAAATTATATAATAATGAATAAGATTAGTATCTAAGTTAATAGAAACTTAGTTATTTAATAAAGAATAATATTTAGTTTTTTATAAGTCCTACAATGTAAACTGTGGGTCGAACTCTCATATAATTTGTACACTTGTCTCATATTGATAGCCCCATAAACTCATAAGCATAGATGTACTACACGTTTCTAGTTTATAGGACAGTCTATTGAGAGACCAGAGCCTTTAGCCAAATGACAAGCATTCGCTATGGATTCTATTTAAATATATGGACGTAAATGATACTACAGCTTTGTCTTATGTCAAATCCCATACGTTTATCATTCTATTCGACTAGCGTCAATGCCGTTTGTCTAGGCCATCTGGGCGATGATTAAAATGTACCTTTACAGACTATGTAGTTTCGATTCGTTTGATAAGCAATCGCAGCTGGCTCAGTCTCAACGTTGGAAACCTTACTGCAAGAATTAATAGAAATAATAAATCTCGTTATCTTAAAGACGAATAATATTAAAGACGATCTAGACAGTTATATTATAATCCATTGAATTAGCAGACGTGTGCAGACAAACTCTCAAGGGTATAACTACATTATAGAGCTTTCATTTCAATCTTTATTATATTTTGATATTAATCTTATATTACGAATGAATAAAGTATCAATAATTAGTTAGATATTTATTTCACTTCTATGGACTTCAAAACTTCAAATTAATGGGTTTTTTAATATCTTAGGAATGAAAAACCAATATCAACTGTTTCTTTTATTTTTTTACGATAATATTAGAATCTATAATTGTGTTTAAATATAATATTTGTCCTTTAATTAGAATACGGGAAAATTAACGTCTGATCAATAACGTGGGATTAGTCAGGTATGGTATATTGGATTTCTCATATCAAATTAGTGAGTATAAATGTTAATAAGATCTATATATATATATATATATAACATTTAGAATGTTATTATATAATTTGTTTACTTTGTTAGTAGCACTTAACTTTGGACAATATATTTATATATTTGTTTTGTAAAGATCGTAAAGGCCGATAGGTGGCGTCTTATTTAAGTTATAAATGAACCCATTCAAAGCAATCTAAACATACTAATTTTAATAAATATATGCATTTATATAGTAAAAGATATTCCGAAAGGAAAAATGTCGCATCCAAAGATAACGCTGTGTTATTCATAATTGCTTTTAAACGAATCTGCGAACGAAAACTTGTTATTATATATAACTATGGAAGAACTAAAATTGAATTTAAAGAATAAGTATACCCAAAACTTACTTTTGGGTATTTCTTAATTTGACAGATAAACGAAGGCTGACGGAAAAGGCTTAATCTTTTTTTTGTCTTACCCCTTTTGAAATGTTCATAAGGTTAGAGTAAAAAGGCGTTAAAAAGGATATTGATGATTTTGAAATGACCGAAATAATATTTTTATTACATTACCTATTTTTTTATTTTACACTTTAGTATATGTGGTTATACTATTGTATATTATATTTTTGGCATTCAATTCCAAAATTATTGTTTGATTTGTAAATTTTGCTTTTTTTATTATTGATAAATCTACATATTTCGTGACTTATTAAAAAATGATGGAGCCTTTGTAAATTTTTTCAGGACAAAAATACGATGAATATGGTGTGATGTACGATGACTATTTGGTTTTTTATTACATAAAGATATTTAAAATGTATTTTTTATCATTTCCTCAGTAATTTTGAACATTTTGAAACTTGCAAAAATTTACATACCTTTAACTTGCTTAAAAAATAATGACAAAGAAATTGATGAATGAAATAATTTTACTAAATTACTCAACAACAATACAGGTTTTTAAATATATATATATGCAATCCTTGAGTAAATATATTATTATGATATAGAACATGGACTGACTCACATCAAAGCACTTGGATCTAGAGAATTAAAACTTCTAGAATATATTTCTTGAATATTCTACAGATGCACTAAGCAAGATCTTTTGAAAGTTTATCTCTAAAGAAGTACACAACACAAATGCGCACAACAAATCTGTAAGTTTTCTAAATTTTGCGACGTTGCTGATTGTAAATTCCATAGAACTGTGTAGTCCTATTATATTTATATAGTTAATTTCTATCGAAACCCATTCTGTAACCCGAAACCATTGGTAGAAGTAATTTATCAGTAAGTTCAATGTCGCGTCGCATGTCAGCGGGCAGTTACGGTATCAATTCATTTATTGCCTCTGACTTCATCTGGGAACGTGTGATATAGGTCCAAATGGTTTCAATTCGCGTGTCAAATAGGTCTATGAAATATATATACCCATCACAATATTAATAAGATCTATTCTAACTGATACATATATAAATAAAACATAATAGAGAAATGGTTAGCCGCAGACGAGTCTAAAACCAAACGCGGTTAAACATAACTCTGGAACTTTTATTTTCTCTTGTTCCACAACTTTTGCCATGTTGGAACATGTTTAACATTTTTCATTTCTATATATTAATATTTCAACATTTTTGAAACCATTTATTATACCTTTTTTTGTGTTTTGTGTTAGTTGTGATGTATTTTAAAATTTGACAGAGACATTTTGTAAAGATACTTCAAAACATTGTATAGTTTTTTGGAAAGAATCGCAAACAAATATTTGTTATTTTATCTTCATCCATAAAATTTCGGTGCTCCGTGTGACGAACTGGTTCTGACGTCTTTTTTTTTAAGAAAGTAATCTGGATGAATTTAGGCTTTCGCTAGGTCCCGTGGACGTGGACGTGTCGTCGATGCTCTCTTTTTATAATTTTTGATCTGTTACAATGTTAATTAGATATTAATTATATTGTTTAACACGCATGGAGCAGCTGAAGGGCAGCTAGTTTTGTATAAAATTGTGAAGCAATTCTCGGTTTTAGATAGGAATGGCTATAAGATTTTTGTTCAGACAAAAATTGAATTTAAAAAGACTTAGATGGTGACTTTTCAAATATAAGTTTACTAAAACACAAAACTTATGACATACATATAATAAAATTTATATTATATAACGCTGTATGTACGAAAATTTTTTTGTTAGCGGTTTTAATTTTGTTTTTTTAGCGTAGGTTTTTTAATTTTAAAGTGTTTTATTTCTACATGGGCATATATATATATATATATTTATATGTCTAGCCATATATTTTAACTACTTATATAATATGTCTTGAATAAACTTATATTGCAGAAAAAACAAGAAGCATCGTTAATGTTAGTTACATTGTTCTGCCTTGTAGCCGATAAGCCTTCATAAGTTTCAGGGCTTTCGAGGGTCGCTATGTCTAGTATATTTGTTATATAGTATATTCTACCGATTACTTAAGGATGTATAGCCTACTTTATAATCAAAATTGGAGATTATATTTGAAGCATATTGTATAAGTAACATAGAGCAAAGAATTAGATGTTTCAACGTTACTAGATTATATGACAAATTTTTCACGATAATTTCATAAATGGTTATATATTAATTGTATATTATAGGTTAATGTAAATAATAATATAATAACAAAAGAGTCTGTTAGAGTTTGGATTAATTTGTTTGTTTCTTTGTTCTTTACTGTACACAAATAAACAAATAAAAGTAAAAAACACAAAAGCAATTTTGGCACTAAGGCGGACTTGTCCCATGAAGGGATATTCCATTCAACCTCTGAGTAGTTCAAAGGAAAAATATAACATGGTAGATTATAGTAAAAAACAAAAAAAATGTACGATACCAATTGTGTACATTCAAATTACTAAATACCGCAGAACGAGAAAATAAACAATACTTATTACATATCTAATTATAATATATGAGTTCATTTCGTCCATTTCGATTTACCGCCGCAGTTTTGAGTTCGTTATATATATGGCGTTTATATACTTATACAGTGAAATGTTTCAGGAATGCACTACCAAAATTTGAAATAAACTTCCTTAGGTTTACCTTTTCAGGTTAGCTGAACTTCTGTTATATTAATTAGTTTATAGCGATATTGTATATTTGTGTTAAAATTGCCTTAAAAATAAAATAATTTATTTTTTATAAAATAACAAGCTATTTGTAGAGCCTCTACATATTACAATTTGAATATTTGAAAATTTCGTTTGCATTTTATTTCGTTGATTTGTCATGATGAATACTTTTTCGAGATATGATGCCTCTTTAAATTTTGACGACACAAGTATAAAACTATTTTACGGAATTATGTCTCAGTCATCAAATATTGAAGACAATTTACCATTATATAAAATATAGGTAACAGATCTTCATGCAAATCTTACCCTTAATTAAATGACCTCCAAAATAATTTATGTCACCAACCCTTTAATCGATTTGTCATTACATTATGGAAATCTATACAAATTCACATTTATGAATAAGATTTCAAAATAATATATGAGAAAATGTTATTTATTCTTAATTCCTCTTATCCCCATCAGTACAATAGAAACCTGTAAAAATTTATTACTCGACGAGATATGACTTATGTAACGGATAAAGCCTTTTTGACCGCCTTTTGCTTTTCTTTAGATGGGCCTTTTTTCTTTTGAGTATATTTTTGACTTCTTATTCTTAGAAGTAGTTATACAAATATAACATAAATTTTTGTGTGTAACATATCTAGAATGAATAAACGGGTCGGCTGGCAAAAAAAAAATGTTCCTATTGTAGTTTAAATTCCATATCAAAATTAATAATAATTTTAAATGTTACATAAATCTTACAAATTGGGAATGCCAGAGTGAATCACAACAATAAAAAAGCTTTTAAAGCATAAGCAAGGGTGCGACCCTAATCAGAGCCTTTATTTGTAAAGTATAAACCCTTACCCCCCCCCTCCCCCTCCCCCCTTAATGTGTGCTAGTATCGAGCACCTTACATTGAACATAAGATGACATAAAATGGAATATTTTTTTTATTGTCAATTTTATTCACTACATAAAACATACATTCATCATACATTTAGTTGTTTTTTTTTACAAAATTTTAGAAAAAAAATATATTAAAACATTTTTGCTAAATGATAAGTGCCATGTTATTCTTTACAAGTAACAAACATATTTCTAAACAAGACAAGCGACCTTTGCTTTCAAGTGACTTTATTGTTAACGAAGTTCTAAGCCACAATGTAATGGAGTATACGTACATTCAATTTACTTCTCTATCTGTTAGCAATAGAGTTTAATATTCCATGAAATATCTACATGAAAAGGAAAAAAGGGATAAGGCGATCGGAGTTTTGAGTCAAGGGCCCTCAGCGACGTTCACGTGTGAGCGAGAGAGCTGTTTTTGTGGATAGGTTAATGACATCGATTGACTTGAAATGGGTCGATTTAATGTCTATTTGTCTTTTGCTTGGGAATTATTGATCTTGTATGTGTGTGTCTTATTGTGTTTCACAGACAATTTGTATAGCTATGAGGAAAGCATTAAATAATTTGTAAAATATACACCTTTATTTCCCAAGATTGGATCAAAAAACGCAAATTTGTAAGAAAAAATAATAAAATAAACCATTCTAGCAAATTTCTTTTTGTATAGATTGTAAAGGAATTGTAAAGTATAATTTATTATGTAGAAATTTAAAAACAATTTATTACAATTTAAGCTTAACACCCTAATTATAGCTAACCTTCAGATAACGTCAACTTTACTAATTTATATTGACTTTGTAAATATAGCGAGTTCGAGTGATTTCAACTTTAAATAATGATTTGAATTTACATTAGAAATATTCAAAATGTTATTAATGTTACACAAATACGTTATAATTGCTTAACTCTGTTATTTTAACTAATGAACTTGACTAATGACGACTCCTAGTATTACATATCTAATACATACCATGAATAAAGGTATATGTAATTCATAATACATGAATAAAGTTGTATAAAATACATATATAGTTTTATTTATCACAATTTGTGTCATTAAGTGTTTTAAGTATCGATTTACAAATTTCTTTAATTTGGAAACAATGGAAAAAAAATTTAAGACCAAAGACCTAAAACAAACCAAGGGGACGTGCTCGCGGCTTTTTAACGTGGTGCTACAGATACGCGGTTCTACAGATTCGCGGTGCTACAGATACGCAGTTCTACAGATACGCGGTGCTACAGATACGCAGTTCTACAGATACGCGGTGCTACAGATGCGAGGTGCTACAGATGCGCGGTGCTACAGACTCGCGGTGTGAAATAAAATGTCTTTCACGTATATTTTTATATTTTTTATATTTTTTATTGATCTCACTAAACCTCAACAGCTACCAAACAAAAAAACCAATCGAAAGTTTATTGCTATATACTAGTTTTTGTATTTTAAATATATCAAAAGACAAAAACTACACATTTAACTTGAAATAACAAATAAGTGTCCTGTTTTGGGAATCAAACCCACGACGTTTGTTTTAGCTCACTTGACAAGAGCCCAGAGTAATATAACTAAATTACAAATATTAATGATATATTTGTATTTAATATGGTGTAAATAATTAGTTCTATAATTGTATAGACCAGCTGGCGCCAGTAAAACTTATCGATCATACCACGTAATTTACTTGTCCTTCCAACTTTATGTTGGAGGTTTATTCGAGCCAGTTTTATTACTAGTTGCTTTACCTAGACTTTTTATAACTGAATCTACAAGACCTTATTTAAATATTCATTTACGTAACCATTGCCCTATCACATCACTCATCTTTACTTTGATAAAGTTTATTTATATTGATAAAGTATATTATGAAATAAAACCTGATAGAAGTAGCTTAAAATCTATGATGTATTAAGAATAAAATTTTCTTGACAGACTTGCATAGTCAAATAAATTTAAAAAATTTACGCTAAAATAAGTTTATCATAATATACTTATATGTACCTGATTATTGTAACATATGTAATATAATCAAGTTTCAGGAAGACTATTTATATATACATAATTGTGGAAAAAAGATCAAGTTACGACGCCAGAATGATAAAGTTTTATATTTCTTAGAATTAATAATTCAATAATGTATAGCTTACTTTGTAAAGATACATTCCGAAACATCATACAAACTACCTTTACCTTTTTCTCGTACAACGTATATAACTAAGAGGGCTATAAACTGAAAGCACATTAAGCTCAGTTAGCGGGCCAAAGGGGCGATGTGCCGTTTAATTTGATAGGAACAGACAAAAGTGGACATTAGGGCTAGATGCAAGTTATAAGCGTGAGCATATTATTTTCTATTTTTGTTTCAACAATCGTTAAAGACTTACGAGGCTTAAAGATATCAATTGCTATACCAGTTGCATAATGCAGGCTGACATGATGCGAGGGATAGTTGCTAATTCGACGATGTTGCTCCCCGGAGAACTACAACCACTGAGCACGCTGAGCTGTATGGCCACATCCGCGGACAGATCTATATTCGTTGGAAAGCATATGTGGGCTTTAAGCCCAACGTCCCGCGTTGGACGTCCTGAGCCACAATGACCCGAGAATCCGTTGGTATCAACCCTCTGAATCTAAGTTTTTTTTGTGTAACAAAATCTAAATTTAGATATGTAATATTTTCAATCGCTATTCTCTTATAGATTGGAGACCTAGGACATTACAAAGACACGCCCTACACGTCACGTGTGTCGCTTGTAACGACCTTGAGTTTATTTTTTTTGACAAATTCGTACGATTCGCGTGCGTGGAGCCCGTTCAGACAATCATGGCAAATGGAATATTGGTATGAAACCTTAGCGTATCTCAAAGAAGGTAATATGAATACCTACGTCTAATAAATATTATAATTTGTGATACAAATATTACAAAAATAATAGTTAAATGTTAATTTTAATGTGCCTATTTAAATTACATAAAATCATATGTTTCAAAAAACAACGAAATGAGTGAGACAAAAAATATAACATCATCATAATTAACATATAAACGTGAAAGTTAAAATATTAAGTTTAAAATGAATTTACGGTACATTCCAACACGCACAAAGTTTATTATATGCTGGTATCTCCGTACTCGTTAAAAAACTCACTCTCCGAAGTTTGGAAGTTCTTCGACTTACTTAAATTATTGCCCAGGGCGTCTTGCGTTATCGGAAATCTTTGGGGATTTTATTTCGATACGAGTTTCAATGTTTTAAAATATTGCGTTGAAGTTGTTTTTGATGTACATGTGTTGTTTGGTTTCTTAAAATTATGTACATTTTATATGCTAACGTGATCTGTGTGTTACATAGTATAATTTTATATATTTATTTAATCTCCATTGCACAAAAAAAGTCGTAAAATATCGCGGAGGTAATACTAAAGCATTCTCTACCAAACAACGTACAGTTTAAACAAAAACAACCAATTAAAGGGGAAAGTATATTTCGTTTATATATATATATATTTACCCTAACAGAGTAGAAATAATATATACCTAATTGTATTCGATTTATTACTGATATATAAATACATGATATATCTTTTGGGTACAACCTACGATAACTGGTTTTGTTTGTTCACGATACGCATTCTATAGTGGATCGTTTAATAAAATAGCTTGAAGATGTGTTTTAATTCTGAGGAAGATTAAATATGAAAATTGTTAAGTACTTTATGGACCGTAATGCAGCGACTGGCTGGGGTCAACGAAACACCCAAAATAAGATATATGTAAATCTGACTTAAAATAGAATATTTAAGTAAAGAACATAGTATGCAAATATTAATTTAGAAACCCTTTCCAGGGCTGTGAACGCTTCACGATTTGATAAAATTTGCAACATTTGACTTATTTGTATGGACCTAGACACCCAGAGGACTGCGTGTATTCTTAATGATGCCCGTTTCACATCCACGGGGAACGAGTAAAAATTTCAAACTTTTTCACTTTGCGTTGAATAAATAACCATTGTATGTGTAGTGTCCTAAAAAGCTAAGTATAGTTAAGTGAAAAGAGAACTGTAACAAATAGGTTATTATATAAAACTTTCGTTTATATATGTCAAAGTCAACGTCCCGAGAGCATAAAATTAAGCCTGACATAAATTGCGACATGTGTCAGCCATTAACCCGCGTGTAGTTTCAACTTGAAATATTTTATCGGTATTATAGAATTTACATAACTTTCAAAAAAATATATTCATGCAATAAATAATGTTTTATATAATACCTTTGACGTCAGTTTTATACGCGTTAAGTTTTATAAAATTGTTGTCGTTTTCTTTGTTATTTTAAATATTGTTTGCGGCTTGTGAAAATGCCTTCAAAATCGATTTAAATTTTGAAATACAAGAAACAAATCACAAAAACCATTACAATGTTGACAATGATACGCTTAGATGTTTTACTACTAAAGTGGCTACAAGATTAAACACGGCAGTAGAAGTGCCATGTATTTTGAAAACTTACAACATTTGGTTCTCTACAATAAAGCCAGTTTCTCGTCGCTATATTTTTTTTTATTGTGAGTTCAATTGCAGGCATGTACCTATACGAAAAAGTTTTTGCTTATTGCTGAACTTCAAGTGGAATTTCGATTTTATTTTCATACCGTAATATGGGCTTTTGAAGCCTTCTAATGGAGAATACAAAATAAAATAAAAAATAGTTTAGTTTAGTTTTAACACGATTTGCCAATATACAGACAGATAGATATTATAAAAATAGATATATTTGCGACAGCTTTTTTTACACTCTATAGTTTTTTGTATTAAATATATGTAGTTATATAATAAGTATACCTACATATAAAATTATGTTTATTAAAACGACATAGGTTGATCGAATAATGTTAAAAAAATGTTAAATGTTAAAAAAAAATAGGTGTAAAAAGGTAAAAAAATAAGTAATGTTAAATGTTAAAAAAATATATATTCAGTATTTATTGACTTAGCAAATGGATTTTATTATCTCAAATGTATAGTCATTATCCTTTTGAAATGAAAATGGAGAACTCAAAGGCCCAGTAGAAAGTAATTAGACTCTGGGCTAACGCTTTTTGCTACATCTAAATTGTGAGAAGCCTTTAGACAAATGAAAATGCTTTTATGACTTAAATTTATGAGATTTTGAACATAATAGCTGCCGGTTAAGAAGATTGTGTTTGAATTTTTTTTATCATCTACATTTCTATTCATTTCACATCCACATTCATTTCACATTCACATCTACATTTCTATTCGAAAAAAATATAATTTCTATTTTTAGTATTTTAGTTCTGTTATCAATTCTAGTATACTAAATATAATAACTTTCTTGATTATATAAAAATAAAGAAAGAGATATCAATGAGCCGTTTAATTCATTTAATAATGTAGCGATTTAAATTAGATCATTCTTTTGTTCTCGATGCTAATGAGGTAAATATAAGAACCTGATTTTATTTTTTGTTTTTATTCTTGGTTCTTATCCTTAGTCTCAAATTAAAGATATTTTTATTCATCATATAATTGGAATGTTTTCCTTTCCACGAATCTGAATATTATAAAGTATATAATAAGTATTAATATAACAACTTATAAATGTAGTCTGAAAAGCCATTGAATACAAAATAGATACATCTGTTTTCAGTAAGCATTAAAATAATCCAAGAGTAAAATTAAAGGGAGGATGGGATATGTACTATAAAACGTCGGCAGCGTCGCAGCTAGCGGAGTGCATTGTCTTGGAGACTCCTTATAGTGATGGGCATGTTGTCGATGTTTTCATATTTACATTTATAAAACCTTAAACTTTTTTTTGTTGGTTTTAATTTAATTATCTCTAGAACAAATAGTCAGATTTAAAAGTATGCTATTATTCTCACTAACAATTAGAAATTACCTTAAAAATTATATTGAAAAGTATAAGTTCAAAGCTGTAATATTATTTTCTTAATTTTGATTTACGAAATAATGTTTTAAATAACGCTTTTATGTAGTCCACGTGGACGAAGTAACGAATAAAATTAGTATATTATAAGTTTAAATTTAGATCTTAAAAGTAAACAGAAAATTTCAGTCTCAAATTATTATTGGAAAATCAGCGAGCAAGGCGAGGCCTTAATTGGCCGTTAATGATTATAACGTCTCATCAATTTACGATTACTTTTTATATAATAATATTATTACATACATAATATTATATAAAATTATTTAAAACGTCGATAATCTTATCCCCTCACTACTTAAGCTTGTGAAGAGAAGTCAAGAGGTCACAGCCTATGTACGTTTCATTTGTTTGTGCCTGAATTGTCTCTGGCCTAGACATAGCTTTATGTAAATATTCATGAGACATTTCTTGTTTATTTTATGGATAAAATTGGCGATAATAAGGGTCTTGATTTGATTATCGTTCTAATAGAATAATAAACATTTTTTACACAGATTAAATGAATATAGAATTTTAGTTTTATAAAGGTAGATCCATGCATGATAGCTCGAGAATTCACAAATATTAGTAAATATTGAATATTCGCAAGTCCTGCGCCGTGATTTGATAACAAAAATAAAATCCCATAAAATATTTTTTTTAATAAATCTGTAATGAGTTTCTTCATAATATTTTATTCTTTTTCATTTATAATTGAATAATCCAATCGCTTATCGTCTAAGAACGGCAGAAGATACAGCCAAAGTATTTTCGTTTTAATTAAGAAAAAATATTTGACCGGTCGCCCTTTTTTTAAATATCTATCTGACTTACCTATCAACTTATAAGCTACTAAGGAAGAAGGTATAATGCATTTACTTGTTCAATTCCAAAATGCCATCGAAATCTGTCAAATGCGTCATCTTGAGAAGCCAAGGTCATAGAGCTATTTATTTCCATCCTCCATTCCATCGTCATCTGATGTACCTCGGTTTTGACTTACAGCCCACAGGAGTATTCTGTCGATAGAGATCGATATTGAATTTCCACGTTTAATGTATTTTGTTACGATGAGGGTTCTATAATAAAATATGCATATAATTTAAATATAACAAATTAGATTGAAAATGTCATTTTTATAAGCTTCTTTAGGTGCATGGATTGTATTGCATTTATTGGAAATTCATTGTCAGTGAATTTAAATAAGAGAGATGGAATGAGATTATAGTATTTTATTTCGTTTCTTATTTCGTACAAGACATTGTAATTTGAGATCGCAAAATAAGTAGAAAATAATTTATTCAGACCTGAAATGTAATTTAATATGATTTAGGGCTTATTCTTGAATACAAATAACGAATCATTTTGTCTTAAGAAATTTATTATAGATAACTAAGTATTTTTATGCTATGAATAATTACAGGAAAGTAAATTAATTTCATTGTTTATTTTAAATGACTGTTCATTCGTGAATATGCAGCCTTGCATCATATTTTTAAAATGGTCTTAATTTAGTATATCTTTGTATTATAATTATGTTGCTTTCATGGATAAATTTCTGTAAAACAATATTTTTTGAATCCTGCTTCCTTGTTGTCTTTTTTGTAGTAGTTTGTCTATGCAATGAAATAAAGGTTGGGTTAAGTCTTACAGCGGCAACAAAACGCATTTATAAAAACACTTTTTTATTTCGACCTCTTCAAAATTGATTTGGAATTATTGAAAGAAACTTATTCAAAGCAGATAGTATGACATTGTGAAGTAAAAACGCATTAATATAACTTTAAGAGATGGTCATTAATCTGGAAAGATTTAAATAGCTACAAAAAAATTGATATCTAATCGTATTTTAAAATAAAGAAACTCTATAGACGTCACTTATAAAACGGTTTAACCAATAAAATAAATTCCGTAATAACTCCTCCTGTTCTTTGGACAAAAAAAGGAAGGGGCTATTGTAGAAAAGTAAACCTTGAAGAAACTTGCGGTTTACAATGTTCCCGCATAAAAAAAATCTAGCGTTGACTTATATAAATATTATTTTTATTCACTTTTACTCTATATACTGCCAGTATCTGCATATTTAGAATATTTTATGAAGAACATTTCATTTTATTAAATGGGATCCAAACTGCAAAAACCTAAATTAGTATGTAAGTGTTATTAAAAATCCTGGAATCTTTAATGGAATATACTCCATCTCAGACGTAAATCATGTCACAATCTATAAAGCTTTCCTAAATTCAACTAATTTCTCAAGGGAGCTGTTATTCAAGCTGTGGTCACCACTGTGGTATAGAAAAATATGCTCTGTTTACACTGACTTAGTGACTGGAATGCTTAAACAGTGCAGTGGCTAAAACTCAAAATTGTGTAATACACAATTCAGAAACTTACTGATTATCTCAAATATTTTAATTTTTGACAAGATGTCTTGAATTACGAAAAATTATTAGATATTCGCGTTAAGCGCTAAATACCAATTGTTACATATTTCATAATATTTATACATATAGTTACTTAAAAAACAAACATACTTATTTTTCATATACTTGAATATCTTTTCTACATATGGATATTTTAACTCAAAACTTAGAAGTATTAAAAAAGTAAGTATTTGTATACAATAGCTTTTTTTATAAATTATTAATTTACTAGTTTTGCCAGTGACTATACATAATCTAAAATAATAAGAAATCTATCATTAACATATGCAGACTTACATATTAAACCAACTGCGCAAGAAATTTTATTACATTAGGAGTAAAAAGTATCCTACATATTGCCCAGGGCTGTAACTCACCACCATCACAGGCGCTTACACACAAACAGACAAACATATGCTGGTGGTTTAGTGGTCAATGACCCTGACTGCTGAATAGAAGGTTGTGGGTATAAATACCACACCGAATAACTCCATGTAATCCACAGATAGTTGTTCAGATTCTAGGTGTACTCTGTTTCCGTTACTGATGATCCCGGCGAGAAAGGGTTACTATTCCTACTACTATTCCTTTGTGAGATACGACAGCATAGAGAAAAGCATGCTGTAGAAAATGCTAGGAATGTTGAGATTGATGTTTGACATGATGAGAATGGAGTTTGAATGTTACAGTGGTAATAGAAAAGATTAGAAGCAATCTTTTGTCATGGTGTGGTCACGTGGTGCGAAGGGATGAAAATGTAATGAGGAGAACCTTAATTTAGATATTTTTAAGAGAAGAGAGGGACCAAAGAAGATAAAAATGGAGAGCATGACAATTATAAGTCAAAGCAAGTCTGCAATGAAAAGCCGTATTATAGAAGAGTGGAAGAAATTGACGTATCGTGCCGTTCTAAATAATTGTAATGTGTGTCGTTCCTATTTTATTATATGTTATATTTCCATAAAATACTTGACAGTTTCATGACCAGTTCAAAGGAAGCACAATTATTTATAGCTCTTGCTATGCCTGTCCCATATTTACTATTCTTGACCTTAGGTATTAAGCGATTGTACAGAATGTTTACTCGTAACATAATGTTTGCCACTTAGCCGCTTGGCCTGTAATTCGGGTAATGTCATTATTGTATTAAAGTTTACAAAGTTGGCTATTTGATTTTGAATTTGTTAAATTGTGTTATATTTCTTACATATTTAAAATGTTTAAACATATGGCAATATATTGAAAGAAATATATCATATTTTAAAAAGATATATTCATTTTCCAAATTACTTATACTTGAAAATAAATAAAATAGTGTACCAAAAAATCTACTGAAATATATTTTTTTAACAATTGCAAATGAATAAAGTTTTTATTTTTTCCATTGTACGGAAATTCTTGCATGACTGGATTGCGACCTAAGTCGCGGTGAAAAATACAAGAAATTGAATGTAATTTTTAATAAAATAAAATGCAATATATTTTATTATTTTATATACAGACCTAGCTTATTTTACTTTAAGTCTTTGGGACTCAAGTGTACTGTTGACTACTTTAGATCGCTGTACTTGGTCGTACTAGAATTACTGAATTGCTCTGTGCTCGTTGGTCCCGATAAAAATAAATAAAAGTGTCACGCTCGCCGGGCAAAATGTTTTACGTCACAGCTTATAAACTACAGAGGGATATTATGTTCTTAATCAAGTTTTACTGGGTTGTTGATATAACGTAATAAAATGTTGTCACACTCACTTCATACCATTGAGATGAATTTAAATTGAATACAAGGATTTTTTAGTTGATTATTAATAATTTTAAATGAGGTATAAAGTACTGATAGAATTATAAAATATATAATTCCCCTGAGTTCTTGAACGGACCCCTCAACCGACCACTTAAACATAAAAGTATGAATGAATTTATTTTACACATATAATATATGCATAAGCGTAATACCAATGAAGAATAAAAAATAAACGAATCTTTTTAACCTTTTTTTTTTTTCTTGTAAAGTATTGTTCAATATTATTTTTGCAATCCTACGTTATTATTTACACTGTGGTGTCATAATAGTGATATATAGTGAAGGCGACAGTAACTGTTATCTTTGCTTGTTTTTTCCGTTTAACGTAAATTCGACAATTTAAACGAAATGTTTCAAAAGTAACAAACTTTAATAAGACTCCCAATAGTAATAAAACCGGAATATAGGTTCATTAACCTCTTAATAACGATCAATTACCCAAAAAGTTGATATGAACTTTTATATAAACTAATTCTGCAAAAGAAAACAACCTACCCCAGTCTTGTTTTAAATCATTGTTCAAATTTCAATATTTCAGTAAACTAGACTAAATTTATTTCACGTAATCAAGCAAAAATATTAAAATTATCAATATTAATAAAATGGCATTGCAATTTTCACAAACAATAATATTAAATCAAATATCATTGTATTAATATTTACCAACAAGTTTCATAAGAGTAATCTCAGGGGATGTTATTTGTCGTGAAAGTTCAGAACTGGTGGTTGACTTACGAGACAAAACTTAACATTTTACGTTGTTTTCCCAACTTATAAGACGAATGATCGTAATAAAACTGTTAAGGTTTAAAACTGTTTTTCACAATATATTGTGTATCAATTTATGGTTTCTTTTAATGTTTGTTTTTTCAACAGTTTATATGTGTCATAATTAATACATTTAATATTTTTTTGATGACGGTATATGTATCCACTGTTGAGCAAATGCTTCCTTGTAATTTTTGTCAATTATACAGCGCTTAACCCATTACGATACTTTACTGGATTTTGGTCGAATACATATCATAGAATATAATCTAAGCTATTTATATTTCTGCAAGATATTTTCCTTACCCTACGTACTTATGATGGAGTCTCCATCATAAGTTCTTTATTATATATTCCTAATCAGTCGGGAATCGAACCGCAAACTATAAATTCAAAGGCTTTGTTGCTTTTATATAACGTAAATATCATTTTTTTTAAACGTCAAAATGTTAACTGTATAAGCCCAGTTGAATAATAAATATTATATATTTATTATTATATTTTTACTAGCTATATACAGAGAATATCAGAAGTAATGTTTGAATTCAGGAAGGAACGCACCTTCAATACTTTAGTATATTTTTAAAAGGCAATTTCTTAAATTGCTCGTAAGGGTCGTATGATATAGTATGCACCTTCGTCAATAAAATTTACTGTTAGTTCCAGAGATTATCTGAAGAAGAAAATAAACTGGCAAAAATATAACTCGTTCCTTATCTTTAATTCAATGTATATCATATTATTCAATGTATTCTGACGTTAGAATCTTTATAATCAATACAAAGTTAATAGAAATTGTAAATCTTATTCAGATTACTTGATATGGTTTGACTACTTGAAATATTAAAATAGTATCTAATTTATTAGACTATTTTGTAAATTTTCTAAAAGTGATATATTACGGATGTAAAATATATCTATCATTTAATATCATGTTAATGATGTAATGAAAATTGATAATTGTTCGAACAAAAAGAAATCTGCAGTTTTTAAATAACATAATTCAAGGAAAGATAACAAAATCAGTTTCTACTCTGAATCTTAGTACGCCATACTTTTCAAACTACACATTTTCCATACGCTCATTTGAAAATCAACCCTATCCTGCTTCTAATTTAGAAGATCCAAGTTATTAAACTTAGTACAAACAGCATTTAACCTAGATACCAGCCTAAACGAGAAACTAGAAGTTTGTATCTAGGGTGATTAGTTTATGATAGGAATATATATACATAGACATTTGAATAAAATCAAAGCATATGAAGTAATTATTCAATATATATATATAATTGGCAAAGATTTTTTTTTTCATATTCGATCAGTGACTGTCACAAAATATATTTTCTCAAATTTTGTGTATGAGAAATGTGATAAAATTATTTCATGCAATTGTTATAAAAGAGTCTCTTTTTATGTATACTATTTATTTAACTGCTATTGCACGTGACTCCGTTTCCAACCTACTTTGTTTCATCCCGAAAAATCTTTTTCTTTTCTTTTCTTTTCTTTTCTTTTCTTTTCTTATCTTTCCTTTTTTTTTCTTTTTGGTAGAGTATATTAATCCACTATATTAATCCTGAAGCCCGTTTCCAAATTTCGGAAATATATTTCAAGTCATTTTGTAAACTACCTCTCTGATCCACACTTACAAACTCCATTAGGAATAGTATACAAAAATATAAACTATATAAATATAAACTTACATCTATATTTGAATATAAACTTCTGTACTGATATAACAACGCAACGAAAAACTTGATATGTTAAAGAAATATGTTTTTCTTTTTGACGTATAGACTGAAACTGAGTGAACTTTTTTAAATAAAAAAAAAAAAGAAAAAAAGTTTCTTATAGTAGCTAGAAAAATCATTTTTAGTTAAGTTCTTAAGAAGACTAAAATTATAAATATACTATTTTATACATAAGTTATAATAATACAGACAATACAAAAGGTTAACTTAGACACCAAACATTAATTTGTATTCAACTATAATTTCCAATCACAAAACGTTTGAAAAAGCACTCAATAAACCCATTTTCAGCCATAAACGTGACTAGTGACTGAAAAAACGAAAGCTAGGCGGGTGACGGTTCTAATAAGGAAAGAATGGAAGACGAGGCACGAGGAGCATAAGAATGCCTACCTTTTATATAACCGCTGGATGTGGCTTGAGAATATACAAGGAAATGGAATTATTTTAATATTTACCTTTTAAAGTAGCCTACAGTATAATGTAACGTATTGGTAATTGTTTCTTTCTGCAGGTGGGCAACTGTTTTTGAGCTGACGTAAGTGTACGATTTTCAGCCATGGAAATATATTCGCAAAATTGATTGCTTATATTCCAAATCCAAATAAATTGTATTAAATTTAGATTTAATTATTGCTCTTATTGTATACTTGAAAAGCTGGAGCTTTGATTTTAAAATTATCTTCAGATTTCGATTACTTTAATACACATAAGGAAGTTTTTTAATACTTGTTATGGCTCTTCTATTATTCATATATAACACTTTAAAAAGAATAAACTTTTTGAAAATTATTGGAAGAGTGTTGCGTCCTTGAGTTTTTACGACCCTTTTACAATTAAGATTGCAATGGAATATACAACAAGTTTGTTCTAAAATTTACCTTAGAGGTGAAAATATTCGAGAATTTAGCTTTTTGCGGTTTTCAATGTAGGTAATAAAGATAATATCTACGTTTGACTAGTTTTTTAATGAATCGATATGTATATAACCGTCATATTGAAAGGATCGTGTAAATGAATAAGTCTTGAGTACATATTGCATATTTATCCTTTTTTTTATTACGAAGTTAAATTTAATATTACGAGGAAATAAATTTTGGTTGAATTAAAAAAAATACAAATCTGCTCTTGATAGAGATGAATTATGCATAATTTTGTGATGATAAGACGCATCACTGATAAAATAAATGTGTTTAAATCAATGTGTTTTTTTTTACAATACCTATAATATTGTACAATAGTTTTTCTAATAACAAAAATAATAATACTATTACCATAAAAATTCCGTTCTCGAATTAAACTCAGTTAATACACACCTCAACAATTTACTCAAAGCTTTGCAGCATTAAGTTAATACAGGCGATTTGTCTACAGCCTATCGTAGCCAATTCTTTCATTCACAGCACGTTCACGGGCATAAGACGTCGATTTTACTGCGGATTCGTCGTTCCCAAGATTATTCTGAACCGAATCGATGTTACGATGCTAGCTTAATTAAGTTGGTTACGCAATGCTATTTTCGTTCGAGTTTTGAATGACTATTGTAATAAATCTTTTAATTGGATTAGCAATATCAAATTTGAAGGAACATAAATATTTCAGTTCTTGATGAAGATATACATTGTGCTGATATTTTGATAGTAACAGTGGCGTTTTGTTGGTAGGATATATTGTCACGATAACAGAATATTAGAAGGCAATCAAGCTAGGACTGCGCAAAGCAGTGAGTTGAATGTAGAATACAAATTACTAAAACTGTCAAAACTAACTGTAATGATGTCAATGAAGAGAAATTTGGGCAAAATTGAAATAGTAATTGCGTTACTGATATATTTTCTTTTCTTTATTAATCCTGTAGGAACAACTCGGATCTGTTACTTTTGGAATATCATTGCTTTCGCTCTGTAAGTCAAATCATCTAAACGTTTTTAAAAGCTTTCATACAAACGTATAATAAACGCTCAAATACGTATATTTAATACAAAATAACCCAACATTAATATATTTCATAATGCTTAGAAGCCCGTTGCGGCAAAAATAACAAAATTACAATGGTAGATTTTCTATGATTAAAATTCTGTTTCATTTCATATAACATACCGTAATCTAGATCAACACGCCATTCAATTTACTAGATCAAACGAATTAAATGGGTCCCCACTAACCTAAATCTTTAAAAATCACCCGTATGTCACGCCATTAAGTAACTTGGAGTAAATGTATTTACTAGGAGCAACTTAATAAAGTATAAGTGAACCGATTTATTTTTTCAAATATTATTTAGAGTTCTTTTTGAAACATTAATTTCGGTTTCAATATCTTATCAATGTAACTGTAGTGCGAAGTTGGAAACATAATTGGGATTTTAGAAATAAGTCTAATAGATACCACCTGATAAATATAATTATGTATAGAATGCTAAATTCGTTGAAGGGGTAAGGGATGCGGTAGCTCAATACCAAGAGTGGCGGACGATTTCCCAGGCTTCACAGGTTCGAATTCCACCCTTAACTAAAATATATGTCATTATATATTTATTTTGAATATATTATATTGTTTGTTTATATAAACTTAAAAAACTATTCTAGAAAATTTTCATTTATTATTTGAAACAGATATTGCCATTTTCATTAATGAACATAAGTATATTTTTACGTCATTACGTATTCATTACTTGGCAATGACATACGATACACTTGGCCGAGGTTAGAGGGTTTGAATTAATCAACACAGCTTCAGAGTGTGTTAACTTTATTTCTAATATTTTATTCAACCTAGGACCCCACAAAATGGAAAGTGGATGAGGGAAATAGTTCAAAAGTACAAAATATTTACATATTTACTTACAGCTCAGAAAGTGAGGGTCCAAAAACCCTTATTTTAAAGGTATCCATGACCCACCAAAATACAATTCCCGTCTATATATAACAATAATGTCAGTATCTAATACTTGATAAATTTTATGACCCCTAAATTATTCCCTATCGACCCACTTTAAGCTACGAAATTTCAATTCAACCATAATTATCTTTATAACTTTCCTTTTACAGAATTATTGACGCGTCTCTGGTTGAAGTTGTTGGATTAATCTTGATTTCCAATTTAGGTGAAGATCTTAAGTTATTTTCTAAGTTAATTAACCACTTGATAAAAATCAGATAACCGTAGTTGACGTTGATAGGATTTTAATGATCATTTATCATTTAATAATATTAAAACTAATTAATATTTTCCTTGTTATCAAAATATATTTATTAAAATATGAAATAATATCAAAAATGTGTAACATATTTATATATAATTTAATTACGATAAAAGTTTTGTAAGGATTATATTTATATTTTGTTTAAAAATATGTCCGAAAATAAAGTAAAATAATATAAAATTATCACACATGCATATGTATGGATAAATACAAGATGCCTGAAAACATATTACTTTAGTAATTTCAGAGTGAAATACGACATATTAGCATAGGCTCATTTATTATTCCCAAAGCTGTTTTTTATATTTCCTGTGGTTCTTAAGTTGTAAATCCTTTAAGTATGCATGTGCTACTCAAAACTAAAGTAAGGTGTGCCGAGGGAAATCTTAATACGCGCCCTCATACCGCATTAGAAGGCCTTATTAAGCTTAAGGGTACGGCAAAAAGAGAGATGACGGAATAGCGTTTTGAATTATCTAACCATAATTTATTTGTAAATTATAAATTTGGTTTGATGGATCTCCAGATTAAATATTTGTTTAATTTTTGTTTACTACCACTTTGTTTTATTTATTTTTAAATGATTTGGTGGCAAACAAACAGGTCACCATGATGCCGCGGTTGCCCATGAAAATATGAGCATTTGCAGAGCTTTCCCTATCTTGTATATGGTTAAATACGAAAAAATTTAATGCACTATGACAGACGCAACAAATTATGAGTACTTGCACTTTGCACAGAAAAACACCAAGTTTTGCTCTAATTATAATATTTTAATGAAAATCAAAAATAAAATACACAATTTATAGAAACTGTAAAAGGTTGGCGATGTCTGTAGACAAACATAAATTAAATTAATATATGAAATGGTCTCAAGCCATGGGACATGACATGGGAGCTTACTCATAATTGTCAGAAGAACGGCATTGTTTCCCAGAGGTTGGAGTATGGAGTGTCGCACGTGTTAATAAATTAATATTTCTTCAAAATTAAACACATTGCAAAAATCTTACCAAATTTTCGATTAAAAAAAATTAAAGGCTTTAATAAAAATATTTTTATATTTCTTTTAACAGATCCCCCCTATTATTTTCTACAAGTAACACACACAAATAAAATAAGATAGAATACTTTAGGGTAATCTCTAAATCGCTGTGTGACTGTCGTACACCCTAGCTTGTTTGTAGGTACTTTGCAAATATACTTCAAATGCCATCTAGACAGCTAATGAAGATATAAAAACTTTGTTTGGAAACCTTACTTAATTTAAACTTGTAATTCGCATTGAATAGGTCTGTCTGGATGTAAAATATTAAGCTATCTCTATTTTAGAGTATTCTCTTTGTGTTGGTTACAAAAGAAGGCTAATATTTTTAACCAAGCAATTCCTAATTAACATTGTGTTACAAATGTTAAAGTTTTCATTTGTCTTTCCTTTATTCGTGAAACGGAAAGTTTTTTGCAGTAGGGCTGTAATGTACTTGTTCTTGTTATGGAAAGATATAGATGATTACAATATTGGATTAAAGATAAAATTATCTAGATTTAACTTAAAGTTAATTTAATATAAAATATCGATAACACGGCCAACATTGATCATAAGATATTATTTACTATTATTCCTTATTTGTTGACTATAAAAAAAAACGATCGAGCAAATTAAAATCATTATTAGCCTTTCCAAAAACATAATTGACATTAATTTTATAACAACCCTTTTAAATTATTTGCAAAGATTTACTTTTTGAAAGGCTCAGCGGAATATCGGAGAAAACTTGTCGTAAACATACCAAGCCTCCTGAAGTTTATTACGCGTCCATGAAAAAAATTGGGCAATTTAAATGCGTCTCGTTTTCTTAAGTGAAGCTGTAGTGTTTGTTATAAATGCCATGTTGAATTTGAAAAATGTTATAGAATCTAATGTGTGTATAAACTGGCTTTGTTGAATATCTAATTCAACTAATTTTGGCAGTTTAATGAAAATTCCAAATATTAAGAGATATGGATCACCGCTAGCAATGACAATGCTTCACTACGAGTTGATATTGTATCAGTACGAGTATATATTATAGATATTCTGATTGACAAGCTATTTCAATTATCCATTCCAGTTCGTTTCATTATAGTTTTAAATCATAAACCTTCTCTTAAAATTTAAACAAATTAACTATTTGTTTGTTTTATTAGATATAATTGCGATTTTTTTATGTATTTATGTATAGAACATTGGCAATCTATAATGAATCGATTATTTTCGAATAAAAAAATTTTTTTTTTTTAATTAAAATTTTCCTCTCATTTTATACCAGCACCGGCTTTCCGCTCGCTGCTTTGCCCGCGTGGCGGTAGAAGTGTACAGACCTGGTCTAAGCGTCAGTTAACGAAATCAAAATGAAACCCTTTATAAGCGAGTCCGACGCTAGTTAATTTATTTTGTCCTCATAAAGTTTTCGTTGCTTATATGTGGAGTACTAATATTATTTACATTTATAATTCTTTCTTTACTTTTAACCCCTTACCTATATTTTAAAGATTTAGTTTCAGCTTTCTATCTTAACACATATTCATTATTTTGTAGTGGAAGAATAAAATTATTTTTTTCAAGTTTGCAGAACTTTAACGGAGTTCTGCAAAGGTGCCAGGATAAAATTGATCAATTTGAATCAGATTTTTACTTAACGGGTTATTTAGTATCAATTCCCTTAAAAATCCAAAGTAGAATCAACGCAGAGTGTTATACTAGCAAATGATTGTCAGCAGTTTTTGCTGCCGCTAGTAAACAGACACGGGACTCCCAGGCCTTGCTCCACCACCCTCGGCTATCAATCGACCGAACAAGACGATCCCTCATCTAGACAACAAACCTGTAAACCTTTTGGGCTATCCGCCTTGAAGCCCTTGAACTAGTTGAAGGGAAAACGGTTGTAATCCAGGAGATGCTATCACTGCTTTTGAGAAGGCCGTTGGGAAGGATATAATTATAGTGGCTTTGAAAATTGGTTCAGTAACAAGAACCAATTTTCGAAGTTTTGTATCGTGGAGACTTCATTGAAAAGTGTTATAATAGAATACATATTATACCCGATAATTCTTCTATATTCACGGGAAGATAGAAGAAATATCGGAACAAGAGGAAGTGACAAGGTGCTCAATAAGGAAAAATTGATTCAGTAGCATGCAACCAATTTTCGAAGCATTATATCGGCGATGGTGGAGAATTCTTTAAAAAGTTTACTAGTAGAATACATATTATGCCCGATAGTTCTTCTATTTTCACGAGAAAATACATAAAAACAAACTAATTAAGGCTATAATTACAATGCAACAAAATTAAAAGACGAATATTTGTTTATAAACATTGTCTGTAAACATTTTATCTATGCTATGCTTATTTCTTCTGTAACGATAAAACGGTTATACGGTAACGGATAGCGACACGGTAGCTCAATTGGCAGAGCGATGATGATGGCATTTCAGAGATTGCAGGTTTGAGTCCTGACCGCGTTGATTAATTTTCATTCTTTATTTATTAATCATTTAATAGAAGCATTATGAAATATTTCTGTAGAGTTGTATTGGTTTATTGTCTAAGCCGATATACAATACTTTTATTTGGGATTTTTTTATTATGTTTAAATTTTTGTTTACTTACAGTTTTTAAATGAAACTACAAACGTATAAAAATGTACGATAATGTTGTCTGTATGTTAGTTTTCATGTTATAGAATTAATATTGTTTATTTTTTACCATGTTTGCGTTTTCCAGATCGCCAAGAAAACTTGGCTGCAGTACAACCCTGCGGTTATTAGTCTTAATTTTAGTGCCCGGGAAGTTGTAACATGTATTGTAAGTAACGTATGTTGTTAACTGTTTATATGTGTGTGTGTGTGTATTTTTAAAAGTTTTTCCATGTGTGGCAAAAAGTAGATTTATTCTTTTATTTTAGATAAATTGTATAAATCTATATTTTTGGTGAAACTATTTAAAAACTATGCACTTTTGTAATTTTAAGTTCTTTCTAATTTTAAATTACGGGTCACAGAGGTCAAATCCTTGAAATATCAAGTCGTAAACCTCTATTATAAGCCGCAAGCCAGACTTTTTGTCAAATCTAGGTCACGTTAAAAGCAGATATACCTTCTACGCTGAAGAAATGCATTTAAAAAAAATTGCTTCAAATACAAAAAAAAATTGTGATTCATAATTTTCAAATGCGAAATTATTTTTCAAGGTCTTGTTTTTTTTTACTAGTATGAAAATATTTTTTATAATAAAATGGATATCTACCTAAATATATTATTTTGCTACTTATTATGTTTTTTAATTCAATATTATTTTTTTGTGGTATTTATGCAATTATTTTTTTAATAAAAGAAAAGCCAATGATAATAACGGATATTACCAACTGCTTGGTCTGAATTTAACATTTACACTAAAATAAGGATGACTATCTATTTGTATTAGAATGTGATAAAACAAATGATAAATACCGAAACCTTGGAAAAAATACATGTTTATCTTATCACCCACATCCCTTCCAAATTATCCTTAAATGCCATAACTATACACGACAATTACACTCTTATGACCCGGACTTATGCCCTAAAACTGTTTACACAAATTTTAAAGTCGTTGTAGCAACATACGGAAATATATATTCCATGTTAACAAATTCAAATTGTATTCAGACTGCTTAAGATTCTAAATTGCATGGACGCATACGCTTGTCACGGGCATGCTATATCTACATCAGAGAGTGGTGTACGCTGATCCCCTGTCAGAGGGAAATATTTTTCTTCGATTGTGGTTCTTATAGGTTCGGATTAAGAGCTATTGGTTACGAATTTGTTTATGTTAGATGCGGTGTACATGAGCGTATCAGGTAGCCGTCACCCGCGGATAAATATCTCAAGAGCCAGACTGCGCGGGACGTGCCTACCTAGCTTTACTGCAAATGTAGGGAATCGTCCACAGAGTGATTTTAAATATAATCTTATAATAATTTATAATTTATTATATATTATTTCAATTTTATTTTTTCCGGATAAAAAATAGAAAAAAAAATTGTTATATACTCACTTAACAATGCTTTGTTTTAAACTAAATTTCATATTAGACTAAGGTCAGCACAATCGTATATTTAACAAGAGAACTTAGCAGTTACCGCTACTCTACGTTCAATACCTTTTATCACGATAGGTATGGATAATGCCAAATGGAAGACATATTTAATAGGCAATATGGTATTCACTCATCCGCTGATTGCGCTGGAGCGTAAAAAATATCCCTTGAACTTAATCGAGGATACAGAAGGTAGCCGCGGCTTAACAATGTACGCATACGGCAGTATTCATTGCGCATGCTCGGACCTCACTCATTCCGGACTATTTGTTTTGTCGTTACACTATCAAAAACCTTTGGATTGCTCGCAAAGTAACATCTATCTCCATAATTGCAGTGAATTCTATAGAATTCTACTAACATTGTGGCCTCCTTTGATGAGTGAGACGCCTCACTCGGTTTGTACTGGAATCAATCAACGATCTGTCAAGTGTTCGCGCCAACAGTTGACGTTTGACCGCGTGTTCGTACTTGTGTTTTCAAATTTGACTTTATTTATATGTACGTTTCTTATCGTGATTTATAGAGGTGTGTGAGAAAAGAATATTTTATTTTATTGAACGTGATTTACAGTTGACTTATCTGCAATACGGCAGAAAGGCTGCAGAGCCAGCCGCGTGTTAAATCTTCGATTCGGATCGTATCGGATTTTTCGGTTCCTGGATGTGTATTAACTGTGACTGAAGTGAAACGTTTCTGAAAACTTGACATATATCGAGAACCTAGGGATTATTTATCAGCTGTCTCCATATCAGAAGTCTTATAAAATCAAGATGAATATAACATCTACGACGGACGGTATGTATTATTAATTAATTGATTCATAAGCATCTGCATTGCAAATTTTTTTACTTAATATCGTGCAATGAAAAGTAAGCTTTCCGTTACAATCTCAAGAATCAAACTTCGCTAACGGATCCTCAGATTTAATACACACAAAATTGAACTTTCATGCTTAGAAGATAGAACTCACCTTACAAATTCACTATTAGTGCTTCTTTATATGTATCATCATCTTTCCTCAAATGAATGTAGCGTGTATAAAACATGTCTTTTTATGATATAAGTTCAAAATTTCTTTTGTCATGCAAGTCTTTGGGCGTTTTTGGTTTATATGAGAGAAATGGAAATACCTTGTAACCTTGTACTATTTATTGTATTATCAGACTAAATTATGAAATTTATTACGTTAGTATGAAATTGTTAATACAGATAACTGTGATTTATGAAATTACATAAATTAGTAGTTTATAATGCCATTATACTGAATGGGAAATCATATAACAATAGATAATTTAAATCGGTAATTATGTTAACCATTTAGCTGACCGGCTTAATAAATAATCAAATAGCACTCCTATTTAATACACATAAAGGTTCAAAATCAAATAGACAATAACTGTATTGCAGTCCCACTGCGACAAGATACGCTGGTGTCCTTTAATTAACTCCCAGTTTGCGAGTCGTTAATCGTAAACTGTATTGCGGTACACAATTAGCATCGGACTTGTTAGTTAGAATTGCTAAGTTCTAAATAGCCTTTAAGTTATAAATACATTTACGCGGCGGTATTCTTTAATTGTATCTGAATTTTCCTAACTAGTTTCAAACCATTCTGGGTTCTTCTCCATGAGCTCGAAGATCCAGTTCAGCTCGTGAGTGATCCCCAAATGGGTTCGAAATTAGAAGGGACAATTCCGATACCATTGACGTGAATACAATCAGGTCAATATCATCATGGTTTAGGAAAGCGTTTTAGTGCTGTATCATTCGCTAAATAATAATAACTTGAATTTTCGCATCGATCATTCATCCAGAACAAAACTTATATATCGTTTATACTTGAGTATGCAGGTCTTCTTAATATCGTTGTATGGGGATTAGAAAATTTGACAACTGAGTTGATAATAGTAAAGTTCATCGCTATCAATACAAAAGATCTTGGTGAACATTTATGGGACATGATATGAAAAATTTTACGGTTTCAAAAATGTTTCATTTAAGGCTGATGATTATATTTGAGCTGTTGTAGTGGGGCGGAGGGACAATCCCAATAAGTTTTTTACAAGTTAATTATATTATTACTTGTCTGCTTATAATAAGAAATATGTATAAAATAGTTCGTTTGCAAATAAAAAAAGAGGAATTTTCTAAAAGTTTCTAAGTTTCAGTTTTTTCAAATACTAAATATAATTTTCGGTTTTCATAGTTGTTTTTGTTCGATAGGTGACTCGATGGAGCGTGTTCTGACTTATGATTCAAGACAACCCATTTAAAGACCATCAATCACCAGATCAGCTCTTTTAACTTATGAGTGTATTAGAGAAACTCCCATAGGCTTGATTGATTTGAAATTTTATGTCTTATGTTGTTAGAATATAAATATAAGCAAAAACGACTTAAAACAGATGTACTCAAAGAAATTAGTTTTATGATTAAACAATTTTAGCAAGGTTACATCTATCAACGAGATCAACTTATACAAAATTACATGTTCAATGTAAGCTCATTAATTAATTTTACGACGCCTCATAATTCACACGTATCACATATCAACCGTTCCGAACCCCTAATCAAAAGAAGAGAGAGACTGCCGCCCCCCATGCTTGCCATTTTAACGTAAGATAACGGAAAGCATGATGTCATGGAGACGCTCAGAGATGAGTGTTGCCAACAATGTATATTTTTTTTCAAACCATTATGGAATATAAATTCATAGACAGCCTCAAATATTACGATCTCTGGAAGTCCTTTCAAGTCGCACTGCCAACTGGGTCACTTGGACTGTGGTCTAGACTCCAGTAGGTAGTGGATATAGCTATTTGTCCAAAAAGTGATAACTGGTAGGTGTCTAAGAAAACCCTAAACAATTATTTTCTCTTTTGCAGTATGGAATAACATTCAAAAGATATCACAGCCTTTGTCTTCAGTTAGTTACAGCAAAATATATATATTTTTTTGTGATGTGATGTGATTCGTGATATTTTTTATTGTCTTTGTATATATCTGTAAATAACATACATCGTGTTTTTTAAATTTTATTATTATTTTATTTTTTTCTGTCAATTGTTGGTGTAAATATAAAAAATAGCTTTATTAATTTGGAGTTATGGAATTCGGAAAAATTATGGAATATTTATAAATTATAGGTAGGTGTACCAAGAATTTCGCAGATGGCTCTTACAATCTATTTTTTTTATTCTTTATATACTTAAGTCATATCAATATTATTTTTATAGCTAATGTGTTATAAAAATCTGCCGTTCCCACTAAAAAAAAATAAGAATTTTTAATTAGACTCAGACAACTTGCGCAACGTTAATGCCAGTATCAGTTACTTCGTCAATGAAAATGTCAATAAAGACAAAAAAAAAATATATGACAAGGTTTATCCGTTTCTTCTATGGATACATTTTATTTTATATACCATTTAAAAAAAACACTATGCAGTATATATTTTTCTATATTACTCTATAAGATTCTAAACCTTTTTATATGTAAACATTACTTAGTGGGGAATTCCGAAATAATATGTTAATTTATTTACTATTGTTAATTTATATTCATATTTTTCTGCAATTTTACAGAATATTTTTTTATGGCATTAGGTGGCAAAAAAGCAGAGTCCGTCCTTACAGTGATTGGTGCTATTGACCATGGCATTTGCAAGCATGGGAAGTTGCAGATAAATTGTCCTTGAAATAGGGAGTCACAAAAGAGGCTACGACATTGGGGGGAGGAGGAAGGGTGTTCGATCATTACACCCTCTTATACACTTTCCCAAGCGTATTTATAATAACTATTTCTAGTGTGAAGTACGGCAACTTCTATAAGTCTACTCCAGTCGATATTCCAGGCCAGGCTTGATATAGGCAGGCAAATTATAAATATAGCTTGGCTCTACAACCTCTAGAAAATTAGTAGTAATCAATAAATAAAATGGAGATATATTTAAAACTAATATATTTAAATTATCCTACTTTACATGCTTGATCCTATCAGAGGCTTTGGATCAATGCCACTCTAGTTAAATACAATGATAAATATTTGGAAATATTATTATAAATAGCACCTAAGAATAAATTGCACAGACCACTATTTGTTTTTTGTTAGTAAATATAAATCTGCTTTGTAATTTCATCTGTCACTGTGCCATTTCACCCTTTAGGTGCGAAATGTTTAAAATTATCATGGGGTTCCTTAATTCTAAAGAAAATCTACACCAAAGTAAAATATGTTGGTATGATACTTGTAATATTTATTTCAAATCCAGGATTTAGAAATGATTCTTTGATGTTTGCCGAATTCATGAAATATCAATTTATGTTGTAAATGGCTATCACAATCTAAAACTATACAATTTCACAAATAAATATAAAGGACACATGTACATCCTGACTTGGAAAAATAATTTATGGGTCTCAAAAAGAATCGTCCCTTGTGGGAATCAAACCCGCAAACTTTGATTACGCAACCAAGGTCCCAAATCACTGCACCAAAATTTGTTTATATATATAAACAAAATAGAAACAGGATTGAAAGTGAGAATGTGTATTTACACATTCTTTAGGTAAAGGTAAAAAAAAATAAACCTAAGCAATTTTGTGATGGACCTACCCTCACCTTTGATAAAAACTAAAAATATGTACTGTATGTTACTTTAATATAATTAACCACGTTGAAATTAGAAATGTCTGAATCAAACGAATTTTCTAATTAATTAGAAAATGTTTACCAGTACTGACTGCACTTCAATGGTGAAATTTCATGATATTGAAAATATATATATTTTTTTATATATTACATCTAAATGTTGTTTACGATTAAACGAAACGAATATTATCTAAACCATTCAGTGTGCAGTTTTTTTTTTTTGAAGTATATAAGTGAATAATGTGGAATCCATATTTAAAGAGGATTTTTTTTATCTATACGTAACTTTTGAAGTACTGAATGGATGGCCATCATCAGGTTGTGTAATTCCCTTTGGTATTCTTAAAAAAATGATGACGTCGCGACGACTTTAGAAATTCGTTTAGAAATTAGGTTTATCTAGTGCATTATTTGTTAGTTATATTAATTATTTCTGACTCTAGTTGCAGAAATAGATATAAAAATGGTATTTTGCAATATCTAATTCAGAATCATAATTATAGAAATGTAAGATATATTTTGTAGAATAATAATAATAATAATATACTTGAACATGTTCCCTTAAAATTAGAAATATCTTCTTAATATTTTATTTTTCAATTAATATTAAATTAAGAACTAATTCATCCTTGAAACGCATAATTTATTGGACAATTTCATTCCGATTTATCAAATAATTTTCGACTGATGCTTTTACAAGCACTACAATACGTTTTATAGTTAGTTTTAGCCTAGACCAAGATCGTGATTGAGGGAGACTGAGCGAGAGAGAGGGGAAATATCACCGCCATGCTACCTTCAAGTTCCTTCTAATCAAAAAAAGCCTTTTGGCCAAAAAGATGCTTAACAGTTAAGAACAGCAAAAAAGTATATCAGATTTTTCAATACGTTTGACCATTCTCGAATTTTTTTTTTAGTTTTTATCTTGTTGGTCCATAGGCCCTAAGCTGTTTGGTCACCCAAAGTTTCATCAAAAGTGGCTTAGAAATTTTGGCGATCCCTGTGCTAGTACCTACGTATATAAATTACAAAAGCTTTTTCGCCTTGTTTCGAAAGAAGTGCCAATATATATCCTCAATGTTTCTTGTATGTATTATCCAACTTTTTCAAATCATTTGCCTGGCTTCTTGTTGGTGGGATTTTTTTTTGGCTCTTGCACCCTAGGGTACGCTTGGCACCCTCGGGTAGACATAAGGCGGCGCTCATGTAAGTTATATTTTATTATAAGCATATAGTTTTATTTCCAAAAATAAAATGGCAACAGGCGATGCTTTTGTGCTATAGACTAGATCTGTTAAATGAAACGATAGAGATCTATCACTTTGATAAATGGAAGATACTTCGTCGATAATCTAATACCATTACTTATCAATGGCAAACTTATCAGTACAAAAAACCGATGTGCAAATTATTTTCTTTGGTAAAATGGAAAAAAATCTATACTTACTTGTTCTCACATTTATATTTTTAACTTTAAAAAACGATAAAAACCACTGGAATATATATAAATATATTTTGATATTTTGTTTTTTTTTCATTTGTTATAGTTTGATAAATAATAAACTTCGGTAAATGTATGTAATATATGTAATATATGTAAGTATTTTAATCATATATTTCCTGTTGTAATTTTTACTTTAATTTTAATTTTTGCACATTTAACTCATTTTATTATAGGTTATAAAAAAAATAAAGACCGCCATTTTCAGAAGTTCCAATTCAGCTTTGTTAAGTTTTAGCTTTACTCGTTCGGTTGTATCATACTATGACTATCACGGTGTGAAAGCGTTCCCTTGACGTCCCTCTAAGGCAAGCGTTGGTTTTTTTAGTGGGTAGCCTTAAAAATAGCCAGGTAGCCCACATACTCCCTGAACTTCTTGGCCGGCGACTATCCGTAACGGATTTTAAAAAAATCTCCCTGTCAAAAGCTTTTAAAGTTTTTTAAACGAATAATTCATGGAGTCATGAATTATTCGTTACTAAGTATTTTATTTAAAAAATATTCTGTCAATAGTATCTAATTACTTAATTAATATCTGAAATTAATATTGTGCATGGTTTAATGAATGAATGTATAATTAAATAAACGAATATTATACAATTTTTTACCTCCTTGAACTCCTTCTGTGTCAAACTCTGACTAAAACCTTTTTCTATTTATTTTTATTTCCTTTTTTGCGTTAGAAAAATCCGTTACGTTCAATGTCCTATGTCACTAGGTAACGGTAACTGTTTACTATTTACCATCAAGTGGACTTGCATGTATGCTTTGATAAAAAAAAAACACTTATCTCAAACTCGAATGTCTTGAGGATACATTTCAACTGAGCACGAGGGTACAAATATCTGTCATGTGAACCAGCCCTTGGAAAGGATCCCTAATTCTCTAAAGCAGTCGGAATAATCACTCTTGACAAGGGTCTTGCGAAGTTTGGAAGGATCAATAAAAAGAGCTTATTCAAAATATATAAACTGATTGAAGTGCATGGAGATAAACCTCGAAACCATAAGATAATACCATAATTGTAATTATTCCATTCATTATTATCGACATGTTTCATATAATGTTAATTACACGCAATTAATTAAAAAACAATAAAATTAATGCTTAAAGTAGGTATAATAATAATAAGCAAATATATATAATGTGATTATAATTAAATATTATACTGTAATAATTATACCTAAAAGCTTTTTAATTAAAATTATTAATTAAAGTCAACATAAGTCAATAAGCAAATATTACAGATATACTAACTAGATCTTACCAGCGACATCATCTGAAAACAAATCATCAGTAATTTTTTTAACAAATAGTAAATACGTATATAAATTATAACCAATTTTGACCGAAATTCATCAAAACTGATACGCTTAAACTGACAAACGGATCCACATATAAAAAATATATAATAATAGATTTTATTACCTAAATCTAAGCCCATCGAAACATTTTCCTTTATGTATATACAATGTACTGGAATATCATAATTACATTTTATTCTATGAGATCATGTGAAAATAATATAACTTATGTTTAGCTTCATATTTATAAATAAAAATATTATTTGGATCTATGAAAGATCGTTACTTGAGATGGATTACGTCGATTTGGCAGGTTTTTGTGTTTTAAATTGTCATGACAAAGTTTGTATGAAATATATATATTTTTTGAATATATGTACCATTGAATGTCGAAAATGTGAATGGTATTTTTATTTTTTAAATCTGAATAAAAAAATGGATTGTTCAATTTGACAACAAGTCGACAGTTAACGTAGAGTCATAAAAATGGAGAGCCATAGATAGAGACAACAAAAAATATTTATAAAATAAACAAAAGCATTACATTTTTACTAGGCGTAATATAAGGTTTTTGCTGGAGTGAAATTTGTTCATTAGTAAATTGAGCCCGTCCAAAGTATAGGCTGGTCGGTAATTAATGACAAAATCTTCGATGTAAAAATTTGAATTTAATATATCATGAGCACGTTTATAAATTGAAGTTGTAGAAATGTTAAATAATGAAATCACCTTCAAGCTAAGTGCCAATTATTTTCTTTAACATCTCATAACTTAAAAGAGATTCAAAACATTAGGAGAAACTGCAATTATTTTAATAAATATCTAGCTATAAAATTTAATGTTGCTGAAAACTGCGTACTTATGAATTCGTAAACCAGGATTAAAGTTCGGTAAGTTGATGCATACTAAGGATTTTAGATAAATACTCTGTTTTTCATAATGGCCGCAAGAGGTACTAGGTTCTAATTTATATGTCCGTTTTAACTATATACGAGTGTATAATTCAGAAAAACATTGAAACAAATGTAGACTGTCTAAGAATGTTAAACAATAAATACAGACACTAACTTTTCTTTACATAACATTGTATTTAGTTAATAAGTTTATTTCAAAGAAGGTGATATATATTTCAATCCTTTTTTTTTCTAATATAGTGTGATATTCAATGTAATATAACGTTTGACTCCTGTTACAAATTATATAACAATAAAACCGACGATCCAAAGAAATACGTTGTTTAGACGCTGACCCATTTTTCTTGATGTAAATATTTGATTTCCCTCTCCCTTGTTTGTTACGTACGTCATAAGAGTGGCATAGAATAAAAATGGAGGATCTAAATAAACGCAACATATAAAATAACTGTCATAATAAGCTAATTGTGATTTTATTTATTTTCAAAATATCTGTAATTGTCGAAATTATTATTATTGTTTAATGCTGTATATAATTGTAGATTAAGAATATATCGGAATTAATATATTCAATGAAGGTTATTTTTATTAATTTTATTATTATTATTTGTTGTTATACTTTTATATTTTAAATGATACACATGGTGTTAATAAATTGACAAGTCAAGGATGAAGGTTTGGTCGAATAAATTCGTAATTAGGTACTGAAGAAAGATAAAGTAAAGACAGTTCTTTACGTGCTAAATGAATATATACTTTTTACGGACTTATAACAAAGTATAATTGTTTAATGGACTATCAATTTATCGGTAAAGCTGTTAATAATATTATAAAAATGACGGTAATAAGTTTCCTCAAATTTTATGACCAGAGAGTGGAAAATTATTTTGCCAAAGATTAAAATTAGATTGAAAATTTTTAATTTTGCCTCTAATACTAAACCCGCCTTAGAATCTAACACGAACCAACCTTAAGCCATAGATGATATAAAATCAGAGCCGACCTTTAAACCTCTATGTTTATTTTATATATTCTACGACCTCTGTCCTTAAAAGCTTCTAAGTACGATTTTTTTTTTTTGTATAATTCGTAAAAAATATATATTATTATTTATAAATAATATAGATTCTAACAGCAGACTGATAATTATATTATTATAACCAAACCACATTAATTATCTATATAAATAGAAGATGGTTTATCTGCAAAGTTAAATAGATTGATCTATGTTTTATAAATTCGTAGATAACTAAGTTTGTACACCGCCTACTTAATAAGTTACCCCCAGCCGGAGCCGTGGTTAATCTTAACAAACTTGATATATACTATTGAATTTATGTTACACTATATTGATTATAAACTTTGGCTTTTGAGTAAACACAGCTGGAATCGGGATAGTTATGGATCATTGTATGGACGTGTAAATATTGGTGACCTAATATCAAATATATTGAATAAAATATAGCTTGCATTGTTTTTAAATAGGTGACTGATTATCAGAAATTCGACCATATTTCAAATTTTGTATGTTTATGAGGATTTAGACCAAATCTACCTAAAACTCTATATACATAAATATAATATAGATATTTATAGAACTATATTCTGTAACGTCTGGTGACTTAATAATTGTATTATGTACAATTATTAAAAGAAGTAAAGAATTAACCGTTTAATGTATGTATTATATAATGTACTTGTAATTCCTATTATATATACATTTCAGTATCACAAACCTTCGTGCGCGTTATATACTACAAAATGGATATAATGTATTCTCTTAACGTATTTATATATAAAATATATTAATTTACAAGACTATAAATATCCTATAGCAGGGAAAGAACTCTTTACAAACTATATCCTATGAATTATGATCATTTAAATATATTAAGAGACAGTGACTGAGAATATGTACCTCACTTTGATAAACAGTAAATAATTAGTACGTGTTATGTGCATGATTGCATATTTATTTCATTTCAAATGATTTAGACATATTGAATTATACATATTGTTTAGGGGTTTGTAACCCCCTCCAAAAAGGGGGTTACAAACCCCTAAACAATTCATTATAACTATGTATAGTTATAATGAATTTCAAATGGGGGTTGGCAACATCTAGTCCTTGATAAATGTGTTTTTTTTTAATATGGCCCTAAATATGGGATAATTAAGAAACAAGAATCCAGATTCCAGTCGGCTATCACTATATCATTGTAATGACATATTAAATTATATTGAAATAAATTGCAAAACTTTTTAAAATAAACATTGCAATACCGAAGCTGACGACTAAGTTATTCAAAACATTCCTATCTCATAAAGCATCTGTATTTCAGAAACTTTTTCTACCGTAAGTTTTTAAGTAAAGTATATTTAAAAGAGCTGTCCTCTAATTCCTTAAGAAATAGTTCTTGAACATTGTGGCTATTTGTAAGACTAGTAATTCCAAAAAATAATAAAAAAAAAACTGAGTTTGGTGAAACTGCTGTAATATTATTGGAATTTTAATCAACTTTATAGGACAGAATAATGGACAAATCAATTTGTCCAACCATATCTTGCTATCCTTTTCTTCATCAGTTTACCCATTTTTGAAAATTATCTTTCTTTGCAATACTTTTATCTTTAGTCCACGTTGTCATTTTCCCTTCCCTAGAGTCCACATGAAGTTATCAGGTGGCAACCGTAATGTTCGAAACATCTTGAAACCGAAGGCGGTCTAGGGTTATACAACCTTTTAGGTTAGTAACATTTCGAATGATAATCGAAGACGATTCAGTGTTTTCTTTTGTTTTGGCCCCTGATTATTTTCCACATTCCATTTCTATCTTTTTGCAAGGAATTTGAAATGGCTAATGGCTATTTAGAATATTCGAATGTAATGTAACTCTAAGATCGATGAAGTTATAACTCCAGGGAATAACAGTTTAGTTTAACAACATTAAGCCATTTTTACTCCTGAAAAATTGAATAATCTGCTATGACCTTTAAGTTGAACTTACTTAAGTTTGAATATTTTATCTCAACCAAAACTTATTTTTAGCGAACTCTATCTCCACCCTAGTTTACACTGCCGGGTCTGTTTTATGAGTCACCTATAAGTCTCACCCTATCACCCACAGCGATGTAACTCGTAAGGGAAACTATATTGAATTGGGACTTTGATTGCGAAAATCGATTTCCTGGAACGGATCATTTATGACATCTAGAATATGGGATGGTGTTGTCGGGTTACGTTTTTCATTTATTTGCATTTATTATCCAGTTTTGTAGATTATTTTGATATTTTTATAGATTATGTAACATATATTGATGATATGTTTTTTATTGTTACAGGTAAGCATCTAAGAGGTGTTTTTAAGTTAATTTGGGATGTTGGGATTACATGTAAGTAAAAATGAAATGTCCGTGTAACTGAAATGTGACACATAGTAATCTAGCATTATGCGTGTACGTTTCACATTTTACTATTATTCCAATATTTCTACCTGTACGGGTAATACTCAGTTATTGCAATCACTTTTTGCTTATATCTAACATATCAGTATTTAACTTAAATAAATTAGACCATCTTCAAAACAGCTGCATTACCTTTTTTTTATGTGTTAATGAAAATGACCATACATTTTATAGCTGTTAAAACTAAACTGGGTACCTGATCAAAGATCTTCCAGATATTTGTGTAAATTTATCACACCACAGGATCTACTTTCTCCCCATTTGAAATATGAATTTCAATTGTTAGGAAATATTCACGACCTGCATCTTCACTCCTCCAACCTCAAATTCTTTACTCTGTATGTATGTATGTAGGTATGTATGTATAAATGTATGATTTATAAGTAAATGTATGTCGTGTGTATGCTATAAGTTTCACAGAATTCATTTCAATGTTATCGTTTTATAATGACTTTTTCTAACGAGTTGATTTTACTTTGCACGTTGTTTCGTATTGTTTGCATTAAGATAATGCATTAAGTTTATTGTATTGTATCTTTCTTTTGAGCAACGAAGACTTGAATATTATAAAAAAAATCAGTATTTTGTTCACCTAATTTATATTTTTACTACAAAAAAAAACAATAATATACACGTTATTAATTTTATAAGTATAGAGAAATATTTTTTTGCTTCTGAAAAATAATAAAATAAAGGTCTTTTACTTCCTTAATGACTTTATTTACGATAATAAAAGAGTTATGAAATGAAATAAAAATAAAATAAAGAAATTATATCTCATGAATATTTTATAAACTTATTTATAAAAATAGTTTTCTTGAGAACGTCGCTTAAGGTCAAAACGATAATCGTTTCTAAAAACTAAACACTGAGTAAGCAGAATTGAGTCAGGGTCTTGATATTTACGTTAGTGCTTTAGATTTAACACTAGATTAAGTATTTCAAGGTTGATTCATTGCACGTTTAAATCGATACCTGACAAGCTTACTGAATAGTGCACTGGAATAATCGTTAGGGTATATATTTAAAATATCTATACATAGCCGTTTGGAAATGGCTATAAACTTGTGTAGACATTTTTATATTTAAACTTTCGTGAACCATGACTATTATATTTATATTTACCCGGACGTATTCACGTAGAATAAATATGATTTATAATGTGAATATAATGTATAGACATGTTAAGCTTATTTATATTTAAGTAAATTTAAAATAATAAAATAATCGATACTGGTACGGGACGCGATTCGAATTCATGACCAGCATGTCGCACTACCAAAAGAGCTAGTGTATCGTTACGTAGGATTCGAACTCGTGACCTCCGGAAAACCGTCCACTCGCTCTACCAATTGAGCTAGCGTATTACACGATTTGATGAATTTAGCACTCTATATATATATTTATTTTTATCAGACATCCATTGGGCTCTATCCTGTCCTGGTGTGGCATTGAAATTTTAATCTATACTACTTAGAAAATATTGGTAAGGGTATTCAAAAGAATCCTACCTATAGTTGCTTGATATAAATATACTTTAACTCAATTTTAAATATTTTTCAACGTTTTCAGAATTTTACGAAATTTAAGAGATAAGTTTATTGACATATGCTGTTTTCAATGTACAACCCCCGTACAACGTCCGTATCATCTCAGTATCTCGATTAAAAAGTCAAGAACAAAATAATTATGGATTGATGGATTCAGTATAAATAACATAATTATAATATAGTTCCAAAATCGATATTAATCAAGATATTATTTTATTACTACTAATATAACTACTATAAATCCATTTATTATTTAATTTTAATTATATCTCAAATATGTTTTGTATTTTCCATAAATTACAGCTCACTGATATCCAGTGACGCGATGACGAACACAATTATGAATATTTCAAAAATTGTACTAGTAGTTCATTTACAGCATTATTTTTATAATTTAAATATAGTTTACCAACTACAAAGTGTGTGTAGAATCGTTGAGTCGCCATTTTAATATTTTATGTTAAAATCATAATTATATATCTATAAAATATGTTGTAGTCATATTAATAGTGACATATAAAAATATATGTAGGATATTACCTACCCAGCCTACCTAGTAATCAATAATAGGTAATATTGGTCTGATTTCTATAAGATAATGATTTAATTTTCATACTTTTTAGTATATTTTTTGATATAAGTATAAGTTATATAATTATAAGTATATAAGTTTTGTCTTATAATCATTTTTAAAATAATATTAGATTTTTTTTTAAAGTACCTACGTATATTTTTTATTTATAAAACTGTAGATGAGTTCAATTCTGTACATTGAAAAAAAACCCTAGAGGTCTTCATAGAAATAGCTCATGAAAAAAATCATTTCGTAATTATTGTCTGTCTGTCTATAGTCCGGCTTTCACTCAAAAACTATCAAAGAATTTTGATGAAACCTTTTTGTTATATAGTTATTAGTCCGTGGCAACATAGGTAAGGCTATAAATTATTTAAAAAATCGAAATACCGGTTTTAAATTTTTGTCTGTCTTTCCGTGGTCCGGATTTCTAAAAAAATTATACAGGCACAAGCGTTGTGGTTGTCAATATCTCCTTGCCATAGAGTAACTTAAATATATATATATATATATATATATATATATATATATATATGCTGGCCTTAAACTCTATATATATATATATATATATAGAGAGAGAGTTTAAGGCCAGCGCCATATTATTTAATTCTCTGAGTTGGAGTTGATAAAGTCGGTGGCAAGCAGTTAGTTAATAATATTATTATCACTATGATAGCCAGAAAAACAACTATTTGGTATAATTTGTCAAAAATTTGGTAACATTTTTAGAACCTCTAAAATAACATTTACTAACTGTACTCTCGCTACTGCTATGCAATCCGCAACTTTTCTCATCTTACATTTTATGCTGCGTCCGTTACACAAAGATCTCGAAAACACATCTATGTGTAAAAGAAAAGTCAGTTATGTAAAATATTTTAGTTAACTATGTTAGCTCAGGTTGGACCGATTTTGATCCGACCTTCTATTTAAATGACGTAATTCTTATTTCATGTTTTCTAGAAATTACCACTATTTCACAATCAGCATATGAAATAACTCTCTTTCTCTCTCTCTCTGTATTAAAAAAAACGTTTTTATTGGACCAGCGAACCCTAAATTGCTTGTACGCTGGCTGAATATATTTTGTCCAATTCCTTTATTTGCACTTCGTTATTCCTTTTGGACATTTCCCTCAGTTTTAACTTAAACAGATCCAATGTAGATTTTTTTCAGTCACCGGCATGGACCATTATTGAAATATATAAGGATGGAAAATTATATTTTATATTCTTGTTAACTTTAAAGTTTAATTAAAAAATATATATTCAAAACAAGTTTTTCTAATACATTTATGTATATAGTATTTTTGTATGAAATTCGCAATAAGAAAGTGACTTCTATTCTAGCACACTGACAAACAACGCTCAGTTTAGCAATCAAATTGAAAAATCAAGGGTTCTGTCAATATTCAGTGCACTGCCGCTAAATATTCTTATTTTCGTGGAAAACCTCTAAAATTTGATTTGATAAATATTAAAATAAAATTACAGGACCTTTTTTATGAAATTTGTTGATAGCTATTTATAAAAGCTTATCGCCTGATCAAACATCAGGAATACATTTTAATTTATATTTACCCGGCTGTATTCACGTAGAAATTAAATCGGAATGTGTCCGAATAGTTTCAAACCCATTCGGACTAGTTCGAAACAGCATATAATAGTCATGGTTCACGAAAGTTTAAATATAAAAATACATTTTAAGGACGGAAAATCTGTTGTTTTCAGTAAAAATATTTGACCAAATAAATCAACGATCACTGTAAGCAAAAACTGTTTGTACCAATTTTATAAATAATAACTAAACTATAGTAATATAACAGATCTGATTTTTTTCTTAATGTGCTAATCTCCGCAACTTTCAATTGGCTTGTGAAATTCGTTTTAACCTAAATATAAAATAAAAAAACCCTTTCATCCCCACCGTAACCTCTCCTATAGTCCATGCGGGAGGAGTCTTGAATTTTAAAACTTTAATAAATTCTTAGTCAAATTTGAAATCAGCTGTCGAGTCTCTAGACAAATTGCGCAGCGGGTTCTTACTTCATTATCGCGCTCAGTAGTGACATCTGGTCGATATTTCCACGATATCTTGATTTATGGTCCAGGTGACTTATGGTGAATACTTAAGTTCAAAGTTTGGTTTTATTTTTAATAAAATAGATTTTTTTTATTTACTATTAAGGGCCTATTTTCGATATTTTTTTCTCATATTAAAAGTTAGAGACATTGGTTAGGATTTTCGAATGAAGCCTAGTAGATGGCACCGTCGTCCCAATAAAGGTGAATATGTACATATAATGCTTAAATAAGCATCTGGCAGCGATACGGTAGCTCAATTGGTAGAACGAATTGACGGTTTCCCAGAGGTCATAGGTTCGAATTTCTGCCCCGTTGCGGTTTATTTTTCATTCAATATTTATTTCGACCTCTTACCATTTTTTTCTAAGAATATGAATATCTTACCATTTTTTTTTAAGGATATGGTTTACGTTTAACTCCATGATATCCAATGTGAATAAGATTTAGCTGCTTACATAATTTGTAAAATATCAAAGTAGTCTTATCAATAATGCCAGCTATACCAATAGTTCAAAATTAGTTTTTCCGCTTTGTTTGAATTAATTAAAAATAAATAAATAGTCGTTAGAAAACTATATTGCAATTTTAATTGATTTTATTGATTAGGATTAAGATTTTCCTTTGTGAAGGTTTTTATTTCCAGGAATAATTGACAATTTTGCACTTGAAAAAGACTTTCAATCTTTATGAAATTGATAAATAAAATTGTATTAATCATACACATGTAGTTTGAATTACGAACTCGTACCTGCGTACAGTTTATATTGTATTAAAAATACAATATTGTTATATTATTAAAAAATATTTTTTTGGGAATTTTCCTCCACAGTTATATTGTAGGTTCCTTTAAGATACTACTACCCGCAAAACTATAAATTATCCTTGTCTTTCGGGCGGTATAAATATCAACAAATGTAAGTAATTCATATAATTTATTAAATAAATAACTTTTAAGAATCAATTTATCTTAATAAATTTGAAGCTCAATTTAATGTAAAATTTCAAAGACAAGTTAAATCGGAAGTAATGAGGGGATTGTCATAGCATTGCCGGCTTATGGGGAAAAATTGCTCGGCGAAAACCATTTGTCACATCGTGTGAAAATTTAAATTCTTCCATCGGAACCTATATCAAATGGGAAATTTATGAGTTTATTGAGAAGAAATTTCGCTTCCGGTTTCAGAGCTAGTGCCTTTTAAACTTTATAAATAAACAATGTATAGTAACTTTTTATTTTATATTTTTATTCTTTCAGTTTCTGACTATTTTAAAACTTCTAAAAATTATTAAATTTTTGACACAGAAATAATAAAAATTGTTACTTTATCAATTGGTGTGCTCCTATTGTTGTCTTTGAAGCAAAAGTTAAACAATTTTTACATAATTTTGTGGGATAAACTCTACCACGGTTACTCGATGAGAACTAGAAGAATAAAACCTCTACTAATGTTAAAACGTTATGTTAATTTTATGAGAGATTTTTTATACGACGAGTATGTTAAAGATTATTATTATTAAGTTTGATTGATGATTTGAAAACATATATTGAATGATGACAGTTTTCAATACGGATGTGTCACCTTTGGACATAATAATTAATTATGATAAATTAATTACATTTCTGTATAATAAATACAGATCGAGAATAGTATTTGCGTATTCGAGAAAATGGAACCGCTGGTACGGTTTCTTTCCTCTACGAGGAATCGTTATTTATTGAAAGTCATGAATACAAAGCAGAGTCTTGTACTTTTCGTTATTGTTTTTGTTTTATTGTTTGTTTGTTTATGCTTAAGACCTACGTACTTTATTGTACGGCTCTGTTTGTTTTTAATCGTACTGGAATATTCAGCTGTATCTCTCTTTATTTTCATTAAATTTGTGTATGTAAATAAATGGTGTTTGTAAAAATATATTCAATACAAAAATTCGATTTCCGGTCTTTGAAAACATTTGTGTTTTTCTGATTAGGGTAATATATAATGTCAGAAAAAAATACTACTTCAGTTGCTCAGCTGAAACTGAATCTTAAATATTAAATAATTATTCCAGTTATTCAAGTAAAATTAACCGCTTAACGTGCTACTTGGGGCGAGCTCACCCATCACTCACTTTATCTAGGCCATCGTTGCTTCACTGGCCATTTCATTTCACAATACACAAATAGAAAATGGCCGTCTAATAAAAGTTTGTGATTTATTTAATTTAATTTATTAACCTAAAGTGCATACAGAGATTTCCGTAATATATTCCATTCTATTGTATTTTAAACAGCTATTGTTAAAATTAAACAAATATATGATTTTATATAGAATATGTATTTGCGGTGGGCATCAATATTCATAACGCTCGCCAGTAGAATTCATTGCGGTAAATAATACAGTCGGTTCAAATATGACTCTAAAATAATTTATATGATTCCAGTTAATAAATTTTATTCATAGACAAACAGTCATTTGTATTTGATAATGCATATTTATTATAAAACAGTCACTAGACCAAATTTGTTTCTTAAGTCATCCTATGGGCTAAATATATTATATGGATCTCTTAATAAAAGATTTTGATATTTTTCTCTGTTAGTTTATTTATCTGTTTGTTTGTTCGCGCATTACACAATGACTACTAAATAGAATTCGGCGTTATTCAGTATGTTTAAACATATAATAATCCGATTCAACATATCGCAGAGTTTTCATTGACAATATTTGATTTAATTTAAAAATACAAGAACTGAGCCCAAATCAGTCAATTAGATCAGATAAAAATCAAAATACAAAATTTAATCATAATCAAAACAATACAATAACTACATGACGGAATTTTTATTAAATTTTTCCTGATTTCAGCCCATTATTAAAGTTAAATTACAGGATATTTTCACTGCGGTAAATGCTCTTGTTTTATAGTTAAGCGCAAAAATATTTTAAATGTTTATTTAGGTGTATTATTTCAAAAAACAGAGATGCACGAATTTGGAATCCATTTTGTGATCTGATAGATAGATCTTATAGATTGAAAAGGGGAGGCTAAAAGGAGTAGATAAAAGTCACTGGCAACAATTAGTGTAATATAAATATCCCACTGGAGGAAGCAGACATTCTCGAAGACGGAGCTTAACCCATCGCGCTGATATACTACGGTAATATTTTAACGACCCGAGTTCGATCCGGGAATCCGTTATTTTAAAAAACGACAAACATCCGTATCGTTCGGTATCGTTACTCACAGCGGTATCCAATATTCCATTAATAAAAAAGGGTATAGTTTTTAAAATATATATACAATTTGTTAACTACCACGTCGGTATCAAAAAAAAATGGCGGGTATTATTCTGTATTGAAATTCTATTATTCAGAATTCTTTTCATATATTCTTTTGTTTAAAGCCTTCAAATTACTTCAAGTAGTTGTCCGTTTGTTTTCTGCAGTATATAAATTCAATTTAAAAACTATTCTGATTACAAATATCCGATAGCAGTCAATTTGAACTACAAATTTTTCTTCTTCTTGTAAGGATGTTCGTAAAGAACCGCAAGAGGCGCTACACGAATCTCTATAAAACTTATACTCTGTGAAACTATCGCCAAGTGATTTACAACCTCCCTTACTTATTGGCTGCCATAAACATAGCGATTCTTTCAGTGCGACTTTCTTGAACATTTTTCCGTAAAACCTTAAAAATATAGTTTTCAAAGGTAGCTAAATATGTAGGTATATAACATGATATGTAATCTATATATCCATACGAATTATTAATTTTATATTTATAGAGTGCAAAAAAATATTATACCTAAAGATTTTTGTCAAAACGTCTTAAATGCAAACTTAAAATTACTTTCGAGTCTCGGCAATAAAACTATCTATCTATGAACGTATAGGGATAGAACTTATTGTTTATTTTGTCTGTATTTATATTATATAATATAAAGTTATGACAAGGTCTTCATTTAGATTTTAATACCAGTTTTTCGCCTATATCTAATAAAATCTATTTTTGGTAAATTGAAAATTGTGGAATGTGTATTCTTTTAATCTGATTTAGATTTTTCTAATGTTATGACAAAAAATATCCTTTTGATCACTAGAACATACACAGTCTGCATACCTTGGATAAGGACTTGGACCAGATATGAGAGCAATGCTTTACAAGCCTTTGGTCCGGCACGAAATACTGTCACGCTCTGTTGATCACTCCAAGTTTCTGCCAAGTCAACTTGGCCTTGCTCTCCGACAAGACGAGCAAACCGATATACTGACAGTCAATTATTTTCAGGCCCAATGCTCCAAGTATATACTGCTTTCTTTTCTATGTTTTACATTATAGTTTTAACGAAAGCCATGAAACGTTTAACGGATTTCTTACACAACATTAAATAAATTAATGTGGCATAATATCTTTACATAGGTTTCAGCTTATATAGTTATTACGCTTGAAAAGGAATACAAGGTTTTCTCTTCACGTATAATCAGACCAGATTACAGAACCCATCTGTAATTATTGACCTTTTTCACGTCGTACACCAAATAAGCTTAGATAAAAATAATAATAGGTAACCATAGGTAAAATATATTGGACATATTAAGATTTGGTTTATTCGTTGAAATAGTGACTTAAAAAGGCTTTATTAGGCTTTATGAGGGGCATCAGGGGGGGTATCCCCTCATGCCCCTCATAACTGAAGTATTAAACACATCAAAATTCCATTAAAACCAACACATTTTATTTTAAATGAAAATTGAATTGTAGTCAGTACAAACTATAGAAAGTGAATAATATTTTACAACTTAAATAATACTTTAATGAAATTGTGATAGCAATTTCGGCTTTTTATAAAAATGAGAGAGGAAAAATAGTGAAATTATATCAATATATATATATAATAGTTTGTGACTTGTTTGCTGACCGCTCACTTTTTACCTTAAAACTTAACCTCTTATTTTTAATAGTGAATACGAGTCCGTTATTACGTGCTCATCCAAAAGTCTCATTACACTTGCCCTTTATCTTAGCACAAAGTGGGGTGTCATCTAATTACATCGTAAATGCGGTCCCATAAAACGTTGTAGGGTCCACATCAACAGACGAAAGGAGTAGGACAAATGACTAATTAATTATAGTAATATTAGCAAACTTTTTTTATAATTGCAGTTGTATAAAGTATTATTATTTATTAGTGATGGTACTGGATGTATGCCATATTCAAGGGGCAGTGTAAAGTAAGGGTATTTTATTATGGTGTTATCATTTAATAGAAGCTAGCTGAGTTAGTGAACGTGTGATGCAACATGCCTTCGTAAATTTTATATCTCTGTCTGCTTAATAGAAACTTACACTATTAATTATAGATTCAATATTTTAAAACTGTCAGCCCTTGATAAATGAAACGAAATTATAAGATACTCCATACTTTATAAACTTTAATCACGCCTGTATTTCATAACCTAAGTCATATGTCATTGGTTATGTTTCAAAATAAGAAAAAGGTATTCTCAAAAAGTATCCATAATTCTTGTAACACAACAAAGAAAACATATCAGCTTGACCCTTCTCTAACATCATAAGGGATTTTGGCCCTAAAGGCTTACACGACGAAAGCGCTGTTTTATGACCTTTGACGATCCCTCACATAATTCCATCTTTAACACGAGCCAACAATATCGATGTATGGTTGTATATATCTCATCCTTATTTTCATCCTAAAACACGCACATAGACAAATAGTTTACGAAAAATTATATTTTTAAAATTATAATATTATTATTATTATTACGAAAAATTATATATTTTATATTTATACCAGCTTTTATCAAAAAAAAAAATCACAACCAATAAAAGTAAGGACGTTTAAAAGTGTTTAAGAGTAAAGAAAGTAACGTGAACCCCTTTGAGTAATATGATACTGGTTAGAGAGCGTATAGGAATGAACTGGACAAGGATGTAACGGACACTCAAAACTCTACCGTGACTCTTGTGTAAATGGGGTTGAAGTAAACTACTGTGATAACAACGCTTGATAACTCAGTTCTATTTCATACACTTCTATAAAACAATTTGTCCTTTAAGTTATCTGGGAATATTTTTTACAAACAAACATCAATCTGTTTAACTTATTACAATCACAAAAGAAGTTATAAGTATTGAAAGTAATAAAAAAATACTTCTCGTACTATAAAATTTTACTAAAATTAATAAATAATACCAAATTATTATTTTACATACTTTATAGATAAAAATAAATACATTTTATTAATTATAGATATTATTTAGTTAAAAATTGTTTTGTATAAAAATGTACGCGTTATATAAACACGATAGAAAAATATCCTTCTATGTTGAGTAATCTGGTCCATATAACAAAAAGTATGGTTCATAAAATACGTCGAATGTCGCAATTATTTGCGATCCGTACAATATAGGTCTGTGCTAATTAAATATAAATGTTACTGGGGATACAATAGCTAAATTCATTTACAAATAACATTGAGAATCTAATGAAAATATAATTAATTTATACCGCGGTATTAATTTCATTTAAAACAACATTCCAGATTTTATATATTGCCCATTACATTTCAAAAGTGTTAAACGCTGCCGAGAGGTTTACGCCGTCCAATTTACTGCGTATCGTATCACTGATATATGCGTATTAAGTGGTTTATCAATATTATTAAGATGTACAGCTATTTATTTAACATGATTAATACTTTAAGATTTTACCCGTTTAATGGTTTTATATTTTATTTATTCTTATATGGAATAAATATGCATATCATCAAACTATGGTAAATGGTTAGAGTGGATATCTGATATGCAGTGAGAGAAAAGGAAAATTAAGACTTCTATTGGCAATGGTACTGCTATCTCTGTGAGTTGGTATTTAAAAAGCCTTTAACAGATTTAAACCACTTAAAAGTCCATTTTTAATACTGAAGACTTGAAGTTGTTGACCCAATTTGATTCTAAATAGCAAAATTAACTCAAAGGTATACGTAATATAATAATGAGTTAATCGTACCTTCGTCCAAAGAGAGAATTTATGGAGTTTACAACTTTTAAGATTTGTCTTTAAGCAAGGATGAAAATTGCCGCTAATGCGAATAGTTCTCTGGGATTCGTACTTCAAAGTTTTTATTGCTCTCGTAAACCGGTTTATGATTCTTGTTTGTTTTGTTAGTTACATTTAATATGTCCAAGAATGTAATATAATAACAATATTAATAAACATCTTATATGAAGCTAATTAAAAGCTTTAATAAAATTTTAAGCAGAGCTTCTGCCTGCGTATGTGTTATCTGAAATTTCTATTTTTTTATGGTACTGGGTGTAAAACCGTCTACTTGATGGCAAGTGCTGCAATTGCTTAGACATTTTCTACTTACAAAATATGAAAGTTACAAATGCGTTACCCTTAAGGATGCAGGAGACTAGAACATCCGGGGAGGGGAACGGTTTTGGGCTTCCAGCCTCACAGAACAAAACATACACACATAAAAATTACTTCATGGCGATCTTCTATTACAAGGTACTATCATGATGGAGCCACCATTTATATGAACAACAAACAGATATATGAATAAATATAAAAAAGGAACATAGAAAAAATTAAAAAAGGAACTTCGTTCCAATAGAATTTCTGTGTACTTCATTGACAATTTTTTTTTTCAAAACTATTTTTGTACAGACTTGACCCCGTTAAAATTTTATTTCATAAATCGACAAAAATATTTATTATAGAAAGTTCTTTATTCTACGTTTTTATATATAGAGGGTTTTTAATCAATAAACATTTACTCGACCATCTATATTTAAATGCTTGAAACAGCTTCACTTTAAGAATTAAATATGTATTTCACTCTTATCTATTCAATGATATTTGTAGAGAAGTGTGAGAGGTATCTTAATAATAAACAAATTAATTTATGGATTACACTGTTATTAAAACGTAATTATATATCAGTCAATGAAAGTAAATAATATTAACAAATACCAATAACACAGTCTAATTACATAATAGTTGTTATCTCAAGCTAGAACCATATCGGGTATATCTATAAGCTATATATAACAGGTTTGGAATAAATCCAAATGAACAGACCAACTGGTAATAAGTTATACCTAGGTCAGACCCGCTGGGAGTTCGCCAATCGAGATTACAATTAAGCTGACAAAAATAACTCTGATATGTGTTTATTTGAGTTCTAAATACTTTGTTTGACTTCAATCTATCTATTAATTTTAATACATCTATATAAATGTTTGTCCGTAAATCAAAATTTTCTAAGAACATCATTTAATCCAACGAATAGTTAATATACAGAAAGACAAAAAAAAATCAGGTATACTGTACAGTTATAGCTGTGGAATAATTGAGTAAGAACCGAGAAATGCGAGTTTACCGCAAATAATACATATTATACTACAATTTACCAAAAAACGTCAGTCACAATTTCAGCAGGGTCCTACCACACAACATCGTTTACAGAGGCCAGCTCTTAATTAGCGCATTCAGCAATTTCGATTACGACACGTCCCTAACAACTACCTAGCTGAAATACCCATTTCATGTAATTGTATGGGTTATTTTCCATTCATACAGTAAGCTCGACGTGTATGGTACGATGTGCGTAAAAAACTGTTAATATCTTTGAGATTTTTGAGTTTTCTATTCAAGAAACTAATTTTGCTGGAGTGATAAGATTCCTTCAAACAGTGGTAAAAAATATTTTGTGCAATAACAATTCTATTTATCACAGGCTATGGGTCGTCTTATTTATAAAGATAAACACGATGTTATGCCTATTTTTATTATTTTATTAGAAAATAATTATGAATTTCAATCAATACCAGTGGTTCTTGAACCTGTGACCTTTTAGGTACCAACTAAACGACCGTATCGTTAACCCTCTTGATGAATCTAGTAATCTATATAATCGTCTTTATCGGGAGGGAGGTCACACCTAATTGGTTTTTTTAATGTCATCATATTCGTTGGAATTCTAAAGTAACCTGCTTGATGCTTTCACCTACGCCAATAACAACACGAGTGTCACTGTACACAAAAATCGCAAGCTCATACTATTTTTGATATATAAAACGAAAAATATTTTTAACTAATTTATCAAAGTCAAATAATCATATTAACACAGAAACGTACTTAATTACTTAACTTCTCATTGAAGTTTCAGTTCAATATCATCATTTGAAGCTGAGGTAGATTCTATAAGTTTCAAATATAATAAACTTATTTGGTTCATTTCCAAATTGCAACTCTCGACTGCAAATGTAAGTCTAATTAGTTTCACAAACAATTTTCAATAAATATCATCATGGTTTAAGTTAAATTCTATTAATGGTCCAGTATGCAATAAAACTCAAGATTAAATATAACCAGGCAAGTTTAAATGGATTGTTCCACCATTCACCAAACCATACACCAAACGTTATAGGAATTAAATTGCCAAGGGGTTGTTATAAGCGATTGGTGTCGATTTTTGTAACCTTATTTATTATTAATTTTGATTGTCGTTTACTATTTAATAACCACCCTATTTGTTGTTTATAAATAGTTATAGCTGACAGCTTTATGTAATGGTCTTATTAAGTCCATATCACACTTATATTTGCTTTGATGACTCATTAAATGACATAATATGACATCGCTTGTCGAGGTTATTAAAATAATAGTTTACATTTGAAATCATCTATATATAAATATATATTAATAATTAATATAGAACAAAAAGTATGCAAGTAGATAATATTATAAGGATGTAGGTGTTTATTTATTTTTATAATTTAAAAAACGTCGAATTCCAAAGATGCTAATTATATTTTTAAAAAAGTATTTGTACATTCAGATATGAACGTAGAGTTGGACTATTCAATTGATGATCCATATAAGAAATTCTCAATTCAACATTTCACTCTACATTGTGGAACACAAAAGAACCTTTCTGTATGGAACAGTGTATAGCCGTTCTTGTACTGCATCCGGTCCGATTGTCAGACCACTTGACGTCTCTTTGAATCCAACTATATATTGATGGGAGGAGGTTGTTATTTAGTCTCAAAAAGCCTGTAATCTGTAATGTAAATACATCAAGCGAAATACAGCTAATGCGAACCAATTTATACACAAAACGTCTAACATTGAAACTAGGTTTAGAGCAAAGCTTAAGTGGGTATCCACTATACAATTGTACAACGCCTCTTAAGCACGTAGGGCCTTACCTGATTCAGAATGGGATTGAGATTGTCCGTATCATAATAGACTGGATATGGCATTTAAAATATATATATTGTAAGGTTACCTAATTTAAGTTTACAATCATTTATCTTTTTTTTTAAATTCTTCTTTTAACTATTTTTTGTTCTTTATTTTTCTAGCAGTTTTGCTTGAAGACAAAGAGGGTGTTTAACGTATGTCTTTCTGTGGCATCGTAGCTACGAAACGGATTTTCTTCATTTATCTTACTTTTGTTAGAATTATGACTTCATAATTTTTTGCTAATTTAAGAAACATATGTTCAAGCGTCCGAATATTGTCAGCTTTTCCCAAATAGAAAATATTTTAATGTATAATTTATCGTCTTTTTACTGATCTAGCTATATGATAGATTATATTGCAAAGAAGTATAATATATTTTAATGCATTTTAATAGAAAATATACTCGTTTAAAGAATTGTGACAAGAACCCATTTTTAAATGTAATTTTAGGTTATAATTATAAAAAAATGGACGTTAGTGACATAAACAAAAATTATTATTTAAGAAATCTCATATTTCAATTTTCCATTTAATTCTAGTATTATTAGATATGGTTTAAACTCATTTTACTATTTACAAGATATGTTCAAGATTCTTCGACCATCGAATATTAAAACGACATGGGTACATTTTAAATATCTTTCCTGAAATATGGGACATGTTTTAATGACTCTTCAAAACTTGCATGAAACCGCGGGTAGCAGTGGCTTCTTACCACCACTTACCCTGTAATATTATAAAAAGATAAAGGACATCAGTTATAGCAAAATAAAAACAAATAAAATTGTAAAGAAGATATCTTTACAATTTTATTTGTTGCTACTTGTGCTATTACTTGGTACAGAAAATATTTCCAAACATGAAAAAGGTGTTGAAATAATTATTACAGAATTTTCTCGTATGGTGTGTGAGCCGGTTGTCAAAATCCACTTCCATTTCCGTCTGTGTTCTATTCTATCTCTTCCCTCTCTGTTTCAAGATGTCTATGGATAATGCTCTCCCTTATCACATTGAAATATTGGTTTGCTCCTTCATATATTCGAAAAATATACATATATTTTTTTTATTATATTTCAATTATGAACATCAATTAATAAACACAAGCATGGAATAAAAATATATGTTTTGAATTATATATAGAAATCTTTTTGCTAAAAATAGTTTATTACAATTTAATAATGAAATAATACGATTGATTCAGTGAATATTTTTTTATGAAATTAATATTCATCAATAAATTTAGTAATATAAAAATATTTTATTACAAGTCTCAATTTTGTTGAAGTGCTCTGTAGTAAAATAATAAAATATACATTTATTGTTTGTGTCAGTTCTTTGTCTATGTTTAAAATATTTTATATTCAAGTAAATATACGTTTAAATTTATTATTAATTGAATTTCAACTGAGTGCTGAAGTCGATCATATGTCACATTATGTTAAAAAACTGAAAAAAAAATGCTTTAATATCTTTATTTATTTATTTATAAGTAAATTTACTTTTACGAATTATAAATTATAATTAACTAAATCTATTAATTAAATATAATTAACAGTAAATTAGAAAAAGTAAAGTACTGCAAAAATTACGAAATAAAGAATTAGTAATTTAATACTTCATTAAAAATAATTATTCAACGATAACAAGCTTCACAAACTTGTTCGTCTAAAATATTAATTTATCTTTTGTTATAATTAAAAAATAATATAGCTACAACCATAATTTAAATTATTTGTATGTATATTATCAACCAACAGTTATCCACCTACTTCGATGCGCATAAATAGTTTTGAACTCTTGTAACAATAAATTTCTACGGGAATAATAATAAGCACAAACGTTATATCCTAGAATATCCTCTGCCATATGTCACAGCATAGTGCATACGACATTTCGTTAGAATCTGTCCAGCTGATTGAAATAAATGGAAAGACAAACCTTCAAACACAAACACTTTCGCATTTATAATACTATAGAGTTGGTACAAATCTGAGAATACTTAAGATTCATTCGCTATGTTGACAATTATAGTAACCCGGCAATAAAAGTAATAGTAATGTGTGGAACATTCACAGAAAATTCTATTTGACACTATCAGTTGAAGACACCTGCTACCAATAGTAATATTTTCTGTGCTCCCTCATTCTACACGTAGCAGCGTCTACGAGAAAACGTAGCTCAATGCTACGAAATGGGTATAACAAAGCAAAGTTATTTATTTCATTCTTATGTTCGTATTATATTTAATATTTTTATAATAACAAATATCACAAGGGTATCCTTTTTTATAGTATATTAAAAAAAACAAAAATATATTATTCGAAGTATATCTATTAAAAGTAAGAATTTTCTTATTTACTTCTACGGTTGCAAGTTATTAAATGCATTAAGTATTCATAGTATATAGTAAGTGACCTTATATATTTTTTAAATACATTATCACTTCCATTTCTGATGGTCCCTGAACCGATTATAAAAAATGGGTTACCCTTATTCAAACAGGTACAGGTACACATCTAAATATTATTTGCATTATTAACGACAAGGTGCTTTACGGCTATAATCAAATAAAGCAGCAAACTTCTTTAACTTCAGACTCTTTTAGTCTCTTTTAGTGTTTAGTAATTTAGAAGTATTTTGGACCAGTTTTAATACTTTTAACGATTTAAATAAAAATTAAAAATCTTTCTTTAAATGCAGAAAACATTTCCACCAATAAAATGCAGCTTATCAATGATTTATCTAAATCAGAACTTATGCAATATAAATGTCATTGTTCAAAGGAATACATGTTTGAAAAAAGTATAAGTCTATTTCTAATGGCCTTCTTTTGACTTTAAGGGTCAACAACAACAACGAAATTCACAAATCTATGGATTAACCTAGCTTTGGACCATGTCCTCTAACAAATACAAAGGATTTGGATCTGACCAAGATGAGGGTCAGTATTCAGTTCTTTTAGATACTGGAACGTTGGCTGCCACCCAAGCTTTCAGGTCGCATGACCACGTATATATTCTTGCTGAAAAATGTATTCTCGTGTTTCACAATACGCTCCAAGAAGACACCTTGATAACCTTTGGTCCTAGCCTCCCCTCTTTTTTTACCAAAATGAAACTTTGTGACTCTTTGGTAATATGCTCCCACCAAATAATGACTGATGCAGGATTATTATTATGACTACGTTCTGAGGTAATTACGCAGTTCATTTGAAACATCAGCGTACATTTTATTATTTCTCTTCTTGTAGTGCTGTTTTATCTTTAAAATTGTAAAAAGGGGATATTTCGTTTCCTCTCATTCCCGATTTAGAACAGAAGGCATATTGATGGATCCCATCTCTTTAACTGTAGGAATTGATTGAGCATTTTGACGATAAGCAAGGAGCTCCAGGTCTTGTATTATTGTACGCGACAGAATCCTAGCGGGAACGTTCATTTCTCGAGATAAGATTTTGAGTTTCCCCTTGGGGTTTCAGCATATTCTGATTTTACCATTATGAGCAGTCTTTTTAGTTCTAACAGCACGGAACCCCAGTATTTTATGGTCTTTAACTGAGGAAGTATGAATTTATCTATCTATAGTATGATATACATACGGTTGGTAACAAGCGTTTGAAGGGTCTTCCGGGACCGTTCTATACCCACTTCCTGCAAGGTAATCACTGCAGTCCAGTTTTCTTTAACACCCTATTCCAAATTGAAATTATATAATAACTACAAACAAAATATAAAAAATGGCAGCAAATCGATGTTTTGCATAATATGTATTCTAAATTTGAATGTCTGAAAAAATTATAACAAAGGTTTTTCAATAATTACCCTCTTAAGTGGTGGTTCCAACGTACAGTTAAAACTAATAAATTTAGACGGTCACGATTTGGAACTAAGTATAGTTTTCTTATAAATTTAGAAATAATTACAAACGGACTTATGACAAATTTCATCCTTAAAAGAAGTTACATAGCGGCGGAAATTTTCATGTAGATTTTTTTCATGTTTTTCAAGCCACGAGATTATTTATGCAACATATGTACTTAGTGTAAAAAAGTAGTTCTGAATGTTCGAAATTTCAAGAGAGGAGAAGTTTAACCTAAGCAAAGTAGGGGCGGGGCTGCTAGTATTACATAAAGTAATATTTTTTTGGACAATCAAGCGTGTATTGAACTCGATCGTAATCGCGAGTGTAATAAATCACCGCACGACTAAATTACACAGGACGTCATTAATATCGAAAAACGATGGCGCTTTTAAATATTCCTTAATAATCCAAATATTAATATTTCATACTCATTTTATTTAAGAAATAGTGTTTGATGATTTATGGTCCGTGTTGATTTCATCGTCATCATCATCATCAAGTCCTTAAAATCACATCATCAGTATCTTTTAATATCCTTTTTTTGGTTCTTTGTTAATCACCTTTGAGTTTGATTTATTTACGCAATGGTTAGATTTCCCTTTATTTTTTATTATTTAAATTTTGCTGAATACTCACTCCACTGTTTCATAGTTTATTCACGTGACGTATCCAAAAACCTAAAACATTTTTTTTTTAATTTTAACTTTGTCAAATAACAGTACATTTCTTACTTGACCGCAAATGAAAAAAGAGTATGTACATTAATTACATTATTTGAAATAATAAAAATCCATCCAATTTATCTATTAATTATTCATTCCATACAAAATCTATTTCGAATTATTGAAAACACGCACGTTATTTGTTAATTACAATACACATTCGTTTTTATGAACTAAAAAATATGAAAATACATACACTAAAACTTTTATTTCTTTTATTTAAATTTACAAAAAAAGAGATCGTAAAACAAATTATAATTGTTGGACGAATGTACATAAAAGAAAAGAATTTAATATTATTTACCAATCAATTATATAAGTTATATTTATCTATCTTATCTGAAAACCTTATTTTAGAATTATTAGTAAATATTAAGAGATAATCTACCAAAGTTGAAAAGAATTCAAATTAACTATTATATCATAACCATTGAGAGAAGTGTTCCTTCTAAACACCACCATGTATAAACCCTTGAGATCCGATCACGGAATAGTGCGTGACTTGTTTTGTTTTACAGAAGTTACAAAGAAAAATAACCTATTGCCATATTTATCGCTTTTATTAACAAGAGGTTAAGAACGATTATTGGTTACAATCACTTAACCGCAATGCGGTACCATTACACTTCTGACAGAAGCTTAATGGGCAAGTCAAAAGCGAATGCTTAAATAATCTCGATTTATAAAAATATAATTTGTCATACGCCTAAATAAGGCTGAAACCGCTGTACTGTAAATAACACGGAATATTTTTTATAAAGGCCACACAGCATTTTATTATACAGTATTATAAGTAATTTATATTTCATAATAAAAATCAATTGCCACATGTATCATAACGGAAGAGGAGTTGACAGTTTTTTATTTTTGTTTTAAATTTCGCTGTCTGAACAAAGGTTATATGAAATAATTTTAAATGAAGAACCACAAAAGAATTCTGAAATTGGGATGGTATTTTTTTGTATGGAAAAAGGAATTAATAAAACATGTGAAGTTCAGTCCGACAGCATATTTATAAACGCACTCCGATATAACTTGACTTCTTTTAAAATAAATACACTTAATATTGTTTTCCGGATCGATAGTAAATATAAACTTACTAATGAACTCTGGCGCCTAATTTTCTGTAATTACACACCTTCCAGCTTAATCATCAAAGTTATTGAAGTATGTGATTGTGTGCTTGAATACCTTATATTTAGTATTTTTTTCTGATATTTTTTTACTTAGGAAAAGTTCCACTATTATCCTATAAATATCGTATTCTGATTACTTATTTACATTTGTTTTAAAATGTTCATATTTCTAAAGCAATATATATGTGAAGGTTACATAAACCAAACATTGCCCTAATGCATTGTACATTAGCCGTTCACGTGAATTCACGGTATAGGAAATGAATTTTACTTCTGCGAAAAACCTGCGGTGCAGAACGCTAGCCACATAGAATGGACTATTAGTTTTCCATCAAAAGTCAATCAAAGTACTCAATGAAATCGATTTTGAAACGTGTCATATTTTAACTGTATGATAGCATTGTTTGTAGAATTATTTAACACTTCTTGATTGTACAGCTCTGATGAAACAAAATATTTATCTGGAAATAGTCCGTTTATAAAAATATACTGAGAAAACTGGAGCTGGTGTGAAGGAGTGAGATTTTTTGGTCACTGACCTTTCTATATTCGCCTTTTACTAAATATATTTTGGATCTTCTATTTTTGGTTTGACAAATTTAGAATGGTTATGTTATATGATATTAACATATTTATGTTTATTGATAAAGCGTATTTTGTTTTACACAAAGCGTTATACAAGACAAATCCTATTTCAAGTCGTAAATCAGAATTCTGAATAAAACAGCATCTAGGTTCTGAATAAATAATGTCGAATTTAAACAGAAGGATTTCCTTGAAGCCGTTTGAGCTTATACGAAACTGTAACTCAATAGTAAGCTACTTGGCTCATACTGTGACCTTATTTTCTTTCATTATGAAAAGCGACGATATTAAAAAGGGTAAATATTTTCTGTCTTTAAGTTGATAGTATTAGATTTTTCTCTATTTTAACGGTGACTTAAAATGTTGACTAGACTGAAACGGTAGTTGCATTGTCGTAGTATCAGGTTGAGCTTCATGTAAGTAAGAAACCCTAGATGTTTGTGATACATAAAATCTCAGGGGCTAATCCTTGAATATGAAACTTCACACCTTGAAAGTGGTTTTCAAAGCGTCAAAGCTCTTGTGCAAAGTTTCAAAGTTATCAGAATGAAACTAAAACAATTTGAAGTTTACATTTTGATATGTTTACGTGTTCGGAAAATGTCTACGGAGCGCTGTTATCGGGGTACCGCTGGATCTTTAGCTAACTTTCCAATAACACTAGCTTTGGCCACTATGAAACAGTGGTATAATAATATGGACGGTATGGATTTATTGTATTTATTATGAAAATTACTGAATTTCATGTGTTGATAAAACCGTCAGTCTTTTTTTTTTTATCAAAAACTAGATGTTGTTGTCAACAAATAGTATTAATATTTTGACCAGAGCGCGTTCCGTACTCAAATTGAATGGTTTTATATTTGAACATTTTATTTATTCACAAATAAAGTCAGCACACGCCGATGACACAAGTAAGCAGCGCTTACAGCGCTTGATTCCCTTGAATATTATTCACAAATATCGAGATTTCGGATTGAAAAACTTTAAATCTAAATACAAAATTGATTATTTTACGCTAAGCCTTTATCTGTAGGTCTATTGTTTTTAAGTTACTTTAATAGATTCAAAGATTATCCGTTAAAAACAAACAAACGAAACTCATATTACTTTTAATATTATATTACAAACGTTAAATTACAGCTCGTATTTCAAAAGCATAAATAAATGAATCTCTGGAAAATACTTAAAATACTTCTGCCGCATAAAATATTTTAAAAAGTATATAAGAGTGACATACAAATTTACGTACTAGCATACGTTTATATAAAATGCTATTTCCTCTTAGTGTTAAGTTACTATTGGCTGTATGCAAGTGACATTGGATATGCAAATCCGAAACCCGGTCAGACTATTAACGAGGCTGGTAACACTGAATTAGAGGTCGACGTATTTGGTGGCGTATTTGGTGTGATCATGACGTAATAAGGGTACAATATAAATCATTTCATAGAACACACATCCAGATGCACTGTTTTATAACTTTACTTAAAAAGAACATAAATTATAATAATAATATTTTAAACCTAAAACTTTTCTACCTAAACAATACCTTTCGCCATTTGAAACCAAACAATAAAACAAACTTTTCACTTTATTATTCTACCGAATAAACTTCCAACTCGAGAAAAACTATTCCTAATAGACTTTATATAATGCAAACCTTCTTCCCCCCTTCAAATCAGGCAAATCTACTGAGCCCTGAAGTTGGTGCAAACAACAGAACAATCTGCCCGACCCGAGCAAATGTCGTTCAGCTATGTAAATATATGTAAACTGTAGTTACATGGGCGAACTTGACTGAACCGTACCCGAGAATTATGTATACTTGACTAACCAGTATTTATGTATCTTATAGTCATATACATAAAGGATAGATTTGCTTGTTACCATCAATTTGGTAGCAGTGGCCCCTAATTCCGCAAGGAATTGTTTAACTCAGTAAAAGATAGAAATGTGAAAGTCTTTAATATAATATTGATTTCAATGTGCTAGAACACACAAGACTTTCAAGAAAATGTGTATCGCAAATAACATATATTTGCGATTTTGAGCATAAAGTGAATGCCGAAGATTCTGCCGAGTTTAGGTTAATAAAATAATAATAATTATTAGTGGTTTATAATTAATTAAGATAATAATTACATAATTTCTGTAATTTTATTGTAAACTAGAGGTCCTTCTATGAAAGTAAAAAAGAACCCTACTCACTGAATGCCACCGACCAATTGTGTATCTAAGCTGTCCAGGAATTCTCGCTAACAAAAAAACAAATATCGATAAATTAAGAGGAGTTTATTGACAAATATACATACAGAAGAAATATAAAAATATATAAAAGGAGTAGCAGTGCCCCGTAGACGTTATTAATTCCTATGGCTGAATCTTCTATTGTCAGCACAATACAACGTTTTATTGGAAAATATTCTCCGTACTCAAATACCTATATGGATTTAATATACAATTCAATTTATATATTAAATTTGATGCCGATAGTTGTTGAGTTGTCACATTTAACCTTATATTTATTTAGTATCAAGCTATAATCCAAAACCAATAATCAAATATTAAAAATATTTCAAGACACGTTTTCCTAAAAATATTGGCATAAAAAAACAAAGAGCTGTTCTGAAGTGATGACCTTTCAAAAATGCAACCATTGATCTTCTTTAAATATTTATAACTGATACAAAAATAAGGATGAGTGGATTTATTAATAGCTGAAATATACAATGCCAAAACATTCTAAATGTCGAAATGGTTAATATTTCTATTCTATCTAGACTATAATTTGGGATGACATATTTGTCTAGAATTAAGCGCTAAATTAGAATTCACTTTGAAGCGAACGTTCTCTTATGTGTCTTTTATTTTGGTAACTTGTTCTTCAAACATTAATAATATTGAATAGGAATAATTAAATCTTAATCAACTTTCAATTATTTTGCCTCTCATATAAGTGATAATTAATTTACATCTGTTGGAGTTCCAAAAATACATATACATCAAAGGAGGAATAATTTATAGAAAATTTGTTACGTTGGAATTTTCGCAAGTTCTAAAGTATTTTTTTCTAATATACCATTGTAATCATGTATTTAATTATACCGAAAAAATATATTATTTACTAAAAGAACAATAAGCAACTGGGGTTGGAAAATATTGTAAGTACTTGAAAATTAATGAATAAACTCTAAAGCTCAAAGGCATTGAGTGCAACTATATTCTTTTATGTTTCTCAATATTTCAGAAAACTTAAGGTAGAAAAAATAAAAAGCAACCTAAAATAAATGCTTTTAACTACATTTTAACTTTCTACATTTTAAATTAATAAAAATCAATTACCGCGTGTTCTATGACCATTTGTCTGATTTTGTGAATTAAAATTCGTCAGGATAAGCTTAAGCAAAAATTTGTATAAAAAAAAGTTAAAATTTGGATTTTGTATGAAAATCCCAATGATGAATGTCACTTTAAGTTTGACTTAACGTCAAACAAAAACCAAAACACAACCTAGAACATCGGAAATAAATAGATATTATAAAATAATCATACCTATTATATACTCTTTTGTTATTTGATAAATGAAAAGAATAAATTAAGGTTAAGACTACCAGCTGGCAGAGATCTCTTTTTAGAGATAAGCCAATCCAATGTATTTTTTTCTTTCATCAAATCTAGTAAATAAAAAATAATGATAACAATAATATTAAATCTGACTCATACGAAGCCGGGGCGGGTCACTAGTTCTTTAATAATTTTAATATACATCATGCAGAATGTCAGATACATTGTTATTCCGGAAGCGGTATTTGCGGTTGCGGTGAACACTTTCACAAACAGTATTTTGTTAAATAGGTTTCTTTTCTTTAAAAAAATAATTAAACATGTATAATTAATATTTATTTGTGATATCAGACAGACAGACAGACAGTCCATTTAGCTATAAGCAGTCATAACAGAGATGGCGGTAATATGGAGGATCGCATATGTTTTTGCCAACCCTGGGGAATTGGGAGGAGTCAGGGAGTGGAAATCAGGCACTTTCCGTACGAAATTCAGCTATAACCGCTACTTCGAGAAGGCGAACTTCATAGGTAATTAACCCGGTCGAGCCAGCACATACGAACCAAAGTAAATTCGCTACCACATTTCTATAAATTTCAACAGTTTGAACATCTATATGAAAATCATACTTTATAATTTGGACACGTGAAAATTTATGTTTTGATAAAAAGCTCTAAAGATTATATATTATATCTTAATCGTAATAAAATTATAATTCTATAATTTATAGAAACATTTTGCTAATTTTTCTTTTCATTGTTTTCAACATTTTACTAATTTTTCTTTTTATTGTTTTCTTTTTCGGATGGACTATTAACAGAATGCTATTTATTACATCTGTCTGTTTTTTGTTCCAATAAAGATGTTTATTCATTCATTCATTCTTTCATTCATTTATTATAAATAAATATTGTTAATTATTTTGACAAAGAAAAAGACAAAACGTTTAATTATTTTTAAAATTTTACTTCTAATTCGCTGAAACAATCGTCAAAATAATAAATCCTAAGCTTACTCCAAACATGCGGTCAGGGCAGCATCCGGATATTTCCCTTAAGTCTCTATTGTATATAAATTTCTTCGTCACGTGTTTTTCATTACTCCGTATCGCATGTCTGGACACGTGAAACACTTCACAATTGCCATACAACTTATGTCACTTTCATACTTTCTCCTACATATTCAAATCTGACTTATATGTTATATTGCATTTAATATTATTTTCTCTGTCACATGCCTTCAATCACCACTTACCACATCACCACTTCATAATTACCCTTTATTCACAACTTTTGTGGCCCAACACTCAGATGCAGATATTTATCCATGGTATATATTTTCTGTTAAGATTATATTTGCATAATATTGTTAGTTAAACCCGCCACCGTCCCAAATTAACAAGCTATAGATAAATAGACCTCAAAATGGTTTCAAGATTTCTTAAAAAAAGTACAACAAAAAAGTTTTTAATTGACAAGATAAATTGATTCTAAATTCGAAATCTTGAAAGCTCTGAGGCATGACGTCAGAAAGTTCTAAAACAACAAGACGACTTAAAACAATTCAACGTTATAATAAATCAACCAGTTTCATTATTCATTATAAATGAATTATCAAGGATTTAACATTTGAATAATCTTAAAAATCTTAATGCTTTTCAAAAACATTTGTATATGACATGCATTAGTTAATGAAACAGATAAAAACTCATTCATTTCAGTATCGTGATAACATCAGAACATATTATTCAAGTTATGGTCCACGCTGTACGAATAATATGATTTATTATAATATATTTTTTACAATGTTTATTACTATATCTACTACATTTATCACAATATGATTCGATGTCAATGTCCTTAAACCAACTTAAGATACTTCTAGCTGTTGCTGAACTATTTTACATAAAGCTGAAAATATAAAGCAAGTTTAACTTATAGTATTAGATTAGAAAAAGTATGAATTGCGAGCATTTTTATTAAAAGGGTAATATTTTACTAGTAATAACAATAAATTGAGTTTTACAGATTACAATAAAATACGCATCATTAATAACTACGGCTGAAGCATCAGATAAACTATTTATAGACTAATAAGATTACCTATTAAGCAGTTTGATTCATCATTCATTTATAAAACAAAATGGCAGATAATTTAAGTAACGGCAACGAGAAGGTTTTTCCGTACACATGTCGCTTTGTTAAAATATCATTTGCAGATCAGTTGGCTTATCTAGTGAGGATCGACTTTTATCTCGAAATGCCCACTCAAGTAATTACAGAAATATACAGAGCTGGTATTACGTTTTCATCAGTTTCATTTTAAAGTTCAAAATTAAATGTAATAAATATTATTATAAAATAATTGTATAAATGAGATTTATTATGTTATTTTTAAAATATAAGAATATTTGCGATTTAATAATATTAATTTTATCACACAATCTAAGCAACACTATCTTAACATCCGTACATTGAATCGCACAGTGAAATGGCTTTTAGTTAGTTCGTACTTCTGTCTAATTGGTGGAGACGCCTACTCACTATTTTTCAAGGTCAAGTAGTGTCATTTCATAAGTCAAAAATTATAAGAAAATGAGTGTGTATTGACACACCCATTTTCTTATAAATTTTATACTCTATTCAATAATAGATTAGGAATTTAGTTATAGGGTAGTTTGAAATAAAAAATGTATAATACAAGTAGTACCGATTTGATTTATACTAACGGTTTTATATTCTTTTGGGAAGGACGTTCGAATTACGTTCAGTACGTCAGGGTTGAAATCATGATCGATCCCGGGCATAAAATATAATAGATTTATATTAAAAAAAAAGACACGACGAATGTAAGAGAAGTTTAATATTATTATTATTAATACATTATTTTTAACTAATATGCTATCAAATGCTAAAATATGTTTTTAATGTGACTGGTAGAGCTGAAAACAGAATAAAAATAAGATTGGAATAATTAAATTATTCATAACGCTAACCTTGTAATAACAGCTCCATATACATTATTTACAAAAGTCATTAAACAAAGGTAGCTCGGAATCAATATATCTTTGTTTTGGTGAATTCTGAAGTTGGTTGATACTTCATGTACTACGAGAGTTTTCCATTTGGGTCATATATTTTATAAGTAAAAAGGTAATTCTAACTTCATATATGCACTTGGTACCTTAACCATTGTTGAAAGAAAGCGATCTCAGGAGACTGCCCTCAACCGTACCACAATTTGAAGTACACTCACGGACTTTGAAAAAAGAAATTGGTAAATTTTCAAACGAAAACTTTATTTGAATCCATCTCGATTGAAAATGTTACAAATCAAACCATTTTTTAAATATATTTACTTTTAAATAAAATTAAATGGGATTTATATACTGCATGAATATTCTACCATAATAGATCATCATAAGGAAAATATGCAATAAAAACATATTAAAATAAGTAATAAATATATATTTTATTATGTTACGTATATTATTATATTGTATTTATTTACGTATTCGCATTTATATTTAAATATGTGTGTCTACAATAATAAAAATGATTTTTTCATAATTAATCTAAGAATTATTTAATGTTATTTTTTTTAAGTAATATTGCCTTATTGTCTTTTTTTACTTTATTCTTTCTTCGGGTTTGGTAGAGAATGCTTTGTAGCATTAAGTCAACACATTATACATTTTTTTTGGACAATAAAGAATAAATATCTATAAAATAATTTAATATAACATGTACCGATCACTGTTTTATAAAATCTTACTTAATACTTACTTTTTATACACTCGCAATATTAATCTATTATACTTGTTTTTAAACTAGCTGATTAATTAACAAGGTAATTAAAATACATTATTTATAATCTGCCTAGTGATACCCGTTAAAAACAATTTTAATAACCGCAAAGTAAATCTTAACCACATCAGCATGTCGTCGTTTCACCGTGGCTTACCTTGAAAATGTATAATTAAACATGTGAAAAATAACATCTTGTACAGCCAGTCCATATATATCGATATATAAATCAATACTTGTCGTTTTGTCCATCCCTAATACGTTGTTCAAATACGAATTGAGTTTTCATATTAGTGCTTTCATTTTTATCGTATGTAAGTTTATCGTTTATTTATCGGCATGTTGGAAAGAAGAACATCAACTTATTTTAACAAATATATATAAGAATTTTTATAATAAACTAATATACCACTAAAAATAGTATACCAGCTATTGCGAGCGACTTTGTCTGTTATATTATATTTAAATATTATAATAGTTATTAGATTTTTAATTTAGAACTACATATTTGAACATCCAGTATCTAAATAACATTGCCTAGCTTCAAAGAAATGCAATCCGGTATTCCAATCAACTATATGTGGGTGAGCTTTGAATTGGATACCTAAATTTTGCATATATATGTAATTTCGACTTGGTAGGTATTATCCAAAAGGTTTTAGTCCATTGGTATCCGAATTCGTTTCGGTTTTTCTGTTTTAAAATCGATATAATTTTAAACATCCCTTAAGTTTTTCTCTATTATCATAAAATATAAAAGTAATATGATTAAACGTTTACTTTTGAATTGCAAAAAATCATGCACGTTTTTACTGTTTTTGTCCGTCTGTTAGTTCGGAATACGTTCCTGGACGCGACGGGAAAAAAATATTTATCTTTTTAAAAGGCACTAGTTAAGTTTTTTTTTTAATTTCATAAATAATATAACGAATCTTAGCTATATTATATAACGGTTTCTTCTTTTTTAACGACTCTCTCCACTAATAACCAACCAATCATTTACATTGAATATTTAGTTCGTGTAAAGCTGACTTGTCATGATTATTTTGTTTGCTAACTGAAAATCCAAAACAGGAAATCTGAATAACTCAAAGTAAAATGTTTGAAAGCAATTCAACGAACCTTAATCTGTTACTTTAATCCTTTCAATATATAAATATAAAACTTGAAGTGTATACGAAATGCTTATCCAAATTCCAATTCTACCACAAAGCTTTTAGGGAAATTTCTATTGAAATGTAGCCCTGAAATCAACTGAAACGATGGATTTTCTAGAATATTCTACACTATCGTGTAAAATAAAGGGACAAAATGATAAATTATAATCTGTATAATTTCCATCAAAACATTATATTATATTTATAAAAAAAATATTCAATTATACATTTCATATATTTTTTTAAGTAGGATACAACTACGTGTTAAGTAGTTGACAGAAGTCCCAGCTCTGTGAAGACTTCGGAATAGTTTTTAAACTATTGCTCTATCTTTTGCTTATCACGCAAATAATACTAAAAGAACCGGAATGTTTGTTACTGAGGAAAATTATCTACTGGGAAAAAAAATCTAATGTTGTTATTTTATTTTTACAATAAGATCAAACTACATACTAGGACAATATCTGAAAATTTTACTTATAAGAATACAAAAACTGATTTGGCTGCAATTGCAATAATAAAAAAACGGATAATTTTATGTGATATTAGATGAAAAAAGATAAATTTATATAACAGCTGGTTATATAACATATATATACTCCTGTCTCGAGTAAAAGAAATTGCTTTTAAAACTACTGGCCCATAATAAAAAATACAATTTTGAAATCAAAAGAATACATATCAATATGAAAAACTTGCATTTGTTTTAAGTCCATCTGTCTAGTAGGTCGTGGATACTGCGGTCAGTGAAATAGAAGGCTGATTATTTAAGTGAATATAATTTTAAAGAGTAAATAAGATGAGGGAAATCGTGCATATACAAGCTGGGCAATGCGGTAATCAGATCGGGGCTAAGGTAAGAATATCCACAAATACTCGTAAACAGCAATTACATTGAATATTATAAACCGCTTCATTGTATATTAGCTTTTTATTCTTTTATTTAATTAAAATATAAGTTAGGTTTGTGAAACATTTTATAAAAATATTCTTTATAATGTATGATATTGGATAATTGTCACTTGATAAGTAACGTTTCACAATAACCTTTTTGTCTTTATGTAACGGTTACTTAAGGGTTACTTTGAGATAGGTTAGGGTATTTCACGCCGGATGCCGGATATTCTTATATACATTTTTTGCTGTTACATCTATATTAAAGATACTAGTATTTTAAAAAGCTTAGCCAAATAATTACTAACTTGTAGCTTTTCAGCGATGAAAGCTACTAGGGGATATTAACATTTTTGATTATAAAAAGTGCTGTACACACTTTAATAGAAATAAGTATTACAAACATTGGCAGTATGATATAATCTTTTTGAAACTACTTTATTCGAAGTGGGTATAAAGGTAGCCAAGTTGTGTAACTATGCAGTAACATAAATCGTTCATTTCCAGTTCTGGGAGGTTATATCAGACGAGCATGGCATCGATCCAACTGGCACATACCACGGTGACTCTGACCTTCAATTGGAGCGTATTAACGTATATTACAACGAAGCAACTGGGGGCAAATATGTACCGAGAGCCATTTTGGTGGATCTTGAGCCCGGCACGATGGATTCCGTTCGTTCAGGACCTTTTGGCCAAATCTTTCGACCTGATAATTTTGTCTTTGGTCAGTCTGGCGCAGGTAATAATTGGGCTAAAGGCCACTACACTGAAGGGGCGGAACTGGTCGACTCGGTCCTTGATGTTGTAAGAAAAGAGGCGGAGGGCTGTGACTGTCTTCAGGGATTTCAGTTAACACATTCACTTGGTGGTGGTACTGGTGCCGGCTTAGGAACACTGCTCATATCAAAAATCAGAGAAGAATACCCTGATCGTATTATGAATACTTTCAGTGTTGTGCCCTCCCCTAAGGTATCTGATACTGTAGTCGAGCCATACAATGCAACGCTATCCGTTCATCAACTTGTTGAAAACACGGATGAATCCTATTGTATCGATAACGAAGCTTTGTATGATATTTGTTTTAGAACACTTAAGCTGACTACACCAACTTATGGTGATCTAAACCACCTAGTGTCTGCAACTATGTCAGGTGTCACGACTTGTCTAAGGTTCCCAGGTCAATTAAACGCCGATTTAAGGAAGTTGGCCGTAAATATGGTGCCGTTCCCCCGTCTTCACTTTTTTATTCCCGGATTTGCTCCATTAACATCTCGAGGCAGTCAGCAATACCGTGCGTTGACAGTTCCAGAGCTGACGCAGCAGATGTTTGATGCAAAGAATATGATGGCTGCATGTGACCCTCGCCACGGCCGCTATTTAACTGTCGCTGCAGTTTTCCGAGGCAGAATGTCTATGAAAGAAGTTGATGAACAAATGATGAATATACAAAACAAGAATTCATCGTACTTTGTCGAATGGATACCGAACAATGTAAAGACAGCTGTATGCGATATTCCGCCTCGGGGTTTGAAGATGTCTGCCACTTTTATTGGAAATTCAACTGCAATTCAAGAATTGTTCAAAAGAATTTCTGAACAATTTACAGCTATGTTCAGACGTAAAGCGTTCTTGCATTGGTATACTGGAGAAGGGATGGATGAAATGGAATTTACTGAGGCTGAGAGTAATATGAATGACTTGGTCTCAGAGTATCAGCAGTACCAAGACGCTACTGCTGAGGAAGAAGGAGAGTTTGATGAGGAAGAAGAAGGTGGTGATGAAGGAGACTAGACTAATGCGTTTTGTTAAGAATTGCGTTATTATATTGTTGTATTTTTAATTTTGTTTTATTACACTATTTTTATAAGTTTTGCTTTTATTTCGACTAATCAAATAAAAAAAATAAACATTTTGTTTAGAAATATTTTTTATTAATCCTCACGTCGTTAGCCAAACGGCCGTGAAATCGGGTCATGTAATGCCGTTTCACTTTGGCTTACATTCATGATTAGGTTTTCCTGGTGGTTTCTCGCGTCCTTCCACGTCTTCCTCTAAAAGAGAGGGTATTTAGTACCTTTTGCTCACTGGTTGCAGCTCCAAAGTCACAGTGGAGATGTCGGGCTATTTACTGCCACCCCAGGTTAGCTAAGATAGAAGATGGCACCAATAAGCAAACAATTAAGATCACTTTAAACAAGTTTACCTAAATTTCCAAAGCTCCCTAAAGATTGTTAAACCTTCGGCTATCCTAAGGTTTTGTAATATTTATATTTTCGTAATACAGAATAAAAATTCATCGATAGCGACCTCTGGGAAACGTCGCTCTGCCAATTGATCTACCTTATTCATTTTTCGTTCTGTTTTTAAAATTTAAATAAGCTTTAACATTATAGACATTTTTAAATAATCAATATTTTGTCCTGAGTAGACATAACGCCTATTTGAAATAAAACGTCAACATAACTTAGAATTATATAAATACTTTTTAGAATTGATCACAATTACCTGTAGAAGTTGAATAAATTGAATCTTGTTGGCCTTTGTGTGATGTACCTATGATAGGTACAGCTTTTTAAATATATGGGTTTTTGTCAAATCAGACGAACACTTTCAAATATAAAAAAGTGATAACGCATTTTTTTATTTACTTTGAAAATATGTAGTACGATTGTTTTTTTTCCAAAAGCGCCTATAGCATAATGTATTTTAATTAATGGGGATTTGTTGAAAAAAATAATCCCACCAGTAGGGATTTGTGAGTAAATAAGATTAAAGAAATAATTATTAAACCATTGTCTACCAGATAATAATTAATTAACTCCATGATGTGCTCTATAAAACAAAAATACAATGGTTCAAAAATGAGCAGACAAAACCAATCTAAATTGCAAAGTCATATTGGTTTAGCGACAGTCTGATTGCAAGACCTCAGACACTTCTTGTCTTTCTGGTTTCTAAGAAATCCCCGTGGCTGTAGATGAACGCTACCGTATACGACTAGCTTTTGTCACCATGACTGTTCTGTTCTGTTCTGACTGTATGACCCGTCACTCTTATACAGTCTTCGGAAGAATATGAAATGCAGAAGTGGCAACGTGACAAACAGGTGTATTTTTTTGTCATCTGTGAGTGTGTTTGCATTGAAAGTTTGTGTACGGGTGATAGATTATCTCCCTGTAAGGGTTTGGTGGTTTTTAAGATTATAATTATAGCTTATATTGTGATATTATTTTCTTATAGTTTGTAGGCATGAATATAATAAACAAAAAATATATATATTTTTACATTCATTATATAATAACTTCTTTTGAAGTTGTAGAAAGTTTGGAGACGTTGTGTAAAACTTATACTTTCTTAATCTATTACTTAAAACGTACCAAGTATTATTTTTTTAAATGTGTTCTTTCCCGGGTTAAAGAACGAGTAATATTACTATTAAATACGCGCATATAATGACAAAATCCCTGAAACTCATAAAAGAATTTCAACTTGGACCTGCGTGGCAAGGGTTCCATAATAAAAAGTATTCTTGAGATATAACAACAAATGAACAGTTTTCGGATTTTTGCCTTTGCTTTTTACTTTAGGACTTGTCCAATTTCATGATTCTAGGTCAACTTAAAGTACTCGCGAAGTTCTGATTCTCTTGCAAGTTTTGCCGGTCTGACAGACTGAGTCCGCTCAGACTGGGAAGTAATGATTTAAGAAATTTTCTCTTTTTTTCTCATTTTCTCTTTTAAGTTACGCTGCCTTCAAATGATATAATTATATTTTGGTAATACAATTTCTTTGTTACGAGTAACTTAATCTCATTATTTATTTTTACGACTTGAAAACAAAAATACCAGAAAACGTAAAACATGGTAAAATGGGAAAGGATTGAAGTTGAGATCGCCTATAATGTTATATCCTACCTAAGAAAACACTCTCGTATTAAAATGAATCCAGCAGACATCAAATGATCTTTATAAACCTCCATGGAAAAAATTGAACTCACGAAAAATGCACAAGAATTATCTATTATATTTTTCTAAATTATTATTTGATTTGTGAACACTACAGTTGACAAACTGGCGCCATTTTGTTATGCCCCATTAGAAATAAATGTATGGACTTATTCTGGACTTCGATGATTTTACTTATTAAATTTTAACGTGAGCAGAAAATAAAAAAGAAAAATATTATGTCACTAAAGAGTACCAAATATTGAGATATAAAGTACTAAAAGCAAATTAATATAGCTCGGAGCTGAAACCAAGCAAATAAGTACGAGTATAATTGAAACCAAAGCTGCAAATATCTTGTTTTCAAAATAGCTCAGATTGCTATCGATCTCTGGATGAATGCACGAGGTTCGGAATATTCTACGAGATAAATACGATACGGTAAGAGTAGATTGTATAAATTTTGAGAATCTAGGACCTAGTAGATAAGAAGAGGTAAATATATTTTCAAAATATATAAGACTTTTTAAGAAACCTTTTGAAAATGCCTTCTTTATTTAAAAAAATGAAATATAATATTTTACATCAGACAGTATTACGCTATTTACTGATTACAATCACGTTTGACGTAATTTTTGTTTGTCTGTCTATTCGTCCGTAAGTAAGTCCGTTTTCTGTCAGTCAATGTATCCCACAGTGATATGAAGTAATTTTAAAAATAGAAAGAAAATACTTTTGAATATTTTTTTTCTTTACTCTTTCTCACTGTGAAAGAAACTAAAACAATTTGATATATTATTATTCAATATGATCTTTGAATTATGATAAAGAATTTCTATTTATATATTTTTTAACAGCTTGTTTTAAAAATTGTTAGCCCATGCTGGAGAGAATGGTGCAATCTTTAATTAGTTATTTTAAAAAATATTAATTCGCAGGCGGTACAACGTATTATGTATTAAGAAAATATTAAATAAATGACCACCTATTTCAATCAAAAACCGGAAATTAATATAAAACACACGACTAACAAAATTGACAAAAATATGTCATTGCTTTTTTTCCGAACATAGTATTTTTAAATATTGTAAAATGAATTTAAAAGCCTTAAATCGAACATTCATACTCTACAAGTAACATTATAATTTATAGTTAACAGAAATTGCATTTATAAGGTTCTGCCTTCATAAATATTAATAATTAAGAGTAAGAGTATAAACCAATAAATAGAAAGTGTGGAATGTTTAATTTGATTTATATTATTTTATCAAACCTTTACTTTGAAATTACCAGTATGAAACTTCAATTCACTACTTTATCAGATTTAAATGAACGCTGTAACTCTATAGTTTCACATTTCCAGAAATACCCTGACCCTTACCAAGGATTCGATCAGACACAAGCATTTGATATGGTATCTCTTATATTATAATATTTAATAGTAATTTTGTATTTTACATTGAATTTTAAAACTATACTAACTATTATATTATATTTTTGTTATATCTGCTTAATACTGCAGTAAAATAAAAACATTTAAATACTTGTCCAAATGAAGTTGGTGATAGTTTTCAGAGTACATTCTAGTTTCCCACATAATTATATACTAAATACTATTTTCTTAGACTGAAAAGCTTTAATATTAAAATATTTTACAATATTATGAACATTAGAATACTTTGAACATCGACATATATCAACGCTCAAATCAAGCGCGTCATTATCATCGTCAAATGCTCAAAGTATTCTAGCACATACCCTGGTATGCTGTATTCTTTTTATATTCTTGAAATATTTTCGTGTTAGAACTTTGAAGCCTTTTCTTGCTTCAATAATTTAACTAACTTATTTTTTAAGCCTATATTTAAAATTTAATCTATAAGCCTTTACCACTCTGAGATATATAATAGTAAACATTGAAACTATATACATATTTGAAAAATACCTTATAGAAAATGTGGAATGATACTTTTTTTTTAGCTGACCATAATCTATAATTAAGTTTAATACAAGAATATATCAATAATATTGCAAAAAAAAACTCCACCAGTGGGAAATTGATATTTGTTTCCAAAAATCGGGACCAATTAAAAGGAACATTTCGACATTTGTAAAAAAAATATATCACTCCCGCAAGATGTTTGTAAAGTAAACAAACAAATCCGAAAGGAAATAAAAACGAGGAAAGAACTTTCCCTTTTTAAGCAAGTTGTTTACAGAATGTGAGATATGACTTGGTTATTGTTTTTTTAAGTATAATTGTTGAATTTTGTAATTATATACATTATATCAGTACATTGAATGAAATGTTCCAAATAAACGAATTGATTACGAGTGTGATGATCAACCTCAATTATATAAAATTATTATGTTAAATAGTCGCAAAAGATGATTTTTACGTAAAAGGTTATTCTAGTCAAAACCTTCACACAATCAAACTTAAAATACGAGTAAATATTGGTAAATATTGGTCAAGACGGCAAGTATACAAAGATTTTTAAATATAATGATAAACTTTCATTAGAGATATTATGAGAACCAAATATAGTACATATTGCAATACTTCGGTCAAAACGTTACTCGTTCACAACTATCATCGAACAAGGAAAATAAAGAATATTCCACCCAAATTTGTATGTTCTTAAATCGGTAGGGTAGGGTATTGTAGGGTATCTTTGTGTGATTTTATACAAATTTCTAAATATATGGGATTTATTCAAATCTGACGGGTAGTTTCAAATATTATGTATTTTACAAACGTGATAAGGCATTTTTTTATTTTTAAATATCTAGTAGGGATTGATTGTTTTCCATTTTTCCGAAAGTGCCACCAGAAAGTGTCTTAACTAGTAGGAAGTTTTAGAAAAAATAAGTCCCAGAAGTAAGAATATGTGAAAAAATTTGGTTAATGAAATACGTATTAATCCATTGTCTCCCAAATTATAATAAAGATTTATAAGAATAAATATAGAATCAAATAAACTGATACGGACAGGGGTTTGAATCCACGACCTCTGGAAAACTGTCACGTCGCTTTAATAATTGAGCTACCGTATCCCTGCGGGTCTCGGTGCATTTTGCAATCTATACATATTTGTCTTTATCGGGACGGTAGTAGGCATCTATCAAGCCTATTTAGAAAATCTTAACCAGCGATACGCCAGCTAGAGCTAGAGCGACGGAACGGTTTCCCAGACATTCCAGTCTAGTGAACATGTATAAAATGCACGTATGTGGCGTCGTGACAAACAGGTGTTTTTTTTTCACTGACCTGCGTGTGCGCGTGTGTGTTTTGGAAAATTGTGTACGGCTAATAAAAATTGACTCTGTAGAATTTTGCGGAGTTCTAATATCACATAGATTCGTTTCAAAAAAGGTTAGAAATTTTGTCATTACATATTTATAAATATTAAAAATAAAAACGGTCAAGTGCAAGTCAGACCAGTATTTAAGAGACTGATAAAAAGGATTACTATAATGTAACTAAATTAACTACTAATTTGCAGTTTTCGTATATTTTCCTTTACTTGTACTATATTGTACTATAAGATATTGCTTCTTGTCGAATTTCATGACATCAGTCAATAGCAAGTACCGTGCAGTTTTGATTCCCTAGCAAGTTTTAACACATGGGCCGACAGACTTTTATCATTCTGACAAACAACAAACAAGGAAGTAATGCTTTCAGATTTCCTTTTTCCTTTAAATGATTTACATAATTACATTTAGGTAATGATTTATTTATTACGAGCAACTTAATGTAAAACAATGAACCCAGATTACATAAAAAATGGTGAAATGAGGAGGGATTGGAATTAAGTTATTTTTATATTGTATCGTACCTATAAAAAAACTCTCGTATAAAAGTGAATCTCGTCGACACGTCATCAAACCACACTCGTAAACCTCCTTAGAAATGACTGAAAACACGAAAAAGCACACTAGATTAATGTCTCAAAAATAACTAAATTTAATCCCATTGTTTATAGATATCATAAAATACCAGATATAATATATATATATTAATTTTACAATGAGTTCGTTGGCTTAAAAAAAAACTCCTTTTAATGTAGTACCCAAAAAAATATACATCCTGCCAGCCGCATTTATATTATAAAGCCATTTTAATTACAAAGATTTTTTAAAAAAATATACATAGTAGCTCCGAACAAAATTAGTTTCAATTTAATTGGCATGAACCTGATTTGTAGACCCTATACAGTTACCTGGCTCCATTTTGGAATTCCCAATTAGAAGTGAGAATGAGAATACAGTAAGGGACCTCCTATACTGTACTTCGATGATTATACACATTTTATTTTAACGAGATAAACATTTCACAGATTATAAATAATAAGCAAATTAATATAGCTCGGAGCTAAAACCAAGCAAATAAGTATGATTGAAACGAAAGCTGCAAATATCTTGTTTTCAAAATAGCTCAGATTGCTATCGATCTCTGGATGAATGCTCGAGGTTCGGAATATTCTACGAGCTAAATACGATACGGTAAGAGTAGATTGTCTAAATATTAAGTATCTAGTTGTCAAAATATATTTAGAAACCTAGGTAGATGACAAAGGGTATATAATATATTTTCATTTCTTTGTTTTTCTTATTAAACTTTAACTAAGTTTTTAAACCCATTATAATATTAGGATTTATTTTTCCAATTAGAAGAGATTGAAAACTTCATACCAAGATCATTGCTTTTCACTAAGACTTTTTAAGAAACTCTTTGAACATGCCTTCTATTCCTTCTATTTATCTACTATTATTGTATATGTACATAGTATATCTCTGTTTACTGATTACGATCACGTTTGATGGAATTTGGACTAATCACGTAATATCCACTAATGTATTATAGATGGTATAGTCTGAATTACAATTTAAACATTATACTTTGTCATACATTTGAGACTTATACAACTCGAAGCCAGATCAGATAATATTATAAATTTTTTGTTTGTCTGTCTATCCGTCCTGTCGGTAAACGTATAACACATAAACTTGCATTACTTTAAAAAAAATACTAGATGTTTCTATTAAAGACTAGAAACTTAATTTAATAAAAAAATGACTTTACCGAAACGGATAAATTTGTGTCGTTTATTATTTCGAACATAATATTTTTTGCCATTGTCAGTGGTCTTTTGCTTTTAGACAGACTTTTAAAGCCTTAAGAAAGAAATCTACAACCATCATTATAGATCCCAGAATTGATATTTATTTAAATTGACTTCACAAATTTTACACGTAATGACTTTTAATAGAGTAGAAGTATGAAGCAACAGGCGAATTTTATATTTATATTTTTATAACATAGCTTTTCTTTGAAATGATATCAAACTTCAATTCAAAACTTTATTAGAGTTTAATGAACTCTGCAAATCTATAGTTTCGCAGTTCCAGATGGACCTTAGGGATACGAAGAGTATTAAATACAGACTGGTATCGTTCATGTTATAATGTTTTATAATATTTTTTCAATATATTTACTGTTACTGTAGTTTAGTGTATGGTTAGTGTTTAGTGTATTTTACAAATGAGTACAATTTAACAACTTCAGTTGATCTGTATGTGATATCTGCAGACTATAATTTCAGTAAAGCCATTTTAATCCATGTCCTCAAAATGTGGCGGAAGATAATTTTCACAGTTTATCTTCCAGTTTTTCGCATTTACTTTTTTCAAAATCATAATGTAGAACTTTCAGTATCGACATATATATGTAAATATGTAAATGTAAATCGTCATCATCAAATACTCAAAATATTCTTATCTGATATGCTGGTATACTTGCATCTTTTCTTCCTCACAATATTTTTGTATAAGAATCTTGGCTGAAGTCTTTTCTTCCTTTAACATATTATTCATTGCCTGGTTTCCATCTTACCCGTAATGACCGTGCTAATAAGGAAGGAGACGGTGGAGCAATTTATTTACGGTCTCATATTTCTCTATATTTTCCTCATTTTTGGACTTTTTGGACCATTTTTGGACAATCCGCTCCATCTTACGTTTGAAGTATTAAGTTTAAAAAATCTTTCTAACGGCTTTTATATCACCCACTTGAATATTCTCGCATATTTTATTCTTTAACGTCTATATCAGAATAATTATCTATAAAAAAAATATTTTAAGCTATGATCCAGATCTTTGTAATATTTTTATTTGTTTAAATCTTTTGGCCATTTTTGTTCTTTAACAATATCTCCATTAGTGGTCACGTCGTAATTATCGCATTGAACTCGTGTAGACGTTATATAGTCGTGATACAAACTTGAGTACTTTCTTACTCAACACAGGTATTTTCCTTAGATATTAAGAACATTTGTTCTTTCTATAATTTACAAAAAAAATATCTACTATATGTTTGTAAAACATTGTACTATTTAAAATTACTGATACCAACTCGTGAAATTATCCAAAATTTGAAATTGGTTAGTATATTATGACGAAATATACTATCTTACCTAGGTAAGATAGTATATTTCGTTTATTCTAGAATAAATAATATAAATAATTTATACCGTACAACTAAATTATTAAATATTTGCATATAATATATATTCTTTATATCAGTATCACATTGAGGGTCACTATTAACTTTTTATAATCTATTTAATGTATCGTGTGTATAGAGTGTGGGGTCTAGTGATACACTCGGATGCTAAATGCCAACTGTATTATAAAACTTAGTACACATACATTACGCACACCATTGCAAGTCACACGCGTCGTTCGCACACTTATAACCGACAATACCCTGTCAGTAGCTTTCTTTAAACAGAAATTAAGAATACGACTTGCTCTGAGTTCGTAATATATTTATATCTCCCTATTTATGGGACAGGATAAGAAACGAACAGACGGTCCACCTGATGGTAAGTGGTGCCGTCGCCCATGCAAATATAGATGGAAAAGCTTTCCCACAATTGAGAAATAGGGAGGCACGAAGGAAGCTAGAAACGGGACGGGAGAGGCGGGTGTTTGGGGTTCTGGCGCTCTCACTCACCGTACGAAAGATAGCTACTTTACGGCGATCTTCCGTGAGAGGGTGGCACCGCCCCCACTCGAACCAACCCATATGAACGGCAGTCAAATGACTACACCTAGGCACTACCACCTTATATATAATACTTTTGTTCTAATTTGTTATTTATACGAATTAAAAGAAATAAGAACAATAACAAATAAAAGTATTTGTTTAAAGTATTTCATATTAAGTTATTGACAACATTTTTATTAAACAAAATGTGTTTTCATTAATGGTTTAAATAAGTTTATATTTAATTCAACACATATGTATAATCTGTCGTAAAAATAAAAATAATTACAAAATTTATTTTTAATCTGCTAATATTATTCATTCTCATTACTGTCATGTAAAAATACATTTATTTGCTTTCAGGGCCAGGCATAAAAGGCACTATGGCAATCTTGAATTGCCTTTTAGCGAGACAACTATGCTTTGAAGACGCCTCCTGCTCCGCCATTTTGGAAATCATCCCCCGCGTTTGTGGATCCGAATTAGGTGAGTTATTACTATATGAATATATTAACCTATATAATATAATATGCAAAAGTTATTTTGCATAATGCACGAAGTATGTGCCTTTTCTACACAGGTTTAAATATTTTACGCCAACCAATCTGAGCTCATCTTTTGACGAAGAATGTTTAACTTTTAAAAAAAACATCTCTGTATTTTACACCCACGTGCGTAAGGTGCATATTATTGTATTAATGGTGCTGCATCAAGATTCAATCAAATCTAACATCATAATAATACAATTTTAAGATAATCTATATGTAAATTATAAAGCATAGATTGAATTAAATTGCTCATATCACATACCTGTAACTTCATTTGAGACTAATCTAATGTAGGTAACACAAATATCTGAGAACCTTGTAAACTTCAATAAAGTTAAACAATATTTAATTTATACAACTTTTACGTAATAAGACGAAATAAACAAAGTAAGTTAATTAATACCTAAAAGAAAGTTAAGAACATATTTCATTGAAACATGAAATTTAATTACAAGACTTACTACAATAGATTAGCAAAAAGACGAAAAAAAAAATCGAGCAACAAAAAGTTTGCATAACTTGCTAGTCTACCCTTTCAACCCTATTTGAAATTCCAATTAATTTAGGAAATGTTTGAATTAATACCAAAACTACGTTAAACTTCTTTTAAGCAAAGTTGAGTAGCGACCTAGTTTATGAATAGAGCTTGGAAGTAGTCTAGAAATAAAATATAACAAAAAAATACTGCTTATAGAATAACTCAATCTATTTTATAAAAAATGTTGAACATCAATTTAAATTAAATCAACTTGAGATTGAGAAATATTCAATTACCGTTGGTAAAACCACATTCATAAAAAAAACTTTGCAAAAATTAATAAAAACTTGGACTAACTCCTATATTAATAATTGTTATAATGATACTTTATTCAAATAATAGCAATAACTTTTTATAATAGAAATTCAGTCTTCAAAATATATCTTTTATTCGTCTGTTTTTTAACTATACCATTATTTTCGAAATAAACGAGTTGGTTTGTTGTTTTGTTTGTATGATCTATAATTTATATAGAGGACACCTTTTTTTTATTTATACGATAATGTGTTTAAGTTATATTAAATAAGCTGTTACACAACTACAAACTTATAATTATTTGTTTTACACTTAATACATTAATACATTGTAGAGTTTTGAGCAATTATTAAGCAACTGAAATTAAAAAAAAATTATAAGATGCTTTCCAACTAAACTTTTTACTAAATACATAGTAACCACTTGATTGTGACTTCAGAACGATCGTGTAACTAAAAAGTACCATTCTTCGTCTTTTAGAACATGCCAGACTTATCGTCATTTGTGAAATAAATTACACTTTGACGTCATTATTACTTTCTGAAATTATTAGCCCAATACCCTATTTTTTACAATGTACCTAAATAGCCTTGATACAGAAATAAAAATACTAATATCAGCATCACTGGTAAGGCATATATTCCCTATCACTGGTAAGGTATTATTCCCTATTATTACACAAAGTATAACCAATCTTGGATAACGTAATTTCATTATTAAATAATTGAAGAAGCACCGACCTATAATCTATATGAAGCCAGCTTTAACCGTGATTAATGACTCAAACTGAACCAGGCTTAAAAAACGAAAACCAACCTGTACAATGTACATATTAATAACTGGGGAAGGTAACAAAAGATTTGTAACAAAAGGTGACCGGCTTTCTGTCAACAAATATTTTCAACCTTATAATAACTTGGTAGAGTTCAATTTTTAATCAATTTACTGACAAAAGACGAGAAGGAGGCCATATATATTTTAGGTATCCAAACTATTTTATCAAACATAAAAACCAACATGTAAAAGCATCAAATGAAAAACTTAATTAGGTATTGGGCTAATTTATAATAACAATAATTAATTACCTATGAAAAACACAATATATTTGTGGTGGATTCGAACGTATCCTCTCGTTATAATTAAACAAAAATAAAAGTATTACCAAACATTTAAAACTCATTAAATTTTACCTCAGTTTATTTAAAGCTTCAAATGAAATTTGTGATTGTTTTTATGAAACATTTACATACAATTTTGATATCATATAATTAACGGATTACTTAAATAGGTATAGTACGTTACAAAGAAATGTATTGCGTATTATATATTTCGTTTTATTTCGTGGGGTTTTATGCATGAATGCATATAAATTATCTTCATAAATTAAATTCGCAAATTTTTCTTCATTGAAGGGTCATTATTGCAGTGAGATAAGATTCTTTATACGAAAATTCTATATTATCACAATCAAATTAAATATTTGACCTTATTTCTATCCCACGATCTCTATCTCAGAAGGTTTTCGCGGCAATGGAGGGCACTTCTACTGTTCTTAAAGAAAGTGCCATTGACTCAGATTTATACACGGAATGCGTTACGTTAATTTACGTTGACATATTTTTTTATATCATTTTTTAACTCAATGATGTTCTGGGTTCAGAATTATACAAATTACTGAATCGTTATAAGTGAATAATTAGAAATGTTTTACTTATCACAACGGACAAATATCATCCATAGAAGCGTATAATAAAATAGTAGCGAACTCAAATCTCTTCTGTAAATATAGTTAAAAATCCGTACTAGGGAGTCAAATATGGATTTTTCTAAGAAAAGTTCTTTGGTTGGGTTTTACGAAAGAAGTCTAATGGTTATTCGTCGTCGCAATAAGCACTTTTATACATGGAGTTGTATATTCATTTAGGCATGCTTAAAGATAATTTTAATAGATGTCGCCTCCGTCCCGATAACGGCAGTTAGATATAACAAAGCGAAGTTCAACGGGTAGAGCGGCGGGACCTGTCGCGGTATAGTTCGAATTAGGCCTTTACGGTCTATTTTTAATCTATAAGTATTTATTTAGAACTTGAATAAGCTTAATATTGCGCTAAACATTTTTGTTACGTTGTATGTAAAAAAGTTTACCGCAAAAATATTTCAAACATGCTCATAGACAATTTCAAAAAAACGTAGTGGATACTCTGAATTTTTTTCTTATTTTGGCGTTAAAACACTTTAGTCATTTGGTCATGCCCTCTTTTACTTTACACATCGATGGACGGTTGCCCTAAAAAATAAGGGTTTGGATGCTAGGCGAAACAATTTCGTCGACCGTGTATGGCCTAAGACACATCTTTCGTAGGTTCAATGGGATCAACAGATTCCTTTAGTGAGACGCAACACACAGGTAGATCTGAGCTGAGGGGCTATTATATCCCACTCTGTTCTCTGATAATCAAATAACAACATTGAAAATACTACATACCACGGCCATGTAGAAGTGTCTCAGGAAAACGTGCTGAAAGAAAATGGTCTTCTAGTGAGACTTTCTTAGAGAAGATTTCCATAAGGTAAACTGAATCTTGTCCTGTTTTATCCCCGAAAGACACAAGTTTGGATGTTTACCACTAACTCTTAATTGTTGTATCGCCCCTCTTCGAGACCGCTCCCTTTAATGCCTCGCCAAGTCTAAACATTGTCAGTTTCGCGGTCACCTGGAGAGTATAACTAGCTAACATTTCATTAATGCTAGCTAATTAAGCTCTCCAGATTACTAGATACTAGATTTTATCTGTATTTCACGCCAGACCCACGCGCTGAAGAATATTGTATTTAAAAAAATACATAATTCTAAGTGACGTTCCAAAACTAACTATAATTTGCCAACAAAGTGGCCGGCAAAAGTCCTACAGTTTTTATGGAGATTACTTTAAAATTTTCAAACAATGATATATACTATAAATAATTTTGATTCATCGCCACAATTATACAACTAAGAATTACTTATAAATCAAATTAGTCAAAATGTATCTCTGATAAAAAGATCCATTTATAAGAAAACTATATATATATATTCTCATTTCTATTCTTCTCGACAGTGACAAGTCGTTTGAAGCGGCGCTAATTGAGATGAATGCTAGTGCCTCTGCTTCATGGATACAAGATCTTTTCCCTGAACGATTGTGTCGACATTTTTGAGGATATTACTCCTGACAAAATGGTCGTCCCTTGTCAGATTGGATTCTTGGTAACATTACAATGCTGGGGTTACGTGTGCGTCAACATTAATCATTAAACATTAAAGGTAGTTAAACAATATTTAATAAATAATAATATACCGAAATATATATATATTTATTGGGCATGTTTTGAATATTTAATGAAATAATTTATTTAAAACCTATCTAAAATAAATATAATATAAGATCAATTTTAATCACAGCCCATTAAGAATACCAACTATATTACAGAATGTTTCAGACGCATCATTTTGTAGCATAAAATGCTGTACGATAAATATAATGATCCAGTTATATCGTACTACGAAATATTTCTAACGAGGCTTAACTACATCAACTATTGTGACTTTCTATATGAGCGTCCAAACATTCAACTCGAAACTTCTCCAACTAAACATAAGAGCATTCAAATAGATCTGGTTCTACACAAAGCCCATTGTACTCATTGTTCTCAAGTTCATGGCCGCGTGTGTGTATACACCCTTATAAAAGTAGATAAAAAAAGCTGAGGATAATAAGTGCTGAAAGGTAAATAGTCTGAATAATACCTATTTATTTTCCCCTGAATTATTTAACTTCAATATATATTCTTTAACTTAATTATTGTATTTAGTTTAGTTACAATTTATTATCATTATCCATAATTTTCCGAAATGTGTCAATAATTCTATAACTATAGTCAAACAATATCCATAATCAAATGTAATTTGTACAAATCTCTATATTGTTTGGTCCAGACCGATATTTTCCTGAGTAAAATGCATACATTATGTAAACTCAGCCAATAAGCTAAAACAACATTAAATTTCACCAAAAACATCCAGTTGCTTTGTTTATAGCTCATATCACAATATCATAGTTATCACCGTAGTTTAAATTGTCAAACCAAATTCCATCATAATTAGTCTAGCAATTTTCACGACAAGAATAGAAAAACAAATTCTGTAAAAATATATACATTGCTTGAATGCAGATCTCTTGAAACATTTATTTTAATGTTTCTTATGTACCTGAATAGTATATATATTTTATTATATATATAGATTATCATTTACTAATATATATTGTTCTAGTTTAAACTAATAAGTATAATAATAATACTCAAAAGTATATTCAGACGATACGATCGAGCTGAGCGAAATGTATTACAATTTTCAATTATTCATCGCTGACCGAAAAAGATGCACTGTTTTGAAATCCGAGTTGCATTTAATATTTTATCATCCTACATACATTTATTTATTTATTTTTGTACCATTATAATAGAATTATTCAAATTAAAATAGTACATCATTTAAATTTAACAAAACGGCAATAACTTAAAATCTATCTATGAGTTTAATACATAACACGGTATTAAAAACGATAGCCAAAATTATTTTGGTCTGTCTGTTTATTTGTTTGTCTGTTTCTTTAGTCGCCGCATTAGAGAACAATATAGACAAATTTATACAAAATTTGGTATGGCGTTTGTTTATTGCTGGCAACAGCTAGTATTTAATTATAAACCAATTTGAAATTTCTGACGATAAAACGAGAGACTTTTAATAAACGAAATTATAAATATTGAAATTATAAATATCAAATTATATAAATACTTTTTTATACCATAAGTATCTCCAAATAATTATATAAAAATGATATTCTTTGTTCTTGTAAGGGTGTGTACACACTACTACTATATAAGTGGTATTTTATAAAGCTGCGCTTATTCTTGACAGTTGTGACGTCATGTAACTCAAGTACCTACTCAGCCGTCCCTCTGTCTGACAATGTACTGTTACAAACACATAACATATACAAAGAAATGTCACTGGTAGTTCGTAGAAATGTAAGCTTACTTTCTATTTGGTTTGCAAATAGTCTAAATTCAATTATCTTTGAGACTTTGCCAAATGTACTTGGTTATAAATCTTTTACATTTACTATCGTCTTATCGTATGCGATGTGATGGCGTTAGAGAGTTACTGTCGAAATTGGATGCAATGCCGTGAAGTAAACATACATCTACAAATAAATACAAAAATGTATACATATACATCAAACAATGTCTGATAATACGATGTGTTAAAATCAAAATGAGTTAACACATATCAAACAATAAAATAATTATTGATTAAAACGGAAAGACTGTTTTTTTTTATTTTTAATGATAAAATTAAAAATGCCAACGTAAATGGTAACAGTAAAAAGTAATTAAATTAATGAAGCGAATGCTCAATAAAATTATGTAACTCCTTTGGGACGTAATGGTAGAAAAATGCACTTTTAAAATTGTAATATTGTAGTTTAAACAAACAGTTATATTTCAACAAGTTTTATATGATAATATATTTATTCAAATAAACTCTGAAACTAATAAACCGATATTATGAATTCTAGTCACATTAGAAAGCTATATTGTTTTCGATTAACACCAGTTTCTTTTTTTGTTAAAAAAGTTATTATTTATCCGCGGGCAGGACAGCGATCAAATGTGTAACATTACGTCAAATTCAGAATAATTGTGCCCGTAAATCTAGGGCAAAATGTATCTGAAAACAAAAGGAAAAAATGTAAGAGAGTAAAAATATTTTTATAGAGACTAACCTTAATCAATTATAATGAAGTAAAAATAAAAGTAAAGTGAATTTTGAGATCGGTCGTTATTTGATATTCTTAAACTATACACGATGGTCACTGTTCTGAAAATGGGGTTTGTTTTAAACTTTTATTACAAAAATGATAAAGCCATACTTCTGTTACCAACCTGCTGAAACTAGTTTAACAATAAAAAATATGTTTTTCTGTGTTTTCGTATGAATAGCACATTTTACCGCAAAAACATTTTTGGGTAAGATAAAATATCGTCCTTTTTGATTTCAACCAATATGTAAGGATTTATTATGGTTTTTAAAATGGTAATGTTTAAATATCAAGAGCGCACGGCGTGCATTAATGTCCGGGGTGTAAGGAGCGGTGAGTCGGGAGAGCGCTGGCCGACAGTTCTATAAGAAAAATCATTAAATCCACTTTTATATTTAAAAAATGTTTTTTGTTTTTGACTCATAAATAAAATAATTGAGTAAGAAATTAACAGTAAGATGAACTAATCTACATATATATCTATATATATATAAAAAAAAAGTGGTGTCAGTCCAACAATTTATAACTCAAGAAAGGCAAAATCGATTTGGCTGATAATTGGTGGGAAAGCCTCATAAAGCCGGGAGAGGGACATAGGATATTTTTTATCCCGTTCGATCACATTTATTTATTTATTTTATTACAAATTATTTAATTACTATCTGACATCTGGCAATTAATATCTGACAGTCACAATTATCTGTTAGTTGTGTACTATTATGATAGATGGCGGTATAAGCGTATTCGTTGACTGCATTGAGTTCCTAATTAATAGATGGCGCTTTGATGAAGTAAAATGTTTCATATAAACTAAAACCTAATAAGATAACCGGCCACGTGTTGTTGAGGCTAAGTATTAGTAGTAATTGTATTATAGTAAGAGTTATAAGTTTATTTGTTAGAGGTAATCTTCAAAGTAAGTTATTTAAATCTAAAAATGTCTTAAATAATATTTAGAAATAGCTTTTATGGTGAATCTATGCTTTGTTATATTATTCCTTTGAAATATTCATAGGGCTTTTCGTAGAGAACAATTTTCAAATAATATTGACCGATAAAAGCTCGAGCAAAGGAGCGAACGACGCACGTTATTCATACGCAAAACGGATGCGTTGCTAGTCATATTTACAAAACAGCAATTACTTTTCTCACAAAACATTTAGTATAAAGATTTGGCGTCGTTACTATTTTATTAAAGTAATTACGTCTGGTTAATCATAAAATATATCGAATATGTATATAATATGAAGTGTGCCCTTAATCCAACTTTTCATTAGCTTTGCGAACAAACTTCATAAATTATTTCGGATTTATCTGATGTAGAGGACATACTCTGAGTCTAAGGAAAATATTTTTAGTTAAATATATTTTGTGTAAGAAATGTTTATAAAACGTTATTTAGGTATTTTTTTCTGCAAGGACACATCAATATTAACTTTTTAATTAAATAGAGACAAAACATTTTTTTATTTCTATAGGTATACAAAAAAGTTAAATATTAATGGTTAGTCGTATGACAGGAACTATTTACTAAGCTATTATTACATATCTATAAAGTTCTTTATTTGTGTTTAGTTGTATTTTAGTATACCTATATACAGAAATATATCGTAGACAGCGTGTAAAGTAACATTTTTACGTAACATTTAATCTCTAAATGTACGTTTTTAATTTAAGAAGCGTTTATTGACATATTTTTAACTGTTTCCGTTAAAAATGATTTCAATTACTTGGATTTTATTTTAATCTAGTTTTGTCTTATTATTGAACAATAATGTAAATCAAACATAATATGTATTTAATTCGCAACACTTTCACAAAGAATATTTCTGGACAGATTTTAAAAACCATTTTGCATGGAAAACATTCTGATATGATCTAATAAGCCGTTCAAAGATTTAAATGCGTAAATGTGAACACACTGGGGTGGAAAACGGTTCTGGTTTAAGGAATGAACAGTTTAAGATTAAATGAGCAAATATTCAAATCACTTATACTATGAGACAAAGTTTTGCATTAAATACGAAGCAGAAAGTGAATTGTGAATAATTAAGGATAGAATGACACAAAGACAAATATCTTCGTTCTGTTCTTCAAGTAATAACAGTTGTAGTGGTCATAATTTCGGAGACAGAAGAAAAAGAAGCAGCTGTTAGAAGACTATCCAATTTATTAAAATACAAATTAAAGCAGCAGTCATAAGAAAACTCAATAAGAAAATTGCACTGCAAGAATTTTAGCCGAAAAGGCAAGAGTGAACAAGTAATCTTACATTGAATGATATAGAGATTTTATACTTTGTAGTTTGCAAACGAAATCGGTATATTGTTGTTCTTTTCCAATTTGCACGATTCTTTCTGGTTTCCAAGCACCATTCTTTCTGGTTTCCAAGCACCACCTGCCATTTCAACGAAATCACACTAGTTCCAAATGTACAGCACCAGTCCAGATTGTGTTGGGGACATTAGTGAATACATGATGGGTAGAAATAAAATTATTGGTAACAGAGTTAATAAATAATGGCAATAGAAGAAACTGTAAGATAGTGGTAATAGAGCTCATAAAAAATGAAGAAAATATACTGCCAATAAAGAAAATAAACCAACAGACAAATTACACCAGTCGGATATAGTGCTATCTAAGCATAAATATACGGCACGCCATAACGCTTGCTGGCTTGTTGACTTTACGGGGGCTAAGAATAAAATAGAAATTCAATTCAATTTCTTGGAAGAATAATAAGACAAGTGTTAAGATTAGGGTAAAAAAGGATCTGATAAATCAACAAGGACTATCACTCTCCACATCCTTAAATAGAACAGGGCTATACTGTGCTGTTCTGTGTTGTGATGAAATCAAAACTGGAATAGTTGGAGATGAGATTGCTGTTTTGTGATTGATTGAGTTGCTTGTGGGATTTTGTGATTTTGTTTCGAGGACACATCCATTCATTCATAATTTGCAAGTTCTTGATGAAAAAATCGTCAAAATAATTTTGTAAAGTCGAGTTCATCACAAATAAGTAAATAATTATTTATGAGTACAATATTAACCAACTAGAATTATTATTTTTATAAGATAGTACGTTCTATACTTAGTTAGTCTCATAAAAAATGCACAGGATCCAATAATAGCAGCCATGATAATAAAACGGAACTCTTCTTTTTTTATTGGTGTATAATAAATTTCTGGGAAAATCTCATGGGGTATCAAGATATTTAATTACCATAGTTACGTAATAGAACTTGAAAATGACCAACAAAACTTCTAAAGGCCTAAGTGAGTGTGTGAGTGAGTAAGTGTTTAAGATTTTTTTTTCCGAATTAAAAAGTAATGGTATCTTTAAGATGGCCTTATCTTCATCGTGGCTCGATAAGACAAGAAAATAAAAACAAGTTGTATGACAAATATATACTATAAAAATGAATCATTTTACTATGTTTACTAAATTTCATACAGATCCCATTCATCTAATGGAGAAAATATGCTTCCTAAATATTATCTGCATGTAAAGCCGGTTATTTGTTTAAAATAAATAAATCATAGTTGCTTTATACCAGATAATTGTATAGTAGCTTAGATTTGGAAGTTGGAGTCTACGTTAATTTATCTACATATACATATATACATATATATATATATATATAATCTACTCTTCTTTACATGTACTTTTTAATTTATATTATTATATAATAATAAACCTTCGGCTTTATAAGAATAAAACAGTTTATTTTATTAAATAGTGATATTATGATGAATATTATTTAATAAACGGAATAAGAAAGATATTATTAAGGTTCATTCTTTCTATTGATCTTTTGTGACAAATATTATGGAATGGAATGGTCATAGCCTTTCATTAAAGTTACATTTTACATTAACAGTAAAGTCGTATTGTATTTTTTATTAGGCATGCGTGATTCAATGTAATTAAAATAAAAAAATAACTATTTTCTTATGAAACTATAAAAAAATGCCTGTCCGACACGCATTAACGTTATTTAAAAAAATTAAAGGTCAATACTATTATATTTTATGGTTTTTAATTATATACTTGAGTATTTTGTTCAATTTTTTGTAAATTACTTTAAAACTATATATGATTGTTTAATTAAAATAAATTTCACATATTTATAAAAAAAATATTTCTGTCGCCGTTGATTAAGCAAAATGTAAAAACAGACACGGAGTACTATTCTTGAACCGTCAACCTAGGTATCGAACAAAGATTCATCCCGTGTAAGAATCGAACCCACAAGCACCAATCAGCAGTCAAGCGTTACTAACCACTGAACCATCAGAGCGTACAGGCGAAATGGTCGCTTAATGATAACAATATGACATTACAGTATTATAATATAGTGTATTAGATATTTATATTACTTAAATCAACGTTCATAATTTATAAATACAGTTAATCAAAATACATTTTATTTATAAATTATGCTCTGGGTATTCTATTTATATAAATAGCAAAAGGACAAACTTGTCTGTCGTCTTCTTAATTGGGTAGGCTTCTCCTCCTACACAGGATAAAATTATCCGGTCAATCCGGATGACAAAAACTCTTTTGATGCTTCCAATAATTACTTGTATCTATAGTTAGTAATGTATGGATTGATTTAATTATATCATAAATATTGTATGTAGAGATGATATTTGTACAGGTACTTTATTTTTATGTAAGTATAAAGGTTAAATCCGTAAAAATATTTTTTTTAATTGGTTACAATTTAAATGAGTGCAGTGGATAATTCAATAAACATATTTATATGTATTTCTCTTGATCGTGTATATATAATAAATATTCAAAATTTATAACGCACATGAGAATGTTAGGGCATTATTGAGTCTGAATTTAGCTACAATGATTGAGTCGCGAGATGTCAATTACAAATAGCTTCAATTAAGAGCCAATTTCAAACTATAATGTCGCATTTTGATTAATATCTATATAATATAAATAACACTTAGTTTTATTTCAGAAACACATTTCACTTATAAAATGTCAGTCTAGATTACGGTTCCGGCAAGAAACTCTACTTAAAATTTTTTGTATGTATATATATATATATACATACAAATATATATATATATATATATATATATATATATATATATGTATATATATATATATATATAAATATACATACAAAAATTTTAAGATTAATAAGACATTTTTGTCTTAGTACAGATGTTAAATATGTATAGCAAAAGGTGTTTTCTTCCCTAATAACAGTCAATCAATCAATCAATGTTATCCTTGTTTCAGTGGCATGTTCGACGGTAACCGTGACGAAGTGTCAGGCCGCTCTCCGCACCCTGCAAGCCTTCCCGTTCTTTAAACCAACCTGCCTCTGTAGGGAACCGAACGTTGATCCCGAATGCAACTCCTTCCGCGACTTTTTGTTCGATCATCCCTGCGTGTTTGTAATGAAGAAAGGTAACGATATTAAGAAATATACTGATTAGTTAAGTTAAGTTAGGATGTTTTCTATGATTTAGTGATATACCAGTTGCAGCCAGCGACTCTACCTGCTTGCTCCTCCCTCACCTTCTAATGATATAATAAGCCATGTTTGTTTTAAATTCCCAAACGCTTAATATTTTTATTGTGATTATGATAGCTCAAACCAATTATTTACTTTTCCTTGTAAATGAGAACATTATCCAGAGGGAAAAGCATTATACATATTTAACATACCAATATAGCCGACAACACAAATAATTTACTCAAAGTCCCTCCTGGAGTTATATCGCATTGTGATTATAGCCGAAATCAGTATGTTTTGAAAATGAGAGGTTTATCCAGATTAAAGAGAAATCCTATATTAATACTGGGTCAAAAAGTAACCACACACATTTAACGAAAAGCCGTCAAATAGTTATTTAGAATAGTTATTTCCGAATAAAAGACTTATCCGAATAGAAACTTAGTAGAGTTTTAACTTGAAGCTCTGTATAGCGTCTCCTAAACACTACCAGATGCCATTATTAGTTAGAGCTCCAGTTGCTATCACCTAGCATTGCACATCTAAAAAACAAAAACAAATTAGAATACTACAGAATTCATTAGCCAACATACAAGGGAGGGTTTAAATTATCATTAAGTAAGTATGCTTTATAAACATTATGTTCGTCGAATATGTCAAATATTATCCGTCTCTAAGAACAATTACAAAATAGCATATTTAAACTGTAGAGATTTTTTTTACTATCCTATCCTAAATGAAGTTATTATATCAAAGCTGATCTTATATTATAAAATAAAAAAAATATTATGATAGAGACTAGCAATTAACTGCTGAATTTTCAGCAGATAATTTCTAGTCTCTATCTAAACATTGATTGAATCTCTACCAAAAAATTTGAAGAAAATCATGTAACAAAGATACAATATGAAAAGGTATTGAAGAGTTCATTATTATAAAGAAGTTAACATATAGAGATGGTATAACTAACAATTACTTGTGTACTGTTAGTTAGATACATAGATATATAATAAAATGTATATAATAGGAATAGGCCTATAATTATTATTCTGACAATTAAAAAGAGTAAAACCTGCCTGTTAAACAAATTACTCAGTAGAGTAAATTAATTTAATTAATTAAACAATTTAAAAAAATATAAGTAAATACATATTGCTTAAATATCTTTAAATGTCCAATAAACACTATCATTAAATTTGCATAATAGTTAAAGGTACATAATAAATTTAAAACGGATTTAATGACCACATTTTTAAAGATATACTAACTGATTGGTGTTTTGAACTATTAGTCAGTACTCTGCTAAGCAAAATAGGTCGTGGGTTCGATTTCCACCCGGGATACTTTTTGTGTGATCTACTAGGGATTCAATTTCCACCCGAGGAAGCAGTTTTTTTTTTAAATAAGAAGAAAAATAATATATCTAACAGAAACACTCACCCCATTTACTAAATGTGTCTGTTAATAAATACTTGAAGTGTGACTTTAAAATAAATATATTACGAAACAAGAAAGTTAGAAATGGAAATGTTATTATAATTCCAATTAAAAATAAAAAAATGTCCTAAGTTTCAAAATAGTTTCAATTATTACGGTTATTGGTCCAAATATAAAAATAAGTTCGTTTTAATTAAGATATATAATCTTAATTAAAATTTCATCCGCGGGCACTACTTACGCAGAATAATTTACTAGATAAATTATAATCAAACTTCATTGTAAAAGAAAAACTAACAACAAAAAATAAAGATAAAAAATATTATATCAACAATAGTTGATTTTCAGAATTTATAATATTTAGACTATACATACTGCACTACTATACAAAATACACACGACTATACATATAGACGTCTGATAATTTTGTTTAATAATATTGGTCAGCTATCTCAATACTTCATTTATATCACTTCTAACGCATTGATACAAGTGAAGAGGTGAAAGACAAAAAAAAAACAAGATATAATTGTATTTTAATAAATACATTTTTTTTATGTATTTAGTTTTCTTTGTTATAAAAATATGTTTTGTCATATAAAAAATCCATACAAGTTATATTGATTTAAATCAATTGTTATGTAAAAAAAAATAATTGTAATGGCATTATAGGCCATAAGTTGCATAATGCTGCTTGGCATGGCTCCAGAAATAAAGTAGCACCTGAAAGGCCATGGACGTTGTAAAATTAGAAACAGCCTATCGATTTTTTTGCGACTTGATTTTTATCGATAATTATCGTGAATAAAAGCACATTGTATAAATATTAATCGATGTTTTTCGATCACGTGGATTTTCTATGCCACGAAAAATAAACCTATAGAAGTAAATATCATGCAGAGGTTCAGTTCAGTTCAATTGTGATTAAATATACTTTGAACATATTTATATAGATGCTTTTGTTATGTAAGATCCCAGACCGATCCAGACCGGATAATGGATATGGGCAATCCTATGAATATTACTAATATTTGTGTACAAATAAAATATGTATTCGTGGTCGATGAAGTCTCAATTAATAAAAATATAATTGACCCAAGTATAAATAAAATCAAAGCCACTGTTCGAAATTACACCTTAACTATGTAATTAAGTAACTACTTAAATATTATATATATTTTTTAATAAATTAAATTATAATATTTATTTATATAAACAGGCATTACATATTTTCAAATATATACAGTCAATGTCATATGTTACCAGCAAGCTCTTTTAAGTTACCAAGTTAAAAAATCTATTATAATTTCGCTAAATAAAATTAATATTATTTTTATTTCCCAGAAAAAGACCCCTACCCAGTAGAAACTTTGCCAACTTGCACCTATGCTCTGAGCGTTTGCCACAACGAGAAAGCCTGCTCTGTATTATTTGAACGATTCAAGAACGCCTGCAAAGCTCGGGATGGAGAATGTCGTATGGAAGACAGGTATGTAGATTATATGTTTTTATTATATAGAGAGTAAGAGATCAAAGGAGGTACCTTTGATCTCTTGCAAAACGAGAGGAATGATAAAAGCGTTCTCTAACTTGGAGGCAGAAATAGGACATAGACAAAGTAGGTATTAAAAACAATAACCAGCTGTCATATATTCCATTGCTATTTATTTATTCAGGACAAGTTTTTACAAACACAATTCTAAGTAAAATCTCTAGAAATATTAATATAAAGCAAAACTTAGAAATACTGATAATTGTATAAAGTTTAAAAACTGTGAATGTTCTATTTTATCGACGTATAGATTACTGGAACTTCATACCTCAAAAGATAAAATTTAAATATTGATAGACGTTCGAAAATTGTTTTAGTTCACAATTGAAGCCCAATCCGATCTAGATAAAGCCAAATTGCTTTGGATAATGACGGGTTTATTTCAGAGTTTTGGCAGAATGAAATTCATCCAATCATTTTATTTCCAAATTTTCTAAGTATTCAATTTAATAAAAGATTATTTATAAATACTCTTAAATCTTTATTTACTAGACTTCATTTGGTTATATCAGGTTCTTTAACCTGATATAACCAAATGAAGTCTACCCAATGCAAAATACATTATCTCATTTATACAACCAAATAGTAAATACGATTTTCTGTTCACAATAGTATAACTACTTTTAAATGGCTAAAAATACTAATAAATTTAAGAGTGCTTTATTCCTAGCCAATAGCTAGCGACATTTCGCCTGATGTTCAACTAAATCCCAAATGTAATTTTCTAATGGCTTTTCTTGAATAGAATTCTGTTTGCAAAACTGCAAGTATATTTTCGCTAATAAGATTAATGGAATATAATGAAAGGTATTGCATTTAAACCTGTGCAATTATATTAAATTAATTTAATAATCGTTTTTTTGAAATTATAAATTCTTAACAAATATCAAAACAATAGGGAATCCTGCCGCGAAGCTTGGGCTGGCCTCCGCCTGTCACCACTCTTCGGCTGCATCTGCCCCAACACGCACATGAAGAAGCGATGCGACAGGATCTTCGCAGTCGTGAACCACAACCCATGCGTCGGTGAGTGCTTCACAAGCTAACTAGCTGAGGGTTATGAGTGAGAAATTATAAATTATTACAATTTATAAGATTTTAAAAAGCACAAGCGAGTTCGTTATGAGTTTGACTCCTGTGTTAAAATATTTATTCAAAAGAAATATAGCAACAAGTACTAAAAATATCTGAAGTATTTAATTAAAATTGAAAATATAAAATGTTACTCTCAATATATCTCTTGAAGAACATCGAAGGAAAGATTCATCAAAAAGATATTTACCTATATATTTATACTGGATATCTTATTCCTTTCACGTCGTTTTCAATAAGCAAGTAATATAATGGTTATAACTAGGTAATATCGCATCCAATAAACTTATTTGATTCAATAAACGCAAGTTTGATTCATTTCGCGTAATCCCAGCTGAGTTCTTATTGTTGACTAGGGTTGCCACACACTTATATTTGTATATGTTTATAGTTATGTTTTTTGATGGGTAGATAACCCTGGATAGAAAACAAGCTAAGCTTAACGTTCGTGATGATTATAGTAGAAATAACTTTTTTTATTTATTCATTTATGGCGTCATTCACAATGATAATGGAATGGAATATTCTGAAAATTTCAAGTAACACCAAGTTAGTAAAAACTTTTTAACAACATTCTTTAAATACTTTCGGTGAAATGTCAAGCGCATTGCAACTGACGTTCCGTTTAATTTTTAATTATTTTAACTGCCCAGTCCAAAAAAATACAACGGTATTTTTGATTGCGGCAACTTTTTTATTGGATTTCGTTGTGAAAATATTGAAAGGTAAAAGTTTACTGAAAATAAATATAGATTTAACTTATTAATATTTATTAAATCGGATCTTACTTTATAGATATAATTTCGTATAAATTTCTTTAAGTTTATTATAAGTTTATTATAATTAATGTATAGGTAAATGTCATTCGTCATTAATAGTCTTAAAAAATGGAAAAAAGTATTAAATTGGCATTTAAACCAATATACGAATCCGAATCGAGTTAAAAACAAAAGCCTTTAATATTTGAATTGTAAAGTTTTCAGCGGATCTCCGCATTATTAACTTCTGGCCACTTATTAATATTCTATCGCATGTTCCAACTCCATAGCCAATGTATGGAGGCAATTAAAATGTTGGTCGTGGCGTGACCTGGCTGTATTTTTCTTATGTAGCATGTAACGTAGCATGTTACTGGCTAGTGGTGTTAAATGCCTTAAAGTGGATATCTTGAGGCTTTTTAAGTTATATAATATTAAATTTTAATAAGACATGGCACCCGTAATGCAGTCTGCTGCAATAATTAAAATATAATAATTTAAATATTTTATATGTATTTAAATGAAAAGAAATCGTATCAATCTGCTTGTTTTTCTTAGATAATAAAAAGTAGGTACATCATAATTTCAGGGGTTTGTGGCATTTACCCATTTATTTTGTCAAGGATTATTGCAATACTTTCTAATGAAATAATGAATTTAAACAAAATTCGCTTTATATAACTGTTTTTTGAGTGCCAACCCTAGCGAATGCTAGCCTAATCCTGCGGTCGAGATGATCTCCTAAGACCCACCCGTAAACCAAACTTGACTTTTATTTTTAATAGTTTTGTTTGGATAACTTGACCATCTTCATTATGGACTTAGTCAAGTTGAAAGAATATTGCACTCTGAGGCGTTGAACGAATAATATTAAAGTACCATTTATTTATATTAAAAAAATATTTTTATATAATATTACAAATTATTCGTTCATTTATATATTATATTACTAACCACGGCATAATATTATATATACATATATATAAACATGTTTTAACATGCTAAACTTATTAAAAAATAACTTTTTATTATTTTTTGAGTCCTAATCTGAAATACAATTTTTTAAACCTTGCTTATAATTCTTAGTGACATATGTTGTATGTTGAAAACAGTTAAAAGATTGTTGTTTTATAATTGTTGTTAAACAATGTTGTTAATTCTTTATTCAATTGTTTAGTTTATACAACAGCGTTTCTACAACCTACAAATCTTGTAGCAGAGAAAAGTTTATCTCAACGACTCTTAACCTACAAAATGGCGACTTATGACACTTTAAAACAAGACACGACGGCTCCGGAACGCCTGAAACGTTCTGAAACTTACATTTATACTATGCGTAGTGTACATTATTAAAATAATAACTACTAGGAAAAATATTCAGTATTTTTATTTAACTCAGATAAAAAAACAATAAAATCATCACAATGAAAAGTATTGTATGAGAAAAATAAATTTTTCAAAGGAAATTATTAAGAAATAAAAGATTTTCCATGTCATAAACACATTTTTTCAGCAACACTCGTCATGGTATGATCTCATTACTTAGGTAACGTTATTTGAATCTGATATCAGAAAATATTTGTAATACAAATAAAATATAAATTACAATAACTTATATATACTGTATTGTTAATTTTGGTACATAATATATTACTAGCTCTTGTTTATGACTTCACTTGCTTGAAAAGGGAATAAAGTACAGTTAAAAAACGTGACCACGAACTGGTCACTGTCTGTTACATTGATTGAAAAATTGTTGAACAAAGAGGTATATATTTTAATTGCACTAAAATTTAATATTTAATTTAACCAATCAATAAATATTTTCCAGATTCTTCGTCTGTTTCCTCCCTCCCTCCACCTATCTCACATAATGTCTAATCTCTTAATATTTATACAACTTCGTAAATTTTAGGTCTTATTAACTATTTAAAAAAGGTTTATTGAGAGAATTTTCCATAATAAAAATCCTGCTATATAATGATTCCAATGATAAACTATGACCTCACCTCAGTTTGCGAGACGTAAACATACAAATAAACATACGTACACACGCACACAGACAAAATTAAAAAAAGCAATGTTTTAGGACGTCATGTACTTAACATGTATTTAATTTTGTTTAGTTCACAGATTTTGCTTAGTTTTTTTGAATAGGTATTTGACATTCCACTTCAAATAAACAACAAAACTATTCACATAGGTGACTAAAAATAAAATATATATATATACCTAAATATTTTCTGCCAACGTACAGATAAATTAAAAATAATAAAAAAAAAACAGGCTTCATTTTATAAAAACATAACAGAGATCTACGCAACTCGATTTCAAATACTGATTATTTAGGACCGGGCTCAAAGCTGTTGTGTGAAATATAATTGAAAAAAAGTTAAGGATTATCAAATGTTGAAGAGATCATTAAACAGAGCGGCTTTGGAGATTTAATATTTTTTGGAGCGCGACAATATTGTGGCCTTGAGCCAATTCATATTCTGAATTATAATTGGACAAAAAAAAAATCACTATCTCCATCTTAAAATGTTAGATCTTTTAATCTGTTTATGATTTTTCTTCCAATTTATTTTTAACGATTCACTGATATAAGATATAATGAACTTTTTATGATATACATTTTGAAAGACGCTCCTTAAATTTTAAATATATTATTCAAGAGAAAAACGACCACATATTAATAGTTTCACTCAGTGCTTGGCCACCCAGAACAATTTCCAGTACAGTGATCAGCGCAAGTCATGTTAAACCCTGCAGTAAATTACTTTCTTTTAAGCTGTCATTTGCAGTCAGCCATACTTTGCTAGGGTTATCATTAATTCAATTTACTTGGTTTGTACCGGGACAGGTCCGAATGAATTTCTCGCATCCCTTCCTGAAGCTATTAAAACGCATTTTCTTATGCATATACAAGAAATATATATCGACCGAACTTAAGATTCCTTGTAGCTTAATAAAAATTATATTATGTAACCAAAACAATAATTTAAAATTAACTATATTTCATTAAAAGAATTATTCTCTGGTACAATAAACTGGATTAAAATATATTAAAATGTCGGCAGCCCTATCAAAACTATCATGTTTCGGTTAAACAATATCATGTCATATAACTTTCTATAATTGTATAATTTCAATTACTGTTTGGTAATAAGCTGTCATATTCATAACATTTTATGACACGGCTTTTGGTATAAATACATACATGTTTTTATCAAATGTATTTTTATTTTTATTATCATCTATATTTTATGGTCGAGCAATCAACTCAAAATTTTATTATTAAACCATAATTTAAGGCATAGACAAAATCTCAGTAACGTACCACCTAGATCAAATTAGGCTAACAAAAATAATAAAAAATATAGAACACGCAACGATTTACCAAGGATTTTTATTGGCAAAGACAAAAGGCTACTTACTAGATATAACAAGGGACATTCCGGTAGAAACTATAAGTATTCTTATTTAGACATCTAAGCAGATATTATTATAATATTTATGGTTAATTGTTTTTTGTAAAAATGTACAGAAACAAACAGCTTTCATATTTATTAACTAACTCTTAATAGTAAATGTGTGTCACTATCCTGATGTGGCGTAAGTTTCATTAACAAGCTTCATTACTTGTACGGTAAGCGTGCGGCTCCATTGCGGTTTGCGAAATAGAAATCTTATAAATTTAATTCAGACCACATCAAGCTGTTTGTTGCAAGAATTTCACAAACTCTTACAGTTAAGCTTCTTATTCCTGCAGATTATGAAATATTTAGTGAACATACACTTGGAACAGAAAATATATAGTTTTATAAGTTCGTTCTCTTTGTTGGTTATACCAAATTTAACTGAGTATGATGTAGCGATGTAATTGAAAATGTCCATCACATGTTGACGGAGTGCGTTTGGCTCGAGGTCTGGAAAAAGGATTTAACATGAATCCTTTCTTGTGATATATGAGCATTTATTAACATCTTCGTTAGCTGGACCTTAAGTTATTGATCATGCTTCATTAATGGAACCAACCTCCTATACTTCTACAGTGTTTTAAATTTTTAAATTGTTTGAATTGTTCTTACATATGAGACACGTTCTGACTCCTCGTTAAATAAAGAAAAACGTATAAAACTACTAGTATACAATTATTGAGTAACAATTATCATTATTTTTAAAAATATAAAAAATCAACTTTCTTTCGATAGGTCAGCATTCCACGCCACAAATACATCAGTCGAATATTAATTTAAGTCAAGAGTCGATACAGTAAAGAAACAAAGGAGAGGAAATCTATTCACTTGGCTTTTGTGTTTAAGGGTTCTTTGCGGTCGTATAGACGGAAACCTTTTTGAAGATTTCTTTTCGCTTTTGACGCGACTTTTTCCGTTTCACCTTTCAATTATGTTAATAGAATTTTGAAACTCAATTTCGTTAACAGCTCCTGGAACAGCGGATAGGAATCGTTTGTTCTTTCTTCGGGCTGTCAATAACTATTATAGCCAATGAAGGTGAATAATAATAGGAAACGTGTCATCATGATGGTTTATCAATAAAAATAACATTTCCATAACGTAAACAAGATATGAGCATTCAAAAAGCTCCATAAATATTATATATCTCAAATCTATGGCTTGTAACTTTTAAAAATATTTTATACATTTAGTATGTAGGTTACTTAATCCGATTAAAACATGAGTATACCTTTACAAACTTTTATTCCATTTTTTATATTACAAGGTACTTTGAATAGAACAAGTAATAATAATTATAAAATTCCTTTTAAACTTTCACTTGTACTAAATGTAAATTTACATATTGCATTCCACTTTACTACTATTTAATGTAATTTTGTGTATAGTATTCAAAGCTCAAAGTTTTCCGTTTTACTCAACTCATTTATAGTTTAACCCTATAGAAAATTCAACAATAGCAAACATATACATTAGTTCTAACAAAGCTACCGTACACTGGCCTTAGTAAAATAAGTCCAGTTTCGGCCCCGCTTTTTAGCGTGAGAACGAACGCAGCTGGTTAAATTGCCACCCTAACTTACTTGGAACAATATACCGAAAAATACTTTTTTAAGTGCCTAAGTGCAAAAACAATGATCTTGCCAAATAAGGCATTGAATTTTGAACTTCAATGCTACAAAAATAATGGAAAACAATTTGATTAATTAGAAAAATATATGACCCTGAAAAGCATATAGTTTTTCCAAACATATTTTTTCTTTCTTCTTTTAATAACATTAACATTAAGTTTTAAGATTTTGTAAATGATTTACTTCTATATTTTCCTATTATGTTTTTTAATCTTACTTCATGAATTTTTTATGTATATTTCTCACTCAAAACTCTAAAATGAATTGTGTTGTTTAGTAATAAGCTTTAAGTGTTCTAAACACTAGGAACGTCATATGTAGAGGAACACAAACAAAGATATAATTGAATGATTGTATGTGATGATTTCTTCAACCATGCCTTGACACCATACAAACACCTAGTTTTAGAATTTTATTGTTTTATATTACGTGTAAATTATACAACTCCAACTCACAATATACCAGAAATAAAAATAAAATTAAACAAATATTAACTCCACACTATAAAAGCTTTTAAAGAGTATTAGACTCGTTACAAAATAGTCGACGTTTTATAAGTTTGGTTTATTTATTTTTTATTTTAATTTACGTGCCTATTTTATTTGAACACCGTTAGATGCATAGGCCTTAGGATTAACTTAGATCACTACTTAACCACACAAGGCTGTAAACCTTTATGTTTCACGGACACTCAGCTTTTTTTTAGTGTACTCCTGACCTCACACATCGTACAAATGCCCGCAGTTACCTCAACTCTTGGCTTCACACCTTCGGCCTTCGGTGATGGTCTGCGACTGCTACTTATAGAGCATAGTTGGCGGCGAATAATACCTTTACTATCACGTCTACTTCGTCTTCAATGGAATACTCTTAAGGGACAGTCATGATAGCACATTAAACTATCAAAAAATTCCGTTAAGTGTGTTCCGATCAGCGGCTTGGCACGGGGGCGGTTAGTGGTTGTTAGTAACGTGGTTGTGGGGCAGCGGCGGCTTGGGGCGAATGTCCGCCGGCAGTTCGGGCGCTGTTCGAGCCTAGGCGGCCAGCGGCCCGGGCTCCGCCCCTCACGCGCTACGCTGCTCCCGATGGTACGATCCTGCTGCTCACCGAGAACGGGACCAGGCTGATGACACGTGCTGCTGCTGCCAGTCTACTTCGCGCCGCCCTCCTCTCCCCGCGCCCCCCTCGGCCCCGCCACGGTGAGCCGCCGCCGCACCTCTCTCTCTCTCTCTCTGTGTCTATCGGAATCCGTCGCCTCTCGCACTGCACGCTTCGCTATGCTTCGTAAGGTAGGAGCGTTAGACAAACAAAAGGTCATCGTCAATTGAACTAAACGGTGGTTTAGCTGTAGGTCTTGTACGTTTATTTTAACGGACATAATGATGTCAAATTTGTTATCAAAAGTACATAAAAAGTTGATGTCAGTCGTAGCACGATACGATAAATGTAAATGTAAAACGTAGTCTATATTTATAATATTGACGTCTATTCGTTCCCGTACTAATATACGTACCCATACATTCTTAATAATTAAACTAGTTGACAAAACAATCCAGGACGTCGGTTTACAACTTTATTTTATATTCCTAAATACATTGAATGATTCGCTCCTACTTTATGCCCGCATGCTTTTATTCTACTTTAATCCTTTACGTAAGCCAGTTTAGACTTCCAATAGAAAATGGGATATCGCCAATTAGCTATACAACGCGCCAGATTTGAAAGTCTAAAATGGATTTCACTCCGAGCATGATTGCATGTTTTCACTTTGCATCTTCTATTTCTACGATCTCTATGGTTACTGCGCGGCATAGTGGCTTTGATGATGGTTCTGCGGAACTTCCATTCGGGGGAGGCTTTGCTAATGATATTATCAAAACTCAAAGGAAATTCTTTCGCAAATTTTAATTTTGCCCGTTTTATGTCGTTTATGTCGAACGTTGTTTTTGTCGTTTTTAAATTAGTAGGGTTTTTATTATATCAAAACTGGTTCTAAGCGGCCTCTAATAAAAGAGCCTCGCGATTTGGACCAGTAGTCGATTCCAACAGCTAAGCGATACGGATACCATTCCAGTAAAGCTGATGTCCGACGGACGGACTGCAAATCGAAATACCACGGGGATGACATCATGGATTGGCGGTATGTCCATAACGCAGGACGGCACTCTTATCGCCCCGGACAAAATAATGACACACGTACATCGATACGCAAGTCCACACTACAGGCCTCACGGGCATCATTATCATCGCTGGAATCATGAGCCGGGGGGAAGCGAAGACCCCTTGTACGCGACCAAGACAGTCTACGGACAGGGATACATTGATGAAAACCGTACGTATCACGTTTACTAATTTAGTGTCAATTAGCAAGGATATGGGTGATTATAAAAATCGAAATTATAGCTGACAAATTTCATTTATAGGTTTGAATTTACAAATAGGTACACTTCAGACAGACAACTTAACCATAGAAATCGTAATTGACACTTCAGCTTCAAAATTGTACATTTCTAGACGATCCTCTACAACGTCATCGAGTACACGGTGGATTCCTTGTCATAGCACCTCCTGAGAGTTCATTCATTCATGCCCTTCGACTTATTCATTAACATCCCCGTAAACACTAGTAGCTCCTTCACGACTGGATCTTGTAGAACAGTAGATATAATACCAGGGAAGATTAACTGAGACATAACATGAGTAAGGCTTTGCGTAGCACACTTAGAGAGGTTTAATTTAGTGCTTTAGAAAACTTAAAATTTGCTTTCGTCCTGATCCACCGTAAGGTAGAAGAATAGTTTAAAAGGAAGCGATTTACTAAAGGAGCTTAAACACGTAAATCTCCGCGAAGCTTTGCAATTTACGCTAAAAATCCAAAGATTTATCTGCTAAGATTTATCAGATACCATCGGATAATGAAACATTAATATTTAAATGGAACCCAGTTACGGTAAGTTACCTCTCGAGACATCACATCCACAATCTACATTACTGATAATGAAATTGTTTTGTCATATCCTCAGCATGATGTTCTAATATTGCTTGGTAAAATTCGTCTGTTCTCGTATCAGTCGGAGTTGAACGGTTTTGAAGTTTTTATCACGTAATGTATTTTAATCTTGTAACAAATATATATTTTATATATTTTATAAATATATATAACGCAAGTATTAAGCATGAGTATAAAGTATTTATCCCACGAGTATATTTTATTATGTTTGAAAATATATCACTGTTTTAATTTCATGTTACTTATCGGTTTATTTAAGTTAAGTGTGGTCCACCGTATTATAAATATTTTTATATAATAAACATTATAATAAATATAAACTTATATAATATAATAATAAACAAAATAAACACAAAAACACATTATATAACCAACACACAATACATAAAAAATAATATATATTCTTTCCGTGGTTAATCTTATTCAAATGAAAGCAAACGTAATTATTACTACTAATATAAAAAATATATTTTTTAAGCAAAACACTTAATGAATACCTTAAATTGAATTTAGGTCAGTGAGTCTGATAATAACATTTTTTAAACACACGCCAAAACTCTTATCCGAAATAATATATAACATTTTATATTAATTTCGAAAGAGGACTGTATCTTCATAATTCTATAGGTTGATGTAATTGGTTGGTTGGTTCAAGGATTTTACAACTGTTTGAAATAACTACAAATAATACATTACATACCTACAAATACATATCACAAACCAACAGAGAGGATTGGCAAAGAGAACGGTAAAGCAGGTGATGAGAAGGTGGCGCTGCAATCGACCTGCCACGTGGCACTGGACGCGTGCATCAAGGACGCTGAATGTGTGACGTCACTGACGCCGGTGCTACAGAAATGTCATTCAACGGACTGTGACCGAGAGGGTTGCATGACTGCGTTACGAGGATTTTACAGAAAGCCGGGCGTGCATTGGAATACCGAAATAGCTTTTTGTCTCTGCAAGTAGGTTATACTTATAATAATACATCGTAGGTTATAATACATCGCATTCTTTACTCTTAATAAAACTAATTGATATTTTATATTGCCATTTAAAAAACAACCAAAGTTTAGTTTATAATCATTACTATGCAAGCATTATTTTGTAATTTCAACATACAAATCAAACATCCTCACAGGAAAACGGATAATAAGGAAGATTCCTGCATGAACGCTCAAGAGAGACTGCATCCGACTTGCGCTCAGCGTCCAGCTGTCGGCTCCCCCCTTCCCGCCTGCCACACCCTGGCCCACGCCTGTCGGGAAGAGCCTGAATGCAGGTATTTCATAACCATATATTATTTTAGTATATCGAAATACCACGCGTGGTTAGTTATACGGTTGGATAAGCAATAAAATGATCTCCTGTGTTAAAAGGCATTTTGTTTTAAACAATTATATCGGAATGTATAACACATCGAAGTAACTTTTACTTCAAGAAACTAAAATTTTACTGAGCCAATATTTAATAGTTTTATGTTCATTACTCGTAAGTAAAAGCAAATAAAGCACAAAGAAACCCTAAATGCAATCACATTTGCGATGGCTCTCACAGTATTATTGGAAAGGAACATTCAACGAGCAACGTAACTAAGTTAGGCTTTGAACACATAGGAGAACTCCAAATATATAAGATTTATTTATTATAACCTTGCTAAAAATCTATATATATATATAATTGACTTTCTTCATTAATTTTAATGATTGATTTGATTTTTTTAACATTAGTAATTAAGAGGGCCTGGTCTTTAATATTTTGTTGATATTAAGAAATTCTCATGCGTAAACACCCTTAGTATATCCAGCACATAACCAGCGTCAAAATTGAGCCTAAATTGAATGAAAACTATCGGATACGAATCACCGAGTGCATTGAAACTAAATATATCGAGACTTGAAAGAGCAAAGCAATAAATCCCAACTATTTTATGTATTATTTTTGATCTCTTGGCTCGCTTAAAGTTATTTCATAAATTTGAATGGTACAAAAAATAAGATTACTTAAAAGAAAATTTTAAAAAAAGTCTCAATTTTGTGTAATGTAGCCTTACTTTGTAAATTTGAATTTTCTTTTTCATATTTCGAGAACCATCTTTATAAATCGTGTACAATGTAAGTATATATTATATTAGTGTTTATTCTCACAATATACTCATCATTATTTATTATATTTATACACAATAGACAATGTGGACAATATTTAATGACTTAATTGTATTACAGTTTAGAATATATATTAGTTTGGTTTCTAAAGAATACCACAAATGTAGACCCGATAGGTGATTGACTTCTGATTGTAGTCTCATTCAATAATCATTAAAATATATCTTGTGCTTTTGTCTTTGGATGATAATGACAATGGCGAGATAAGAACTGACTAATGACAACTGCGCTAGTCATTATTTTATGTAAGATATACTGTTACGTATTATTTTGAAATTAATTTAAGTTTTAAATTTTATAAATAAATGCTCATAGTCAGACACATAAATAAAATGGAAACATTATTAAAACTCGTTGCGTCCCCGCCATAACCGATGCCCGCTGTGGACGACCGCTATGGATGACAGCTGTGTATATAGTATTGTATTGTGTCGTAGGAAAGTGCACGGACGGGGTCAACGATTTAATATTTAAATGTCTGATAAAGATTTGGAGACAATTTATTTCAGATTTGTAGAGTACATACATATAAAATAATCTAGTCAAAAATACGTACACCATACTGTTATCATGAAATAAATAGAAACGGAAATGTGAATACTTACGGAATGTCTTTGAACCGACACGTTGTGTCTGGTGTTATCTAGAAACACACTGATGCATCGGGTATCGTGTTAACCCACAACACGCTGGTTTGGATCACTGTATAGTATAGAGTGTTATTGCTTTCCAACTGTAAAATATATGGTTTTGATAAGTCCTACGTGTCGGGTTTTGTCGCGAACGTCGCGTTCTAGTATTCTGTTTCTACGTTAGTAGTTAGTCCATAATAAATCACTTCTTGACAGAAAGGTTTAGCAGTGGACTATTTCTATTATCGATAAATATATTGGAACTTTAATGGGCCTGTAACAGCAAACACATTGAAATAAAAATGTTAGAAAAGTCACAAACACATTCAAAAATATCTCATTTCTTGCTCGATCTACAAAGTTACAATATATGTTTCAGGAACCCATCATATGTGATATTTTAAAATATATTGAAAAGTTTTATAAAAAAAATGGCCATTTCACATTAAAAAAGCAATGAACTCATGGTAAGAATATCTTAATTTAATGTATTCCTAAAATTACAAGTAACCTTCAAAGAATACTGAATAACACGTATTTTTCTAGAGAATTTAATAAGCTAAGCGTTATTTAAAATTATATTCTGAAAATTGTATAAATGGAACTGACAAAAAACGTTTTATAAAATGTAGACGTTGTTAACATTTAAGTAAGAAGTATTTAAATTTTAAAAAGCGGATCTAACTAGATTTTAGTGTCGTATCTACCAGAGGGTTAAAGGGCGCGGTATCCCGTTTTCCCACAGGATTTCAAAACGTATTACAAGCCACTAAGAACCCAGGAAGAAAACAGCAGGAACGTTCTTCCAGTGCGTATATATATACATATAATTATATGTATTTATATATATATTTGTTTTAAAGGGATTTTTTCTGAAGCTGGTTTTAAATATCGTCTTATGATTCTTATAGATTAACTTCAACGGGCTATGAAATACAAAATAATTTTATGACAAATCTGACTGTCCCAGAATCAATCATCAGCCCGCTTTAAAAGCTCCCCAGTTTCACTGTATTAGTATATAATTATAAAGAATAATTTATATATATTGTAATAAAATAGTTAGATACGAGGCAAAATTTGAAATACTTAGTTTAAAAAAAAAATAGTTTTTTGTTTATTCTTGTTGGACAAAATATTCTGGACGGGTTTCAATGAAATTGGTGGGAAAAACCTTTTCTAATCTACAAAGCTTACTATGCCAGTCCACTTATAGAATACTTTTCATTGAGGCCAAATTTATTTATTTACAGGCATACTGAAAATGTGTTTTTTACATTTTTTCTGAAAAATAAATGTACAGCACGGGTATTTATGAAATTCGGTATGGTAATAACTTGCTTCCTGTTTCAACAAATATAATAATTTTATTAAATAATTACAAAAAAACCGAAACGGTATGGACAGAAAGAAACCAAATATTTAAAATTATGAAAGTTGACTTATAGATAGTACTAATATAGCAGATCTGATCTGATCTGATCTTTCTCAATAATATAACATTATACTACGACCTCTGTAACCATATTACAAATAAAAGGCAAATTATTCGAGTTTGAAGTGACGTTCACAAAAGTTCAATCAGTATTTATTAACTAATATTCAGAACATTTCACTAAATTGCAATCCAGGCAGACGGAGTCGCGGCTAACAGCTGGTTCTAAAATATCTGCAAAATAAATATGAATCAGCTATCTGAATATATTATAACTCAGATGGGTGTGGTAAATTAAACGCGAAAATATATGTAGCAACAAATGTGGCTGGAATTCTTGTTTTTCGTCATAGCCTCTGTTTCGAAAAGTTCAATTAGCCGATGGCAACGTACATTTTGAATAATCAACCCTGTTTACTCACGACACGGCCGCAATTTAAATGACCTGAAACAACACACGTATGTTGTATTTACAAATAATTAACGCGAGAGCATATTACTTGAAATTTACAAAAGCACTTTGGGAAAGGGTTTTTAATTTAATTACATATATAACAAATACAGAATTTGTGACGTATCAAAGTTATAATTTTGCGTGTTCGTTCCATTATATTAAAGAAGAAAATTAAATCAAAAACAATATATATATTTAATATATTTAACATGATATGAGGTTAACACGATCTGGACATCAAACTACCACCGCTAGGAATGCGTCCTCGTCTCTCTGCTCTGAATTGATTTACCATATTCCATCAGACATATACAATCAACTGTAGGATAGGTAATATTTCTTTTTTTACTAAAATACTTATCTATATTACTAAGTTTATAAAATATAAAAAAAATAAAATCGAATAAGTAATTAAAAGTATATCTTTTTTTTTTATCATTCATGATCTGTGGTTACCCGCCAATGTCTGTGATATATAACACTCAAAATTAATGTATTTTTAACACTCGGTATAAATAAAATCTAAAATTACTATCCATAAATATCTTATCCAGTACTATCTAATAATAGATCGGATGTAGAGTGAAATCAATATACACACGATAGTTAGATAATTTTGTTACCGGGTCAGCCAGACTGCTAAAACCGAATTCGAATAATTATGTCGGTAGATTGGAACTCTAATTATGAATATGGCGAGAGTAAAGGCCGTAGACAGAAATGTTATAGATGAGAGCTTTGCTTCTACTACATATTTTACAAGTTATGATATAAATAAATGCCAGTATCTGATAAGGCAGTGACATTTCTATATTAACGGTTAGCTTATGTGACTTTGACAAAGAATAGAATTGACACATCTCATATCACTGTCTAGAATTTTGACAGTATATTTTTTTGTTATCAATCAAAATGGAGTATGTCAACTTATATTCAGCCTAAAAGCACAGTTATAAATATTCTTTTGAGAAAGATTTAAAATATATCCATCCCTAAAATCTTTACTATAATAATATGAAGTAATTAGCACCTTTAAAAATATATTTTACTAAGTGCTATTGTCGTATTATGTGCTGTATAGAATAGTATTGAATGTAGCCAATGTCCGTACAAATTGAAGTGAGCGAATTTTCACTGATAAAGCGAATTTACAGGTCGTCCAATCAATTTGCAGTTGACCGCAATGAGGCGACTTGTTTCTAGTTCCATTTCACGTTTCTGTTTTATTCCACATGTAATGCGAATGGTAATAAGAGTGTTTTTAACACTCAATTACTTTTTTGTACAATCATATTTTTTAATGCTTTCTATACGCTACTGTTTATTTATTAAATTTTAATCCAATGAAAATGCTATGAAAACTGTGACACTGGTTTATCTTTATACGCCACTATCTCACGAACGTTATTTTTTTGCCAAAACTGTATTTTTTATCGTGATCAAATTATTTTATTGTGAGAGCTGTAGGATAAATAAAAGGAATATAATGTACCTATTTATTTAATTCTTTATTGAAGTAAAATATATGGAAATCGTACATTAGTTGGACCTTCTAATTATTTAAACGGTCAGTTAAGAACGAAATAATCCTTATATGATAATACAATTATCAGAATAACATTGAAGAATAATGTGCGGTTGAAAAGTTAAGAAATGGTTATAAGTTATTCATGTAAAAGAATCGTGTATGATATATACCGAGAAGAATTACGAGTATTAGATTGAAAAAAACAGTTGTGATCATTTTTAATGTATATTAAAAAATCAACATTTTTTTTTTTAAGAAATGTTACCTACTTAAATATAAACCGATTTTTAAATACTGAACCAATTTTAATAAAACTTTTTTGCAACCTAAGTTATTTATAGATTTTTAAATCTATAAATTAATCAGTCTAGTAGTTTTTGAAATATTCGACGATAGCAACAAATTTATTTATTTTTAATTGCAACATTATCATTCATACACGTCAAATTCATAACCCACTTTTTTGAAGTCGGTTAAAATATGTCATAAAGGTCATTTCAGATTGAAACAATCTAAAAGCTTATTATTCAAATATGAAACCCTACTTAAGGCCATTTAAATCGGTACTGTTACAACGTAGCGTTGAAAATACTTCCTTATTTTTGAGTTAGTTATTTATTCTTGGAAACGGATAATAATTTATTTCATTATGTGGGTATACCGAAGTATTTACTAAATAATGTTGTTGTTTATAATGTTTATGTGAAATTATGTTCTAACTTTGAAGCGTAAGGGATGTAACGATTTCTTATATCTGTAAAGTGTTATGTAAAGATGACGACAAAACTAGTTACCAAAAAAAATTTTGAATTGTTAAATAAAAATTGTTTTTTTTTTGGAATTGAGTTACTGGCATCTATTGTAAGTTTTTTAATCTACCCACTTTTGTTATTGTTATATTATCTTCGTGTGTGGTTCCTGATGTAAATTCATACTGAAATCGTCAAAAACGAAAATAATAGTTTTATTCTATAGATAACCATTACACAAAGTTATTGAAAATGTATAATGATTTCTAATATATCGTTTAAGTGCATTTCGAAAATGTTTAAAAATAGTGCTAGGTACAAAAAGAAAAAAAACTTACATTTTAAAGAAATGCGCAATGTCAAAAGAAGAACGCACATAATTTAGTTTGTAGTATTCAGGAAATTGCCAAAAAATATACATGTGTATATAAAGAAAGTGAATTAACTATTCCTCTTCAATCGTAATACATTCAACAATATTTATATTGATATTGGTTTGTTAATATTCATTTAGAAGTATATTTTTTGGTAAGAATACAGGAAGTCATAAAGTCGCTATAAGGATTGGAAGTGGATAAATAACAAAATAAGATTAGTTTTATTGGTATAAATATTTGTTGAAGAATCCGCCTCGAGAACTACGAGCAATGGTGTGCGGTAGACGCAGTGACTCAAGGGTGCGCGGGGTCGCCAGCCGCCTGTCGAGCAGCTGTGGTAGCTGTACTGGGCACGCAGCTAAGAGCAGCCTGTGTCTGTCGAGGAACTGACTTCGCACAGCTTTATGAGTGCCTCGGCTGGCAACGACTTTTGTGGCTGAACCCTTGTGTTGGTAAGATATACGTTCAAAAAAAGTTACTTAAATTTATTATACGATACTTATTTATAATACAATAATACTATATACTATAATGGTATAATTTTTAGTTGAATCTCAAAGCGACTACCACGTGAAAACCTATGGGGCTTTGCAAACTACGACTCCACTCGACAACGGTATCCGATACATCACGCTACCACCAGAGCCCGCAGTTCACCATCGCACCACCACCCACCATCACAGACATACCACCCAACATGGAACCTCACAAGTTGATGTCATGCAAGTAAGTGTGTCGAACGATTATAAACTAGGTATCTTTTTTTTATGAGTGTTCTATATAAAATTGAATGTATATAACGTAAAAGCTATTTCTAAATAAATATCTGACTGCTCTTCAGTATCTAGTTCCAATTCTTTAAATAAATAACTCATTTATCTGAAGTACTTTTCCATTGTGTACGATATTATTGTTCATTGGCCAGACATGGCTTAATTGGATATAATATTCTAATATGATAATTTATTAACAGGAAAATCGCCAAGAACAAACTCCGATCACGACAATGTCGGAACAAAAGATACATAATGAAGCAGAATCTGAAGCAATCATCGTCACAACCATCGAGGCAACAACAGTCACTACCACAACAACGACCACGACAACCGCTCCCACTACCACAACTACAACCACCACCACTACGACCACACCACGTCCGACCACAACCTTAGAGCCAACAAAGTATTGCATCGTGAAGAAGCCGGAGAGTGACGATCAGGCGCAGTATATAAAAATGGGAGAAACGAGACGAGTGAGTTTGTATCGAAATATCAAGATCAGAAAACTAACTCTGAAATCTCATTTACATATAGCATTATAATTACTTGGTATCATCAATTTTTTGGACAATTTTCCTATACCAAGTAGTGGCATACTTAATATCATAGTATGATATGATACTACATTTTATTTTGAATATAATTTAATTTCACAGTTAATTCACAAAATTCTAATTTAATTTTGGACGTACACAATTGATCACTGGTAATGATTCAAAGTGGAAAAGATATAAATAAATAAATAAAATAAACATATCACCTATTTCACTAAAACCTATTTGACAATTCGTTTCAATATGTCAAATTGGACATATTGCACTGTCCCCAATTAATTTGTTTAAGGGCAGGAAGATAATGACAGATAGTACATTTTAATAGTTAATAATTAATTGGATGATGAGAGTTTCCATGCCGGTTCTTTTTTCTATGGCCGTATGTAATGGAGTCAAGGAGTAAACCGCGAAGAACGTATAAGTAGAATCTGACGTTTCATCAAAAACATTGCCGCTACTACTTGGACTTAAATATTTTTGCACAATTTTAGACAATCGACAAATGTACTGTCACATAATGGTAACGTCCGTCTGTCCGTCCGCAGCTGTACCGCTCGGCGGAGCTTGCGGAGTGCACGGACCTGTGCGTGTGCGAATCGTCGCTACAGGTGTCGTGCAAGGTGGCGTGCGTGCCGCGCGCGCCCTGCTCCTCGCGCCTTGCGCACTACTCGCACGCCGCGCCCGCCTACCAGGCCTACCGTGGACGGTGCTACTGCTACTCCGGTTCCTTCATATGCATGCGGCCTAACCCAGGTCAGTGCACTACTCGTACGCCGCGCCCGCCCACCAGGCCCACCACGGACGGTGCTACTGCCATTCCGGATCCTTCATATACATGTAGCCCAACACTGGTTAGTGCACTACTCGTACTCCGCGCCCGCCAACAGAACTGCGGACGGTGCTACAGTTGAATAGTTCTTGTTACTGTCTGTTGTTGCTAAAAACAGTGGCGGCGATGAACATCTAATACGCTCTCCCGTATGAAATATGGTGTCCCTTAGCATATATCCTTAAATAAAAAAAAATCCTTACATTTACTTATAAGTAGTTATCATATTTATTACAAAAGAAAATTCTGTAACGTCGATTGTATATTTTACGTGCACATTTCGGTCTCGGTTCGTGGCAGGCGAGTACAAGTTGCCGGAGGGCGTGTACCTACTGCTGGGGTTCAGTGCGGTTGACGAGGCGCTGCTGCGCCCACACACGGGGCTGGGCGCCGAGGACGCCGTGCGCCTTCTGCAGCAGTACTTGCGGGGAGCGCTCCGCGGAGAGGTGAGTGACACCACCACAACGATGTCGCACTACTGCTACTGACTTGGATCCGACAATGGATGTGTTGACTATAGACGAAACGGCTTTCACAATATCTAGATTCTACACTGTTAGGTTATTTTTAATGGAACGAGCCGTATATTTATTTTTTATGACTAGTATTATTTTATTTTGACTAAAGACTTAAGTTAAGACTTAAATGAAGACTCTGGATGGATGGTTGCAAAGGGTTTATATAAGACAAAAAATGAATATTTTGTACATTTATTATTCGATAACAAAATTAAAGAGCCTTCTAATGCATCTTTATGAGTAATTATATGAAGGTACGTCCCTTTATCCTTTTTCGGGAACAATCAGCAATACATCTAAAAACTTATTTTATACGATTTCAGACAAACTGCACCCTCACTCTCTTTAACATAAGCAACGAAAACGTGATCATATCTGCAAGCATACCTCCGAAAGAACAAGAAGCTCTCAAAGAAGCTGGTGAAGGTCTTTTGGACAGAGAAAAGGTAAATAATACAATAAAATGTCAGACGACATCACATACCATCAGATGGATCATCAGCTCTGCAAAACTTTATTTTAACTTATTTTAACTTTATTTCCAGGAGGCATGCATCGACGTCCTTAAAGTAATAAAGGCTCGGATCAACACGCAACATGAAGACATCTCCTCCCACCTTCTTCTATCAATCTTCAAGATCGCTGAAGTTGACGTGGTGTATCCATCACCACCTAGTTCCGCCATTTCCTCCAACAAACCTAACCTCACTTTCTACATCCTTATATGCCTCATCACTATCTTCTATCACTTCCAAGAGCCCATGTATTTTTTTATCACCATCACACTCCTCAAACTCGTCAATTGTTTATCGAATTTAACCAAAATCGATAATATAAAGCCCTCTTCACACTTATCAGATGTTGTTCCTTTCATAGATTATATTATAAAAGATTTTGTATCTATTTTGAAATGTTACGAAGAATTTATTGAAACTGTAGTTGTTGTAAACTATATAGATAGTACGCACGATGCACTCGCTTTAGATGACGCACAACTCAAACATATCACCGACGATTTAGATGTAAGCGTAGTCGTAAATAGTTATAAGGAAACGAAACATATCTTAAAAGCTGTGAGTATTACAATATATAATAATTTAAATGAACTTGTTGCTAATGCAATTATACCTAAATATTTTTCTAGAGATGTGTATTACGAAATTGAATGTACTATATCGGATATGCTTTTTGGTAAATTCTGTTTTGAAGTTATAGCGTCCTCTTCTTATGGGATTGGGAAATCCATTAGCTTAGGACTGATCTAGTAGTAGTATGAAGACTGAGATGAACTAAACATATCATAGTTAAGATTTCATTTTACGTTCGACTTAGAACTGGTGCTTGTAGGTCGATCTTAAGGCTGGGTTTGTAAATAAGTGTACTACGCCCTTTAAACTGTTTGATTTTTTCATACCAGACATGTTCTGGGCTTTCTTTTTACATGTATAGTTATATAACTATAGTCATACTATCCGTTCGTGTATTGATTATATTTTGATGTATTTTTTTTAGTATTCAAATTGGATCTTATAGATAGAAGTAGTCTATTGTAGAAGACGCCTTTCTGTTAGGTAAGTGTATGTAGATGTTATATAATCATCAATGTGAATGCACCTTTAGAACACGCATACAGACAAAGTTAGATATTGTTAATAAGTAAGGATTTTTATCCAACAATTTATAGCCAAAGACAAGCTACGCTCCTTTATTTGGAACCATAGACTCGACATTTTTAATTTATGAAAGTTATTTATGAAAATTCTCAGAATTTACAATTAATTTATAATTCAAATATCCGTCAGTCAATGTATGTAAAACCTTTTTATATGGTAACATAGTAATGAAAAATATCTGTTATAATTTATATAAAATCATTATCAAAAATTATTCAATTAAGTCTATTGTCATCATAAAATAATTAAGTTAAGAAAAAATAACCGTCAAAATAATAGTAATGTCTCCTCCATCACTGACACCAAATATTGTTACACATTATATAACTTTGTCAGATGTTATAGCTACAATAAGTAGACACTTAGGCAGTTATATCGAGAACATTACGGCGGGTAATGACATGAGTTGGATGGTAATGGAAGAAGCTTTAATTTGTATTAGACGGATCTTATGTTCTAAATTTAAATTAATGTTATTAGATGAAATTGTCTATAACCATTCGATGTACAAACTCTTTGTATAGTTATAACTGCTTTCTATGTACACAGATTAAAATATTTTGTTCTGTCAAAGTATTATCGTTTTATATAATATTATTTAATATTTTTTATTTGTTAGCACCATTTGTAAATAATTTTGTTAATTTTAAAGGTTAATCTTATTATATTTATAAAAGAAATGCATTTTTATATTATACTTATGTATGTACTTTGTTGTTGGAAATTTTCTACATGTTGCTTAGATCACTTAAGTAATATTACAATATTAACAAATTACATTATTATTTATTTAAAAATATAGTGAAATGTCTTTTTTATTCTTAGACATTAGTATTTAATAAGTTAATATATTAAACTTATAAATAATGCCTTAACTTATCTTAATACGGTAATTGTTTCAAAAAATACATATCACAAATCAATTATTATATACTGTGTTTTACACTGAGCATAAATATTTATGGCAAATGAACTGTTTTGGTAGCACGCGTTTGCGTAAGGCTTAGATTAAACACTCCTTTGACAGGTTGAATGATCTTCAACCTTAGTCGAAATCGTAAATAATGAAACACTAAATTTCTGTTCTTTTTTCGAAAATATCTGCGGATTTATATTATGTAGACATATCCGCATATTTTTGTTGTACTTAACAACTGTAAGACTCTAAATTGAACTAACGATACATATCAATTAAGCTCAATTTTGTACTTATATTTCTAGCGTTAGATGTTGCAAAGCAAGTGGTGTACTTAGAAGATAGAAGTAGGTATTGATATACATATTTAAAAACAAAAAAATAGGTAAAATGTTTCTAAATTTAAATGTTTCTCTTGTGTTTTAGTCGTATATTTTTTTATATACTTTGAACTAAAACATTATTAACCAGATTTATAGTGAAATGTTTTTAAAAAAAGCACGCCTCATGCCTTCCATGTAAATAATATAGACATAAGTCGGTAAAAACTGACATTTAAATCTGAATATTTAATTTAATTGTTAAATTATTTACACAGAGCACTGCACAGTTATATTTGAAAAAAATATATTTATAACAGTATGAATAAAAAAATCTTCACTGGATATAAAATGTTATAAGCACTTTAATTATTGAACCTACTCAATGATATTCGAAACAGCTACATTTAATTTAATTTCAAATAAAATCGATGTAACAATTAAAATACTTTAATTTATTTAAATGTAAAATAAAGAAAAAGTTTAAATTATAATTTCTTAAGTGAAAAAAGTGTAATAAAATATTTATAAATTTATTTTATTTTTTCTTTATCTATGGCTTGTATTGTGTGTTAGTTTATTGATGTGCAGGAACATGTAGACTCAATGTATAGCAATACGTTAATATTGTAGGGTTATTTAATATCGGCTTGGAAAAATTATCTACTTGATAATAAATTGCACAGTAATAAAAGTTCAGATTGAAACGTTAAAAATTGAAACAGTAACAAAGTCTCAACAAAAGTAGTTTCTTTTTTTCATGTAAAGGTATTGTAATCGTGGCTTACGAGAATGAGTTATAATTCAAATATCGTCTGTAATTTCCAAGCCAATATTGAAATGATTGTGAACAGCACAGTAGTGATATGCAGTAACAGAGCTTCTAATATACTGTTTTATACACTTACATCGGATAATGTATTGTTTACTACCTACAAGGTCCTGTCATTTTGTTGTAGCTAATAAAGAGGTTCATATATATTTGTTTTTTTTTTTAATTATTCACCTGTCAAATTAAAGCTATTCTAAACGGTGTTATAAGTAAGTTCATTACATTAACATTAGAAAAGATCACCAAGATCCCTGGCTATACCAAAGAAATCACCAGAATTCAAAACATAGCCTGTCTTTGAAGTAGAAGTTGGCCCTTTTTTAGGGTACCCGTGTTGCATCGACCTGGAAACATCGACGGTGGCTCATTAAATATGAACGTAATGCGTGGAAGAAAGTTCATCGAGAACCGCACTGTAGAATAATGCCACGCGTCCTGGTAGTGGTAGTGGTATCGTATCGGTTGGCGGACAGCGCGATAATGGAAGATAACAGCAGGAATCGGACCAAAAAGATCTTTAAACTAATAATAACTGGTAGAAGACGCATAAATGCAGTTTTGGGGAACACCAGCGAACATGGGTGCTGTTTTTGCTTGGGATCTTCACCTTCAGGAGCTTCACCCAGCTTCTAAAAGTTGGTGAAACATTTGCATAAACTCTTGGGAAGCCCCATAATAAAGAATTTTTGAAATAGCCTTGCCACTCACAGGATCGAAGGCTTTCGCAATATCCAGACTAGCTGCCAAGCAGTCTCTCTTACTTTCAATTGCCGTCACTCTTACTTTGAATTGCCATCTCTCTTACTTTCAATTGCCGTCACCCATCGACATTTAAATCATCATCAACATTTAATAATGCTAGAACTAAAATTTTTGACACATTTTCCTTTACTGAAGCGCAACTATTTTATATTAGGCTGAAGACACAATGACTTAAATAAACGCAATGCCTTATGTGCTTTGACATAATTATAATCGAAAGATACGTAACCCTTTTAATATAACATCGAGGTCATACCATGGCTCTAATTTATTTTGTTACTAGGTTTTATATTCAATGATTATTTTGTGATTCAGTAATTTCAGGGTTGATTCAATATTGCGATTGCTAAGCAATATTTTTGTTATTATACAAATCTAAAAAAGTAATATGAAGCGTTTGTAATGTGGACTTAATGAAATTTAGATATAGCATTTAACTGCCAAACGAACTGTCATATTTCTAATTAATAAAAAAAACTGCTTATATTTATTGCGCCCCTTTTCCTGGTTATCATGGTTTCATTTCTAACCAATTATTTTAAAAATCCTTAGATGCCATCAAAATAGATAGTTGGTTTTAGTTTGGCCACATTCCTAGCCACGGGACAATTACGTACCAGTACTGCCAGAACATTCTCGTCGGAAACGTTAGCCGGTGCCGGTCTGTGTCTGGTCACGATAAATATGAATATACCTACCTGTTATTACTGACATCATGATTTATTAGTGGATTTCAGTGAAATGTTTAGTTTATTAATGCGTAAATGCCTTATTAATTTTACTACAATTACAGCCTGAATAAAACAAAACATATTGCTCTTTAATTAGAATGCAACTGGTTAAGGTATTAAAAACTTATTAAGAAACGAAATCTAACAACCTATAAATCAAGACCAATTTGTCTTTTAGTTAGAAGAATCTTCGTTTTTGAAAGATGATATTAGAAACTGAGGGTAATAATTACAAATAATTGGATACACTTTTTTGTCCTTTTTGGATGGACTTAATGCTACAGAGCCATTGTTAAGCAAAATAGCAAAAAAAAGAAAAGAACTAAGACGTTATGACCATTATTTTTTTTATCTCATAAATAAACTAAATTAAATTTAGAATACAGATATGTGGAATTCACACTTGGTAATTAATAATTTAGTCGTTATATGAAAACTTTTCAAATTACAGTAATAAAGTGTATTTAGAACAAAACCATAAAAATAATCTAATTTAAAAATATTTTTTAATGAATTTATTAATGAACACCTCACCCCATTTAAGATATAATTGTCTTATAACGTAGGTAGGTAATACTAACACGAAAACCGTAAATGTAGTCTGATAATAAAGGCAAAAAACGATTTGTATGTATTTATAATTATATTGAATTGAAATAAAAAAAAAACATTAAAAAAACAATCTCACATTTATTAACATAGTAAGAAAAATACAGTTAAAATGTTGATAAAGATAAGTTATAAATAAATGACTTTATAAGCGGCCCTGCCAAGCATTGGAATTAAATTAACCTTGTACTTTCTCGTTGGTACCTTCATTTTGATCCTTTATATCCTTCCTTACTGGCCCAGTCTGTGTGATAGGAACCTTTCGCTCACCTTTGACTGATTCCGGAACCTTCCGTGGTGCAGTGATAGTCAGAACTCCATCGGACGACAGCTTAGATTCTACAGTCTCCGGCAACGTACCTTGAGGTAGACCGTATCTTCTCACAAAATGGCGCGACACGTGGCCATGTTGGTCTTGCTTTTCTTCGTGTTTGCCTTCAACAACAACAAAACCATCAGCCGTTTTCACGCTAATTTCCTCAGGAGCGAAGTGCTGAACATCCAAATTGATTTGAAAATTGTCTGGATTGGCTTTTATACTAGATCCTAAGTCGCGTGAGGCTGCAATAAGGTTACGCCAGGGTCGGTAGTAGTCACGTGATAATAGAGGCCCCGCTGCAGCAGTTAAAAAATCGTCAGGAGTAATTCCCAAGCCGAACTGTTGGTCCATTAATCTCCTCGGGCGTCCGAATTGAAAATCGTCGAATAAATACGGTAACAGCGACATGGTTTGAGTAAAATTTAGAACTTTTTAAAGTAGATGTACGCCTTACGCATTACGTAAACGATTGAGTAATGCATGAAACTAACGATGTCTTTTATATACATTAGTAAAAGCGCCTTCTAGTGTCAAGTAGCTGTACCATTTTACTGCTGATTCAGGTGTGTTTACGTTATGGTTTATACTGTAAATATTTGATGTAGTTAGGTAATACTTAAAGCATTTCAAAAATTACAAATACATACAAAATCATATTATATTTTGCCCGTGTAGACTGTGTAGGAATATTTTATGTTGTAAAATTCACTCTTATTTTAAAATAGCTTACATTCTGTTTTATTTGTGTTTTTATGGTCGGTTTTGCAAGAAAAAGAGTCTGTTTAATGAGAAACTGTAAACAAATCAAGGGATACAACATCAGGTTGGTTACCCCTGGAATATTGGAACGAGTAACGGCAAGTTAGGGAATTTTCTCGAACTTACATGTTAAGGTAGGTCAGTCAAGGTCGAATTTTATCATAATTTAAAATTGAGAAAAAAAACTATTCTTACTACGTCAACATAAATAAAACGAGGGAATCGTCTTTAAAATATTTATGATGAAACTTCTTAGTAATAAATTATATTTATTTAAAAATGTTTTAATAACCGTTATTCGAAATAGAATGTGATGGATATATACATAGGTATATATGAATGATGGCTATAAAAAAAAATAAGGAACTTCGTCTTGAAGTTGAAGTCTTGAAGTTTTATTCAATTTTTAAAACTTCATTGCTTTGTCATTTTTCTTAGCCACTCCTATAATTTTATATTTTTGTGGGTAGCAAATAAATTTTATTTATTGATTTCTAGAAACACAAATCATGTCGTAAATTAATACTTATTACTATACAACCTAAAATATTATGTATATAATATACATGTTCTTAGAGATAGGCACAGTTTAAATATAGTATAAATAGGTATGTAGGTACAAGTCTATTTAATTTATTGTACACAACTACCAGTCAAAAACACTCACACTTTAGAAATAGGCTGCTATAGTTAAATGATGACAGTAAAAAATGAAAACTTATATAAGTTTTCAAGTCACTATTTCGTCACCCAAAACAAATTGTTGTGTTTAATTTCATAGAATACCTACTCAATATTAAACAAGAAACGTTGACTTAAACATCAAATATTTTCAAACCTAAATCAATAAACTTTAATCAATACATTGTATTTCGAATTTATATCTACACCTTATTAATACATTTCGATAAATATTTTTTACAAACTTAGTACCGACATTTTGTGACTGGTTAAGAAATTCCAATAGCAAATAATGTTGTAGTAGATATATTCATTAAGTAACATTATGAATATAAATAATGACACTGGGCGGTGAATATATAGAATATTCGGGATTTCAGTGAGGAAATGTATTAAAGGATAAATTTCTTTTATACATGTAATAATTTCTTAATATTTTTTCTACTCGTCACTAGATATCGCCATGGATATAAATACGAACGTTCGTTCATATTAAAACGCTTATAAAGATATACCTTCTACTCGAAATTGTAATATAAATTTATATAAATTATATTATTTATGATGTCCGTATCACTTCTATCCTTATTGAATATTTTATAATTAAAAAAATACTAACCTTGACATTTATACCAGCAACTTTTCTCTTCAATAATTTCAGGTTTTACATAAGTAATAGCGTAATTTTAGGTAATATTTCGTTATTCGACAGAGATTCGAAATATATTCAGAAAATTTTGATGTACTTACTAATTAGTTACTAGCTTATAAGATTTTTGGACTTTATTTAAAAGAATAGTAAAATTAAAAACAAACCCATAACGGATAAAAGTTGTTCAAAATTCTGTTACCTAGTTTATAACGAATAACGGGTAAAAGCTGTTATGAATTCTGTAACGTAGTTTCGTAAAAAGTAATATTTTTTTAATTCACTCTCAGGAGTTTGATATTGATTGATACTTTTTTTTTAGTTAATGCTCATGATTGTACTTAAGCTTTCTGATATAAGAAGTACATGTTTCAGTATTTTAATAATTCCATAAGAATTTTCAGAATTATTACTTTATGAAAATAGATGTCACATGTCGATATTATAAGATCATTTTATTCTTGTGTAAGATGCAAGTTCATTGTGCAATTCGCAAACAGTATCTCAGTATTACTTTTAAAAGTAGTATTTAGTGCCTGTTGAGTCATTTCACATTAAATTAATGCCACCAAACTCCTCCATTGCTTTTTGGGTTACAGGTATATAATGGTTATAGGTTATATACTTTTCGAATAATCATAAGTAATTTAAACACTATCTGAGTTCGGAAAAATTAAAAACATTGTTTAATTTACTCATTAGTAAGTACTAAATAGTAGTAGGATATATTTATATTAAACAAGCTGTATTCACGTAGAAATTAAATTGGAATGTGCCCGACTAGATTCGAAACCCATTCGGGGTTCTAATATTCATGGTCACTGTTCACGAAAGTTCAAATATAAATAAATTAATAATATAGGTGTTTCTTTACATTAAATAATGAAATAAAATGTAAGTCTGTAATATTTTTTTTACACTTTTGTGACAAATGTTTCATCTAGTTTCATGGCTCAATCTTTTTAATATTATAGTGTATATTTTCAATTTACTGATATATTTTTTTATTACCTGTATTTATTTATTCACACAGACAATTTAAGAACGAATGTCAATTATTTTGACTATTTAAGTCAATTATAATAAATACGTCAATCACTCTGGTCACGTTTGAGATTTCAAAGTGAAGCAATGTAAGCTATTGGCTTATAAAACATAAATAGACAATTAATTTGATTCATATTTTTAACCATCTAAATTATATTTATTATAAAATGATTCTTAGTCCTCTTTTAAGTATAAATCTTAAATCGCAATTGTGGTCATGGGTAAAACAAACAAGGAATATAAGACCGATTATCAAAATAGGAAGAGAAAAATTTCAGCTATTCATAGACGTTCATCAGTTTACAAAAGATGAACTGAGGATTAAGGCGCGGTCTGAATTCGTTATCATTGAAGGAAAGCAAGAGAGGAAAACCCAGAGCGGCTGCGTCATTAGGACATTTGTTAGAAAGTTCAAGTTACCAGATGGTTGCAGCCCAGAGAAGATAAAGTCTCAGCTATCTCCGGACGGTTGCTTGACAATTACTGCACTTAGAAATACATGTAGTGCGAATTATCCATGTGAAACCCTTATTCCGATTTCATCTTCCACAAAAGAACCTGAATGCTTAGACGATAAGCCACCAAAAGAACCTGGGTCGTCTGATGCAAAATCCTAACATTTTCTCATTTATATTAACAAAGTGAATGATTGCATTCTGAATTGAAAATAGAAAATACAAACGTAGGTGCTTGAATTATTTACATATTGTCTATTTATATCTGGTGCATCAATATTAAAGATACCGTCCACTAAATATTATATTGAATGATAATTTATATTTATACCCAATGTAGGTGAATCAAAATGTCGCTAGTTGTAAATATAAACTAATGATTCACGTCTAATACTTGAAAATTTGTTTACAGCTAGAGAATTCTCGAGTACATACGTACATAGAACAACGTTTACAACGTCATTGCTCGGTCGTATATAAATAGCAGAGAAGCTAAATGTATTCATTTTGGGATCGAACGAACGAGAATATAGTGACAAAAATGCCTCTGGCTCCATATTTTTTTGACTACGATCTGCGTTGGCCACGACGTCTTCTCGATCAAAACTTTGGAATAACTTTGACTCCTCAAGAATTATTTACAGCATCCCCGAGTCCCATTACCCCACGCTTCAATTACTGGTGGCCGAAAGATCCAGGTTCTTCTATCAAATTCGAAAAGGATAAATGGCAAATTAATGTTGACGTCCAGCACTTTGCACCGGATGAAATTACAGTGAAAACATCAAAAGGTTACATTGTCGTTGAAGGTAAACATGAAGAAAAGCAAGACGAGCACGGTTTTATATCAAGGCAATTCGTAAGGCGTTTTAAGATCCCAGAAGATACTAATTCAGAAGCAATAGAATCTAAGCTCTCTTCTGATGGTGTTTTGACCGTTCTAGCTTCAAGGATGGACACTCCCAAAGGGGAAAGAAACGTGCCTATCACACACACAGGGCCAGTCAGAAAAGAGGTGAAAGAGGAACCAATTCCTGAAAAATGAAATAAAAAGTGTACATTTGTTTTATAATATTAATTTTGAATCATGTATAAATTATATTTACATTAATAAATTTTTGATACGAAACTATTGAAAAAGAACTGTTTCATTTAAAAAAATAATTGGCTTCAATAAGTAATAAGATAATTGTAAAAATGTAAATTTTGTAACCTATGGTTTGTCAATTGCTTTTGTCAGGGAACTGGTCTCTGGATCGCTTTGAAAAAGGTTTGACCTTTTATATCTTCGTTTATATTTACTATTATACTTAAAAAACAAATACACATTTAAAACTTATTACTTATATTGTATATTATAATAGTGAGACAAAGTATATTAAATAATTAAGTACATCAAATATTTTTGAAATATAAACATGTTATTTAAAAGTACATAGAGGGATAGCTCAGATCGGACTTTCAAATCATAGTTTTTAAAATGTTCCTCTGTTAGTTGGTTTACGAATTACATAAATTAGATATTGACTTATTAGCTATTGTTTGTTTCAAAACTTGATAAGTTTTACTGTGACAATATATGCCATTTTCCAAATAAACTGTTCGGGGAATTATTAAATTATAAATAATTAAATTATTACAAAAAAACAAAACTATATCGAAGAAACGATTTCGAAGAATTCTTTTTATAGATAATAAGAGCATAACAGATTCTATATTAAGAATACTTATTAAGTCGTACTCTTTTCTAAATCCCGTATATAAAAAAAAATATTCAGATACATAACTAAAACGAACTCCTTATAAACATAAACATATATTTATTTTACTACAATCTATAAAAACTATAAAAAGAAAGCTAGAAGAGCTAACAAACATTTCTTGCCTAATCTATTTTAACAATTGGTAACTTTTTAACGGAAGTATAACATTCATAAACTTTAAAATATATCATATAAAGTCTTATCTATAATTAATACAAATTACACATAGTTAAACCCATTTTAAATTGTAATATTATTTTTCTAGTTATTAATATTAATACCACAAGCTATTATTGACACTTAACAGGTTTTTTCTTTTTATCTATTTCTTTTCCTGGAATTCCCTTTCAAATAAAAAAACATCAAAATCGAACGAGAAGTTATCGCAGAAATACATTTTTTTTTTAAATATTCCTTGGTCCATTTTACTTGTTTATATATCTCATGTAACAAAAATGTAAGTCTTTGCATATCAATTTCATTGAGAAGAGATATATCTGTTAGGTCACACGACTGCAGTTCTAAATAAACGTAATGTAAACTGACTCGGTTTTGAATCGCGTATGAAACTTTATTATAAGCAAATTTAAAAGAACCTGATATGGGCTAGTATTAGATATGTTCATACTTAATTTTAATAACATGCGATTTAATTCTAAGCTTATATTACAAGAATACTTTCTCAGAATACTTCATGTATAATAGGAGTATAAATTTATTTGTGTGCATGATACAATGGTGGCGGGACAGAGGCCAGTGGGTCAAGTGCGCGATAATGCTGGACATGTTTCTCTAGAATTTATATTAATATATCCTATTTTAATTTATTTTTTATCTCTTCATTATATTAACAATATTGAGTACAATTGATCAAGAAAAAGTAATATTAAAAGAAATAAGCAAATTAAGATATTATCTTGAAATAATTTCTAATTGTTACAGAAGTCATACAAATTATAGATATTTGTATCGTTTTCATTTAGGAACGTTTCGAAATGGTACATAAAATATAATTTGGTATATAAGTAATTCCTAAGTACTCAGGCAAATATTTTATGTCATATTTACATCCGACTGACATCAAGCGTATTAATTAAAACGTCTTTTTTGTAAAACAAACTACTTTTTTTACATTACATTCAACATTACATCCCGAAGAATGAAACTGAATGTGTTCGAACATATCTATATATAAAATAAGCTTAGATTAAAATTCAAAATAAGCTTAGCATGTCTATAGAGTCATGCTAAGCTTATTTCAAATAAATATATAATGTAAAATATACGGATACGGGCAGGGATTCGACCCCGCCGAGCCCGGGAGAGGGTTTCTCAGAGGTCACGTTTATTTTTTATGCTATACTTATTTAAAATTTAAAATTGAATATATTTTTAATTCACCTATTTATCTAATTATGTTAAGGTACAGATATTTAAGTATCAAAACTCATTACAATTATGCCATGTTTAATGAGTAGAGGTATTACGTACTTATCTACGCTATAACCAATTCCTCAAAAAAGAGTAAATTAATGACTATTATGAAAACAATTTAAAAATCATTGTTTATTTAAAGTGTTCAAACAAATCAACTGTACAAGTTGCTAGAAGAACATTGGTCATAACTCTTTTGTGATCTGAACGATATTACGTAACAAATAAGTGACGCCATTATCACAAATAAATATCACAAGAGAAATATATTTGACGTCAGTACAATGATATTTATTTAAATGAAACAACAAAAAAAAAAGAAATAATATGTCTAATGTCATATTAGGGTCATAAACATGATGTACACAGATATGACCGAATGAGCTATACCTATTCCGGATATGCGATTATTTAAGTCACGCCACTATAATACCTACTCAACAAAATCTAGTCTCTGATATAAGAAAACTGAACTTCATTTTGTTTCAAATGTCATGTTGGTCGTAAAAACTTATGAGCTGTAGAATAGTATCACGAAATGTCGCGCCAAAAACATAATCGCCTTCAATAACAAAACATTTATATAACAATTTTTACGATTGTTTTAATTTAATTATAATTGTTTTTAATATTTACCTCGTGTGTCGGAGTGTTAGCGACTTCTTCCAGGACACTTGTTAACGGTTTGTTTTTTTTACTTTTTAAATTGGGTAAACTTAAATATTAATATAGACAAATTTTGCAATTTGTTTTCATAAAACAAATTCCATTTGCGAATTTCCATTATTTTCCATTATTCCAAATAATAGTGATAATAAACTTCAAAACAAATTCAAAACATTCGCGTCTCGGTGAAGCTGGCCTTAAAAAACTAAGGAATTATTTTCTTTTATTACATTTTATACTTTGAATAAGGTAAAACTGTAAGATAGCTAAGTTTTGTTCCTCCTTATATCTTTTTATTCTCTCCGTTTCTTTTCGATAACAACTTCACTGGTTTTTATCAGACATGAAGACAGGAACTAGAATTCGAACCACTTTCCTCAGATTCCACACAAAATATAACCATTATTCTAACTGTTTAATTATATGTATTAATAGCATTTGTCCCAGATAAAAATCACAATATGTTAAAGCTATAGTTAAGAAATATAATAATTGAAAGAACCAACTAAAGCCCATCTTACACGAATAAATTAAGTATGTAGTTATACCATAGATGAAGTACTTAATATTTTCAATAACTAATTAGTATGTATCTATTTTTGATTTACCAACCATACTTTGACCTCAGTCTGAGTTTAGATGACATGCGCTGAAACGTTATCAGTATCACAGCTTGACCCGTTTATCATCACAACTCTTGTAGGCGCCGTCAAGACAACTCGCTTCTTGAATAAAAATAATATAAAAATGAGTTCGAACTTTAGTATATTATTTTATTTATCGTATACAGGATTTTCGTGCCAGTAGTAAAGAGTGGATTCGTTTTTTTTTTTATTCTTGATAAGTTTTTTATAGAGACAAAATGAAGTTATTTTTAGTGTTAAATATAGTGTTAAGTGTTGTAACAGGAAATTCAGTATATGGTGAGTAACGTGCGGCTTCAGCTGAGTAAATAATTTCTAATGAATTTCAATTAAACGAAGGCCAGTAACTTTAAAACGTTTGTCAATGGACAATATATAAAATATTTTAATTGTAGAACCGTGTCCAACTTGTAGTTACCACAGTGTAGGTACTGTTGTTAGCTTTTATCATTTGTAGCTATTATGATAAGGTTCCAAGTAAACGTTATATAATAAGGATGTTAAATATTAATGTATATAAAAAGAACGGAACATCACTACAAAAGTTTTCTTACATATCTATGTATAACATTTTTACTCTAGAAAAGTTACAATAAATTTAGTCAGATACTGTTTGTTTAATACTTTTTTTTATACTTAAATATGACAAATATACCACATTTGTCATATTTAAGTTCATTTTAAGTTTTTTTTTCCTTCAAGTCTTCTAGAATCGCGGAATAGAAATTATTTTTTTCTATGTGAGTCTGGAATTTTACCATAATTTAAAACAATTGCGTAACAGAAAGTCGATAATAGGGTTGTCTATATATTACTTGTATTGTTTAAGCTTATCGCTTAAATTTGATTCGACTTTTTATTCGAATGACTGGTCAATTCCAAAAAGTCATAAGACATTTTATTTTAATAAGAGATTGAAACAATTTTTTTTCCTGTTCCAATAATGGAGATTGAAATTACAATTTGATCCTTAAGATCAGTGCCAATATCTAATCTGTGGGTTGAGCTTTATATCTACCTCGAGTTATAATTCAATAATCCATATAACTCTCTCTTTAAAGGTTATATTACAATGAATAGGTTAAGCCAGAATGTGTTAATAAATTAATATAAGTGCGTACTCATTATTCGGAAATCTTAAACAAATCGATATAATGAGTTAAATTTTATCAGGCGTCTTACTCAGGCATCCAGTATCAAGTAATTTCTACTTAATATATACTTAAAAAATCTGAAGGGTTTGTTTTTTGTTTGAACGTGCTAATCTTTGAAACTTCAATCGGAAATAACATGTTTACTTTTTGCAGTCATTTTAATGAGATTATAGATTATTACACTACGTGCCTTAGTACCAGTAATAGAAGGACACTTCCTTGAAAAAAAATATAAAGGCAAACAATTTAGTTTCCTTCCTGAATTTGATCAGTTGTTCTCAACTAATGTTCCGAATGCGAAAGTCTTTCTGTAGTCCCTGAGGAGAAAGGACTACAAATGTTATAGATGTTACATATGTTACAGATGTTATAGATGTTACAGATGTTACAGATGTTACAGATGTTATAGATGTTACAGCTGTTACAGATGTTATATATGTTATAGTTACAGATGTTATGCACTATAGAGTTATGTTAAGGCTATGCTTATGTGATTTAACCTAGAATCCTTACTCACGTGTATGTCGATACGATAAAAGATTAGGATTGGTATCAAATTTCCCTGACAAGCTGGTATTAAGGGCGGAAATAAATACCTTCCCACACGTAAAGTAAATATATTTCAATATCATATACTTTATCAACCAACATTAAATTCATATTAGCGGTAATTTAAAACAACCAGAATACTTTATCGAATTAAATATAATATTAATTAAATATCAATAAAATTTTCTATTGGTATTAATAATAGCCATTTTATCTCAATTAGAAAGTTACCAATTCAAACATTTGTATAATGAAGAAATTAATTCATATTACGTATAAACAATTATTGGCTATATATAATATTAGGTTGCACGGATTGTATTTGATATGTAATCTTTGTAAAGATATATTTCAAGAAACAGATATTGACATTTTATGCATATTCATGGAAATATTATTCTAATTATGAAGCACTGGTTATCCGCTGCATCTATCCAGAGGTCGACGAGATCATCTGCCGCTGTAAATACATTGATAACATTTAGGGAAATTGTTTATATGTTGAATGACTGTCCTATACTGATAATACTGTTTGATTTTATACTCTGATTCGGTTTTAAATTATAATATTGTACATTGTGTATTATTTTATCTTAGTTTATTAAAATAACGTCCGAAAAATATGGGAGTAAGGTAATGGGATTTATTAACAAAATTCTTATTTCACTTTATTCCCAATTTTTAGCTGTCTTTGGGGAACGAACCAAGACTTTTATTTTTAGTTAGGCGTAATGCATCATCTTTGTTATAAACTCGCAAAACTTCTGGTGATATTATCTGAAATAATTACAATATACAATGCTATGTCTGTATTTGAAATCCATGACAAATAATAATTAATCTATTGCAAAAGCTCGGGTCACCGTGTACGAGGTATTCCTATAATAGTTTGAAAATCTACACTTTCAAACAGTTAAAGAAGTCATTTGAGTATATTGGATAATAAGTAGCAATCTCCTACCTTGCATGTGTGTAATGCACACTGCATTACAGTATCAGTTGATAAATAATCTAAATCAGTCTAACCTCTCCTCCTACGAGCTACCTTTGTATCATAATGAAGAAAGAACATATATAGTGTATAAAATATCGCAGCTGACAGAAGACACAACACAGTTATATTTATCACAATCTCATTAATAACTTACAACATTATCAATTGTAAGCCATAATTAAGCGATAAACTTGCAATTGATAGTGATAGTTGATTTTGTGATTTAGGAACAAAGTGAGTTCACGAATAGCGCTTAGTAAACCCTAGATTTCTCAAAAGTTAATCCGGTAACTATATAAGACGTCTCAATGTTTATATTTTCAATGTTATCATGGCTGGCATTTACAAGATATGAAAATTTTGGAATATTATTTAAATAGCTTTAAGATTTATTGAAAAGTTTATTTAATTTGACATTCATTTTCGCCAGCACTTAGCTCAGAAGAGGAGTCTGAAGTAACGGAGAAATGTTGTCAATACGGAGAAATGCTTCCTTTGATTTCTCCTGGTAAAGGCTGTTCTATAGTTGGGTTACCAGAGGAAATAGAACCACAACAAGTTGAACTCTGTACTTCAGTCGCACAAAAGTGCTGTGAACGACAATTACTGTAAGTACACTCTACTAATATGTTCAATAAAATACTGATACTTTACTGAAGCATTCCGTTTCACAGGCAAGAAGATGAGTGCAACAATGGGATCAAGTTTTCATCTCTTAAGCAGTGTTTAGAACCTAAGAGTGAAATTGGGAAGGTACTGCTATAAGTTGTTATATTATTATTATTTGTATACTAAACTCAAATTTTATATGTAATTAAAATATTCTTTTTTGGATTTAGACATGTTGTGACGAGTGTTCATTCGGCCGTCTTGTTGGGGAGTCTCAGGGTAAGACGGGCTGTGGAGAGCTGGACGAAGAATATTTAAGCCCTACTAGTACATTAAGAAAGAAGGCTTATCGTAAATGCTGCCTAGTATGTTTTGTCACATAATATAATGAATTTTTAGCTTAAAAAATTATTGAATTTTAAATCTTTGAAATGAAATTGTTATTCTAGGAAACCGTCCAAGAATTAGAGACAACTACGGAAAAGAAGGAAGAGACTACGACAGAAAAACCAAAGGAAAAATGTAAGGCGAACTCTTGTGACCATAATTGTTCGGACAGTGATGGCAAGGTCATATGTCAGTGTAAAGAGGGGTATAGACTTCAACCAGATAAAAAGTCGTGTAAAGGTATCTTTCAAAATTGTCTATTGTGGATGTCCAATAACGTGTGTGGAAAAAGGTACTAACAATGGGGATATAGAAGAGTAAACTGTAAAGAGTAGTCAATGTTAAATAGTAATGGATTAATTGAATACATACATAATGCATCAATTTTAATCTCTTCTTGTAGATATCAATGAATGTGCAGAGGCCATAGATAACCTATGCACAGATGCAGACACGGTGTGCCACAATACTGAAGGATCTTTCAAATGCGTACCGATCAAGAAAAGGGATATCGGTCTGAGCTGTCCTCCTGGTTTTAAACGAAATGTAGTCAACCAAGTTTGTGATGGTAAGGCTCACTTTATAGATTTAATTGCTCCCAAAGAATACTGATGAGAAAGGCTTTTTTTAATAACAATAATACACTTTAAATATTCTAGACATAAATGAATGTCGTCTCTCAAGACCACCTTGCCCAAAATATCTCTGTGAAAACACTATCGGCGGGTACAAATGTGCCGGTAAACCTGGAAAGCCTTACACGGAAGATGGCATCGAACCCACTACTGAAACCGGAGCGTCTTCTACTCCAACTGAAAGGAACGATATATGTCCACCTGGTTTTAGAGTTGGTCCTGATGATGAATGCCTCGGTAAATAAATAAAATATATGATTGCAATTCTTCAAACCTCTATCTATTCAGTTCTTAAAATATCTGCCGTTATTCATTACTAAAAAATAACTTATTTCAGCATTTAATACATCAAATTATTTTTTATCAAAATGTTATCTAGAAATTAAATTATTTATTTAACTTCGACATCATATTAGACATCGACGAATGTGAAGAGCGATTAGACGACTGCCAGCATCTGTCTCAGTACTGTATCAACACTCACGGGAGCTACTTCTGTCAGGACCACGTCTCGAGGCGCTGTGCTCCTGGCTTCAAGGTGAATGCCGGCTCTGGCATCTGTGAAGGTACACATTTCGTCTCTACTTTATATACCAAAAACTTATTTAGTAACAACTTTCAAACTAAGATTACATTTCGTTAGCGTTTGTTATAAGGTGTTACTTTCATTAACAAATTATAACAAAAAAGATAATGTTATTAACTACAACTATAATGAAATAGTCATAGGCGATAAATCCTGAAACCATACACATAATAAGAAATCTTTGGCTAACTATTTTTGTCATTACGCTGAAAATATCAAAATTTAAAGAAACTAGCAATATATAATTATTATCACCACATTTTTCTTTATTTGTAGATATTGACGAATGTGAACAAAGTGCCGAAGTATGCAAACGAAACGAAGTGTGCATCAACCAGCCGGGCGCTTATAATTGCAAATCCAAGATTAGTACTTTGCCAAAGTAATTTTATATTTTCAATAAACTTACCTTATGTACCAGTATAAATAAAAATTATCTCCCTGACCGATCTAACACATTCAATGGAATTAGAGATGAAACTAAGATGCCTTTTGTGATTTGTAGATCCTAGCTGTTGTCATTGCAGCTCTTACATGGTCTCGTCTCGTCAGTGGTCTCGTCAGTTTAATACCGCCTTATCAAAGAATTGTATTGCGACTATCGACTGCCACTCAATGCTAAAAATATATATATATATATCATTTGTTTACTCCGCTAAGTCCCTTCTAAAATAAAATATATATGTATTGTATTAGTTGGGAACAGGAAATTAATTGTTTTATTTTCAGGCTAGCAAGAAAAACTTGTCAAGAGGGGACTCGTATAAAGCCTGGGGGAACAATTTGTGAAGGTAAACTTTAGATGATGATATTCTTATAATTTATTTTAAGTGATTGTTTATTATTTGCTTAAACAATCAATCTATTTTCTAGATATCGACGAATGCCGAGAAGGTACACACCTGTGTGACCAGTTCCAGAACTGCATCAATACGTTTGGTGGCCACGAATGTCGATGCAAGAATGGTTTTGAGTTAGATTCTACATCTGGATCATGTGTAGGTTAGTGCTGAGCATTCTATTAATTCTGATCAAACTAAAATATTCCCTTTTATTTGCTCGGTTTTTACTTTGTAGCTTCATTATCAAAGAGCATGACATATATTTTTTAAAAGCTGAACAAAAACTGCTTTAAGATATATTAAAAATAGATACGATTTCTAATTGTTTATTTGACATTTGCAGATATAGATGAGTGCGCACTAAAACTGGACAATTGTGGATTTGGTCAACGCTGTCTGAACGTTCTGGGTTCGTTCACGTGCACTCGAGCCTCAACAACACCCGCGCCGGTTTACGAATACGAGTACTACGACTCTGAGTGAGCAGCCATATCCCAGAATTGTCTTTTAAATAGAATTATTCATTTTTAGCTGAATTCAAAACAGCGAGAAAAGCTGTGTTTTAATGTTTAGTATTTTTATGGTGCAATGAACTATTTTTTGAAACAGGGAGGACAACTCAGTCATTCCAAGCCCTGAAATAACTTCATCTACAACAACATCAACCTCAACATCTACATCAACGACTACAACCACGCCACGGCCAACAACAATTAGTTCTACTACGATATCGCCCACACCTAAACCATCCCAACCGCCTAGAAGATTCCCTTACATGCCAAGAACTACTCCCCGAAGACCAATATGGACTAGACCTACAATTTCTACTAGTACACCATCTACAACTACACTTCCAGTAGAAGAATATCCAAAAGAAACTCCAAAAGAAGTTTCACTGCCAATTCCTGAGGCAACAGATGTTATCGAGAAAGACAGGGAACCAGATGGCAGCTTTGTTCTCAACACTAGTGATATCCCGAAGAATAGATGGACAAATGTTATAAATAGAGAACATGGAAGGTTAAATCCGAACTTCCTTCATTGTTTGGATGGATATGAGAGGAATGAACGAGGGGAATGTGTAGGTGAGATTTATGAATAAGTGTTTTTATACTTAGGACTGAGATTGAAATTTAGCTTTACTGGTATGACGAAACATGGCATTTGTTTATTCTACCTAAATTTGTATCATTCTATAAATTGATGTTTATCATTTTATATACTAATATCAAAATGTATACTGTTTATTGTAGATATCGATGAATGTAAGACTAACAGACACAGCTGCAGTTCATTAGAAAACTGTATCAACACCCAAAGCAGTTATAAATGCGAGTGTATCGCTGGGTTTATTAGAGATCCATCTGGCTGGTGTGCAGTTGTAACTACCCCAACTCCAAGACCAACCACCACTCCAAAGCCTACCAGACCTATACCCAGAACAACGACTCCTAAGCCTACGCCTAGACCTACACTAAGAACCACCACACCAAGGCCAACTTCTAGAACTACAACTAGTACGACGACCTCTAGGACTACATTAACTACACCTCGAAGAACAAATAGTAGTGAAGATACGCCTCCAAGTATGTTTAAACCTTTATTTCTCATTTGTTATATTATATACATACAGATAGTTAAGTCATACAATTATTCTGTCAGCATCAACATCGGATCGGTATCCAAATAGGCCTCGCGGTTCTTTGACTCCAAACAAATGTGAGCTAGGATACATTTACAGTCACAATCAACGAAAATGTGTTGGTGAGTATTCGATATTACTTGTTTACAGTTTATGATGTGATTGTCTGAATGCATATAGCTTTCTAAATGGTTTTGAAAGTAAATTTAATATTTGATTTCTTCGTGCAGACGTTGACGAATGTGCCACACAGCAAGCTAACTGTGATTCTACTGAGGAATGTGTTAATACTGAGGGTGGTTACCGCTGCGATTGTGGCGCCAGGTGTCTGAGTGGTCGACCCACATCAACTTACTGTAAGAATCTGGGATATAAATGACGTTATAAATATTTCCTACCATTATTTAAGTCTTGTTATAACTGCATTTTATAGTCCACCGTGAAACCGCGCCCTCCATCAGTCCTGACTCCAATGTGATAACGGTGGGTGCTCAATACGGGCAGCGAGGGCCTAGATATCTGCGTCCGACCTACTCGCGGTTACATGACACCGGAGCTATTGTCTCCACTTGTCCCTGGGGATATAAACTTACTCCAGATAGGGTGTGCGTTGGTAAGTTTACATTCCTACTTGCTTTTATTATCAATTGTAAAAAATGTACTTAACTTCTAACACATGATAAGTTATATATTAAGACGAGAAAATTCAACCTTCTGTTCTTCGTAATCAAGACTTCATCTGTCATATTTTACTCCTGTAGATATCGATGAATGTGGACGCAACATCAGTGAATGTGGGCCGCAGCAACGCTGTGAGAACTTCTATGGCGGTTACTCTTGTCAATGTCCCGCAGGCCACTGGAGCATCGGCAAGAATTGTGATGATATTGACGAATGTGGCTATGGCAATGTGAGCTAGCATTATAATTACAAATATATTATTTATTCATTTTAGTAATTTTATTTTAATAAAAACAAAAAATCTAAGATTAGAGCAGCTTTTAAATATAATTATTTATCAATTAAAAATTATACAATTTTCAGACATGCTCCTACAACGCGCGGTGTATAAACACAATAGGGTCATACCGGTGCGAGTGTTCAGAAGGATTCCGAAACGCGCCTTCCAACGACAAGGTTTGCGTCGACGTTGATGAGTGTGCGGAACCTGTACCTTTATGCGAACACGCATGCGTGAATGCTTGGGGGGGATACCGGTGCTACTGTAATAGGGGGTACCGGCTTAACAATGATAATAGGTGACGTAATTCACGTACTCAATTACATAATTAAATTGTAGGATAATTGATTACTAATGTTCTTAATAATAATAAACATTTTAATGATGTGTTCAGGACGTGCACGGACGTGGACGAGTGCGCGGATTTGGGATCGCATGTGTGTACAGCGCAGTGCCTCAACACAGTCGGCTCGTTCCGATGCACCTGCCCCGCCGGATACCGCCTCGCCGATGACAAACGCTCGTGCTTAGGTATTATACAATACCAACTATAATCTGTGTTTGAATTTGTCTATATTAAATTAAATATTTTTCAATTCAACGTATTATTTTAAATGTTTATTTACCACCACTCACAGAGAACTATACTCCCTATAAAGAATGTTATAGTGCACTACAGCTTTCTATTCTGACAAGAGTGGATTTGAAAATATATAATATAATATGTATTTATATTTTTTTATGTGACAGATATCGACGAATGCGAAAACGGTCAGGCTCAATGCAACGGTGTCGGCGAGGTGTGCCAAAACACACGTGGCAGCTACCACTGCCACCAGATAAACTGCCCGTCCGGGTACCGCCTCGATGGAAAACAGTAACTACTTATAGCCTTATAACTTATTAATTCATGAAGTAGCAGATATCATAAAAGTAACTTTACCATATATCTGGCATGCTAAAATTACAAATGTTGTATAAACTGCTGAGGAACTTCTCCAATTTGTATTATTTATAATATAAAGTAACTTGATTAACTTTATCTTCACAGCAAATGTTCCCGCATTCAACGATCCTGCCCGGTGTCAGACTGGACGTGTCTGCAGCAGCCTAGCACATATAGTTATAATTTTATCACATTTGTCTCCAATCTGTACTTGCCCCTCGGCAGTGTAAGTAAACTAATAACTTGAGTTTTTTCACATCAAGCAAAGTTTGTTCATCTTAAAAAAGCACCTACTGTTTCCAACTGTTGGCAACGCCTTTGTAATTCAAGTCGTCAAAGCTGAAGACTGCCCGTCATCTACTCCCGATCTTAATCTGCTGGATTATGATTTATGGTCAATTTTAGAGAGTACAGTTTGCTCTGAACGCCATGATGATTTGGAGTCCCTAAAACAATCTATACGATTGGCAGCGAAGAATTTTCCCATGGAAAGAGTGCGTGCTTCTATTGATAACTGGCCTCAACGTTTAAAGGACTGTATTGTAGCCAATGGAGACCACTTCGAATAAGCTTAATATATTTTAAATTGTTTTATATTTATGTACTAAACTAAGTAATAAATGTTATTAGCTATAAAAAAATATATTTTAAAAATGTAACAGTATTTATGGCCAGACTAAGTATATGTCTAAGAAGAGCAATCTTTTACATAACTTGCTCAACTAATTATTCCCCAGGTGGACCTGTTCTCGATGCAAGGCCCCGCGTGGCACGACGCGGTGGTGAACTTCGAGATGCGTCTTCTAGACGTGCAGGCGGCGCGCGGCGTCACGCCCGCTGACATCACGTGCTTTAGGTACGAGTTAGCTTTATATTTAAAATACTCATTAAATCAGGAATACCTTTTGCCTCGATTAAAGCTTCTTCCATAAGAAGCAGTATCTTTTAATCTTTAAGACTCGAATTTATAGGGCCGGTGTCTTAATTTTACTTTGTATCTAAAAGCCATTGAATCTATATGATTTTTGGTTTTGAAAACGCTTGCTCAGGGCAATAAGTAAGCCCGTGGCAGTAGCCTTATAATATTTTACATGAGAACGTGGTTTGTACAAGCTAGGTGCACACTGATCACTTCATGACATGGCACTGATGATATTAGAATAAAAATGTGTTCACATTTATTCAAACTCAAAATCCATTAGTTAATTATTTAATATCGTATTATATCTTCATATTATACTGTATTATTATTGCTCTTTATTACACCAATGAAGATAATATTATATATTTAAACGAATATTATATTTTTCTCATCAAACCTGGGACTTTTTAAAATCATTAAAAATTCTTATGTTATTTTCAGCATGCGACCCACAAACAACGTCTGCGTGGTGTCCGTGCAGTGTTCTCTACAAGGTCCACAAGTCGCTGAACTAGAACTCACCATGTCTCTGTACCAACGGTCCTTGTTCGCTGGCAGCGCCGTCGCTAGATTAGTGGTTATCGTATCTGAATACGAGTACTAATATTTTAAATAAAATATAAAATAAATAATTTTATATGGTACTGCTTTTATTATATTGTAAATATTTGATTAAGCTAATATATTATTAATAACGGGCCGTTATCGGCTAAACTATAAACGAAATGTGTTTATGTAAATAATAAATACAAATTTTATATCTAGGGAATAAATTAATGCAAATATTATTATATTATGTATATCAATTAACTTAATTAAGCCACAATCAAATTTAATATCAAGGCTTTACCAATGCGACGTTATTAAAAACGGTATTTTCTGATGACGTTCCTTGCATTCATTCAAAAGCAAGTTTATTGCTGTAGCTTCAAAAAATATTGAAAAGAAGTCAGAAAATTAATCGCTTCCTTTTTTACATGATAGATCAATAAGCATCTTTATAGATGGTGTTATTTTTATTTAAATAGTGTATTTTTTTGAGTTATTATATTTTTTCTATATAATAATAATATACCTTCGATGCATTTATATTCTTTCATTCAATGTAACTTGGTTTTCTTTAACTATATATAAAAGAAATACACTGATATGAGAAATAAAAATTACTCATTGACTTTTGTATTATTCAATATCAATACAAACAAAACAGAATGTTCCAAATCAAATAAATAAAAGTAATTTATAATCGCAATATAATTTCTTTTAATATTTATTAAGCACAAGCTAGCTCGCCGCGATACCGGCGCCACTTACAATTACCTATAGGTAATTATGCATTACATTAGTAACTGATTAGATCACAACGTAATAATAATATATAAAACATAACACCCGCGCTTATATCTGGTCCCTTTTACATTTCGCTTCTCACCGCACCAAATTATTAAAAAAAAAACCATACAAATCATAAAATATTAACACGGAATATGAATACTAATAACATCAATATCTCAAATCATGTATAATATATTCGTACATAAAGAATTTTAACTGTTAACAATTAAATTTTATTTAATGCCTTAAGTATTTCTTTTTTAATTTAAATATGTATCGAAATATAATAATAAATATCGAATAATGTAAACAATAACCCAAATGTCACAATATAAATATTTAATACAAATAAAAAAAACAAAATAGAATAGGAAAAAATAGCTGCAAGAAGAAAAAAATATATAAAAAACAATTAGTTAGTTCAGTAATTACTCATCAATTTATGAAAAAAATACTGGCTGTAAATAATTTCTAATTTTTACATTGTATTTTAAACTAATGGCTATTTTTTAAAAATCTAAATTTAAACATTTTGGAATATTTAACATGTTAAATGTTTTAACGTTCTAATTTCGAAAACAATTTATAAAAAAAAGGTTAATATCGTTAATTCCAATCCTAAAAGCTGCTTTGATAATATAAAATTAACATTATAAAAATGAAATAATTACATTTCTGATTGTATATAACAAAAGAACTACACAGTAAATAAACAGATTAATGCATGAATATTATAAGAAAAGTATAAATATAAATATAATTTATAAGATAGAAATGGATTTCAACAGTCTTTCATACATACATAGTCTAAACTTTAACATAGTGGCAAGTCAGAACATTGTACAAATTGATATGACGATTAAATTCGTGTTATTGGAGTTCTATTGCGTCATTCGAATCATTGCTATGTACATTCGAGGTAAAAATACATAATAAAATTAAAACATTTATTACAAGCAATACAAACACTTAAATTATAAAACATAATGCAAAAGCCCACAATTGTTATTAAATAAGAATTAATTGTCGTTTTAAACTAATATTTATTACATTTAAATAATATAAAATATAGCTTTTCTACCTTGATTGTACATCACAACCTATATTTAAATAAAAAAATCTCATCAGCGAGTGCAACACTTGAAACTTTAAACTACATTGCATTACTTATATCATAATATAACATATTTTTGTGACATTTTCAACTGTATATAATCTGTATATATAAGGCATATAAAATATCTAAAGCAGTTAACGAGAAAACATTCATAAACTGAGCAACTTTTGTAATATACTATCTAATGTTTGATGCGAACTTAATAAAACAATATTAAATCATAATTCACGACAGGAAGCTCAATAGAAGCAAAATTATAATGGCGTTTTGAAATCACTTAGTAATTCATATATTACAAAAATATTATTTTCTTATATGTAACTCGGTCGATGTTTAAAGAAAATATACACACTCTCTTTGTTGACTTTACTTATAACACGGAGGAGGTTAGTAATCTATGTAAGCAACGAAATGATACATTAATACTTGAATACAAAACAAAGTTACGTTGGCTCTACATGTTTTTAATGGTGTAGTTTTATGACGTCACAACACCAAATAATCAAATTGTTAATATTTATTCTATATAATCTATTTAGGATATAAAATAGACAAAATAAGAATAAAACAATATGAATCTATGAAATTAGATTTTAGATGCATGTACATATTACATAAAAATATTTTTCGCATCTAAAAGTTTTCTTCAAAAACTTGTTCAAAGAAAAAAAAGTAAAATATTTTCCAGATAACAGATTATATCTATAACTGATCGACCAGAAAATTCAATATTTTAATACAATAATTAGGCTCATATTTAGGGGTCTAAGAAACAGCACTAGACACTTACACATCACAAAAGCTGATCAATTTGTTTAGATTTGAATTATAAAAACTTGTCACCAGCTTGATATGAGTTTAGTAAAGTATCAGTCGGAAACGTTAACACCTAAACAAATCCACCAACGGGTTACACGTGCTATGCACTAAACATCTAATAAAAATTCTATAACGTGCGACTAATCTACTCGACCGGGGCGGAGATCATTTCTTCTTGACGGTCGAGCTACTGGCGCAACTACTCGACCGGGTCTGGATGCCCTCCTTCTTTAACAGATTCACTCCAAATGCCGGACATTTCTTCCGTAATGCTTTTATCTTGTATAATTTATTCCCCTGGGAGTTACTGGTCTCCTCGTAGTTGTCGGGCGTGACGTCGGCTGTTATCACCGAGTTGGAAATACAGTCCATTGGCTCGGGAGTTTTCGACTTGTCCCGTTTCCGTCTGAATCGGAACGGAGTTTCCAGTGAGTCAGCAGATATGTTGGTGATGTTGGTATCGCTGGAAGACAGTTCCTGGCTGGCCTCCAGACCACTCTTAGGAAGACTTTTAGGTAGCTTCTTGCGATTGATTGAGTTGGATCGGACTATTAACTTCTTGCGGCCGCTCACATTGGGAGGTGTGGTTTTGGTTTGAGTGACGGCCTTGAGATTTGGTTCTGATGGCAAGCGGTTTTTGCCGTTCAAGTGACAATTTTCTGTTAGAGCGGTGAGTGTGGAGGTGACGTTACTGAGGGTTGTTACTACTGTAGTATCGTTGGCCGTCATTTTTGAGACTATGGCCTTCCTAGTGAAGGTTTTAATAGGGCTATTACCATGAGAGTAGGCGAGTGTTGGCCTCGCGAGGTTGGCGCGTTGGCCGTGGAAGGAATTTTTACCTGTAAGAGGTTTGACTCCACCTGTTAGTTTCACTTGTGAGTTGGCACTTCTTGTTGGCGGGAACGTGGAAGTCTTGGCCGCATAATGGGACTTTAGAGTGGCGTTCATTATCCTAGGTTGGGGCTTTAAATTGGTATTGTTGGCATTTCTGATGTTGTTGGTTGGGATCATGTAGTTCATTTTTGGCGAAAACACTGTTTTGGTTGGTAGCATTGGCGTAGCTGTGGTCTTGTATTTGCCGATGACTGACGTCACATTATTTTCGGAGTCCGTCTCGTTGGCATTTAACACGTTACCATTATCCAATTGCTGCAAAATACATATGTATATAAATTTTGTTTATTTTGTATAACACTATTAGACTACAAGCCCATGTTAAAAAATTTATGGGTCATTTGAACCACCAGGTGACCTATCTAGAACGATATAAGAGCATAAAATAATAAGATTCAGCACTATGCCGTCACTTGTAAGCTGTCCAACTGAGTGCAGGTGAAAATTCGAAAGTACAGGTAGACTCAGTACATTTTGGTCACATATTTTTGTACGGCATTCTTACCACCGATAGATCCATTAAAAATAATAAGAAAACGCACAGTGCCGTACAAAAATGGTGCGCCACGAAGTCGGATTTTTTTTTATTTTCCGACAATTACCGGGGTAAATTTGGTCATTTGATTTTGTACGGCATCTGTGTCATACTATTTCAATAATGCTTTTAATCCATTATTCCGCAACGCCGTACAAAAATCTTGCGACAAGGGGAAAAAAATCGAGAGTTGCAACCCCCTCTCTTTCCGTATTTCAGGGGGTGATTTGACAAAACATGAAATAAAATTATTTTGAAATTATTTTATGCATAGACAATATTATTTCATGTGCCGTACATTTTCGTTGGTTCAAAGGGGAAAAAAAACCGAAAAAGAAAAAATCCATATAACGAAATGTAAGGTGAATTTTTCTTTATATTTCTGTTGTTAGCGAAGTATCTGAAAAGTATACCTGCAGTGCTCACGAAGAAGCTGATACAAAAATAGTGTATCATGTTTGCGCTGTTGGGTCAAATACGAACATTTTCATCAAGTGTTCCGATACAGATATTCTCGTAATATTATTATCTAATATAAAACAAATCGTAGTAAATGTGGGCGAGAATCAGTTCAATGTCGATCGCAAATTATGGATGCAACTCGGAACCGGTAACCACGTGAAAAACATTGACGTTTGTGCTGTGTACAGAAACTTGGGCGAAAATCTCTGAGCTTCGTTGGCTGCATTCCATGCTTTTACGGGATGTGACTTCAATCCCGCATTTTATAGGAAGGGTAAAAACAGACCATTCAAAGTATTGGAGAAATCAGGGAAGTTCCAAGACGCATTCATTAAAATGGGGCATAATATGCTTCTTGCAAATCCACTTCTCATGGAACAAACTTTCAATGTTATGCATGAATATGTATGCGTTTTATACAACGTAAAAGCAAGAAAAACAGTCAACGAAGCAAGGTGTATCATATTTGAAAGGATTTATATATACACCGAAAAGTAGTCATGAAGCTTTCAAAAAGACAGCTATGAAATTGGAAGCAACGTCGTTTCCCCCTTGTTTCCGGGAGTTGGAGCAACATCTGAAGAGTATCTACATAGCACAGATTTGGTGTAATGCCTACAAACAAGTACCGTCGACCTTGTTTCCAATAAACTATGGATGGGTTCTCAATGACGGTCGGTACGATTTCGATTGGTTTCACGGCGAGGAATGCCCCCAAAAAGTCTGTGACATAACGGAACCGGATGCGGAATCAGGCGAAGATGACAACGTAATTGTTAAATAAATAAATAAATCTTTAATTTGTACGTAAGACTTTGATTTTGATAAAGATATATTTATGTTTCAGAAAATAATAGAGAAGATAATTCGGACGTCGATGAAGACGTTGATTCCGATAACAACTCAGCAACTGACTCCGATAATGATTAATTGAAAGAGAACCCGTATTTTGTATTTTTATCATTAAGTTTATCGAATTTTTCGAAAAAAAAGTGTTTGTTTTATTTATTCACATCATTACAATGAAACAAATTAATTATATGTATGTATCAATAATGTTTGAAGTATATATTAAACCAAAAAGTATATAAAACTGTTGATACTGGGATTGACAGTTTCAATTCTTGGACATAATATATACACCGTTTCAATTTAGTTAGACGTCATAGTGATTTTATCATATTATCAATTGTCCTCTTCAAAAATATGTTAATGCCGTACTGTATCAGATGGCCATAAAGTACCCTCAAAATTGTAGCGTTGCTTTCATCAGCCTAAAAGATATGGTTTGCACAAAAATGTACGGCATCATTTTTTCCTAATTCATCTATGTTAATACTATTTAAAACAAGAAATAAAATTTAGAAAACTATTATATTTCAGTAATCAATGATATTTAAACTTTTACAATAATTTGCAAAATTTCAGTTTTTGCATTTCTCTATAATTTTTTTTAGAACGGTTCATCAAATGATTTTACAGCTTTATAAATCAAAAATACGATGAAATTAAAATAATTATTGATATACATTCAAAGAAACAATTATTTTTTGATGGCATTACTTTTAATAGTACTTTTGAGTGCTACATAATGTTTTGGAACCGATGCCGTACTTTTTCAAATCACCCCCTGAACTACGGAAAGAGAGGGGGTTGCAACTCTCGATTTTTTCCGCTTGTCGCAAGATTTTTGTACGGCGTTGCGGAATAATGGATTAAAAGCATTATTGAAATATTATGACACAGATGCCGTACAAAATCAAATGACCAAATTTACCCCGGTAATTGTCGGAAAATAAAAAAAAATCCGACTTCGTGGCGCACCATTTTTGTACGGCACTGTGCGTTTTCTTATTATTTTTAATGGATCTATCGGTGGTAAGAATGCCGTACAAAAATATGTGACCAAAATGTACTGAGTCTACCTGTACTTTCGAATTTTCACCTGCACTCAGTTGGACAGCTTACAAGTGACGGCATAGTGCTGAATCTTATTATTTTATGCTCTTATATCGTTCTAGATAGGTCACCTGGTGGTTCAAATGACCCATCAATTTTTTAACATGGGCTTGTAGTCTATATATTGTTATGAGCTAAGATATAATGGCTGATCACTCTCAAGAAACAGAAAAAGATTATAATGGTACTGTAATAAATATTAGGTAGTGGTAGTAAATATTAGAGAAAGTTGACTCATTAGGCTCGCTCATCAAATCATCTGTCAATAGCTACTTTAAGCAAGCGAATACACGAACTATAGCCAAGCGTTTTCTATTCCAGCTAGCTCCCTGTCTTACATCTAGCCGCCTATATCACTACCGTGTACAAAAAATCTGTGTACCTTATGTGCGCTCTTGGTGTTGAGTATGGTCTGCAGCGACACGGGTCGCTCGATCTCCTGTGGGAGAGTGCTGTAGATTCCTCGAGAGCACACCGGAAAGGTAGACACGTTATTTCGGCGTCTGTAGGCCTCGCCCAGGGCGTGCATCCGGGGTTGGATACTGGAAAAAAAATGGATATCGATTTTTTAACTAATTTAACAACAATTTTGTCGAAAAAAAACCATCAGGTGATGCTTATTTCATAAACATTATATAAAGTTTAATAAGGAAACGTATATTTGATTGTATGTCTTACTTCTCCAGGAACCACTGCTGGTGTCCGATGACGGAGCCCGGGCGACACACGCGCAGCCACGCGATGGCCTCGCGGGCCGTGAACCCGTGGTGCTTCATCATGTAGCACGCGATCAGAGTGCCCGTGCGACCCAGACCCGCTGGAAATCATCGTCATACAATATTAAATTTGCAATAATTGCACTTAGCACCTATTTAACATGACAGACATTTTTTTTATGCTGGATTTTGGATAGAGCCACTTCCAACATTTAATTTTTTGGTTCTTGCTGTTCATGCACAAATATATTTAAGCAAAAGAAACGCTTAACGTCCCCGAGAATATATTTGTATAATGAATAATTGGATTGGTCTGATCGACAAGGGGACAAGTTGTGAATATATCTGCTTAATTTAGAAGCTGCGTCATTACAAATGAATTACTCTATACCAAAACTACTCCGTCCTTTAAATGTCTTTTATTGTATACATACACTGGTTAATTTCTAGTACTCTAAGAGTTTGTTTTTATAATTTTAATCAGTTGTACCTAAACATAATGGACATGTTAAAATAAGCTAAATTTTTCAAAACATAAAAGATCAAGATAAAATTTTAAAACATTCGTAATTGGAAGTTTTTGAGATATAAAATCTAATATACCTTTACAATGAACAGCCACAGCGCCCTTTGCGGCCTCAGCAATACGAATGAATCGATTAACAATCGAATCAGACGGCACGGAACCATCGACGAAAAACAACTCCCTGTGTTCGAAGCCGTGGGCTGTGAACTGTCTAGAGTCGTAGGACTTCTTATTAAGTCTCACGATGGTCGTGACGTGGTACTTCCTGAAGTAGTCATGGTAATGTTCCGGGCTGTGGAGAGGGTAGCCTCGGTCCAACCGAGATCTATGATGAGGGCCGGAGAATGCCAACATCTTGCCAGGAACTATCCAATTCAAATCTCCATTTTCAACTTTCTGTAAAGGTAGAATTTTAATCGTATTTATCACTGACAATAATTGGAGTAGTTGGATTTATTTATTTATAAAACTTACCTCATAAAACAAATACTGGTCGGCATCGAAGTCTTTGAAATCAAAAAACTTTGCATCGTGAGCAACTTTTATACCGTGTAACACGTCCAGTAAGGATATATCGAACAACGGAGGCCCTCCCGACGCGTCGCGGAAGTTCAACAACAACCATGTGCCGTCTGTTAGCTGTTTGTATACCGCGGCCGGGGACCCTCCCAGATATATTATCTAGAAGAAATGATGACTGTCAGTACCGTAGTATTGAATAACGACGATAGATGAAGATTTTTGTTATTTCAAAATATACTTTTATGTTTTTAGCCTTTTCTTTATTCCAGCCAGTTGGCTACTGAAGTATTTATAATGACCATAAGTTAGAAAGAGTTGGAAATGCCTTTTTAAACGAAATTTATGTGAATGCCTTATTGAATAACCGCGTCATCCATATCAAGTCTTCTGAGCCATTAGAATGATGCTAAATAATAAACAAATGACAGGGACAAACAAACAGACAAAATAATACCACACTTTTGCATCGTTACATGATTGGCGATATAAATATTTTTTATACGTTCTGATAAACGCAAAACAATAACAAACTGAATGTCCTACACTTAAGTCGGCCATGATGCTTATTTTCTTACCGATAAACGCGCTGTCAAGTCCGTTTTCTAAGCCTAAGACTATTTTAATGTGCCACTTTTACGAACTATTTACAAAAACTGTTCACTTATTAGTATGGTGATTTTAAATAATAATAAAGCTATGTTTTCTCATAGATTTTCATATACGGCATATATATAAGGCAGGCCTCATATCAAAGTACAGATCAGAATTAATGTGTAACAGACAGACATAAATCACTCGTCCAGTGAGACTAGATCCCTCCTACGATACAGCGGGGGCGTTAAATGGTAAAACCAAGTAATTCTATCTTGATTATTATTTATAGGTACAACTATAGCTACCGCAAATGGAGCATTAAATTAATTCTTTGTTATATTATTGATATTTCTGTCAAAATGTTAATTTAATTATGGAGTATTATTGAAAAATCTGTCTGTCTTAAACTGTTTCAAAAATAATTATCAATGGTACTTATTGGTACAATTAGACATCGAATTATGTCTCAGGTTAAAGTCTAAATATATATTTGCATGTAATTTTTTTCGATAACATAAATAAAACATTAAAAAGGCTCATCAATTTACAAAAATTGATGATCATCCAACGACTGAACAGATTTCCTTGCATGATATAGCTATCCTTCCCGATCGAGCACCTTCCAAACTGAAACTTAATAAAAAAAACATCCATCCATTTATGGTCATCAATGCCGCAGACGAACATATATACAAATACATACTTAATACTTAAATAATGTGGAAACTATTAAGGCAACTATTTCTCCTTTTAAAGCACAATATATGCAAAAAAAAATGTGTGACAAGCGAAATCATTGTTTGTTTCATTTTAACAGAAAGCCTATATCAATTTTCAGGACTTTACTTGAAAAATTCGGGAGTTTTATACAAACGTCCGATCCCTTTTTACCCCCAAAAGGGGTAACCTTAACAAATCCGGCCTTTTTCATTGTTAATATTTAATAAGGAACCGCAATGCAAGATTGAACTATGTACTATGAGTCATCATTTCCCTGCCCTTTTCCCACTTTTTGTGGGGTCGGCACATGCAACTATTTAACTACTGATCCAATGAGTCAGAACTTCACTAAATAGACTGTTTCTAAATCTACATTAAATGATACGAATAAAAATTCTAAGAAATATTAATATTTCTTATTTAAACAATTAAACACATGCTGTGGCGTGAACGATACTAGGTGGAATAGAGCAGCAATTCATCTCCGGTATTGTGACAGTTCAGTGAATAAATAACAAATGGTGTTTTGCTTTCTACAATACATATAGTTTGTAATATTTTTATTATTTTATGCATGTGTCAGAGCGTTACCTGATAGCTTCCGATGAGGTAGGCTGCGTTGAGTCGAAGAGTTTCATTGTTGCTTGTATAAAAAACTATCTTTTTCTTCGGATTTTTCTCCAGTTCCTCATTAAGTTTCTTGCAAAATTGATACAAATGACACAGGTGATAAGGTCCAAAGTCGAAATAGAAGTTCTCATAGACGATATCATCTTCAATGTGGAAATATTTGCTGTTTCGGGTGGCTTTCGGTTTATATCCACTCTCGAGGGTGGCAAAATATAATCTATCTGAAATAAATGTTTTCTTAAAATCTTTGACTAGGAAATTAAATTTCAAATTAAAAAATATAATATTATTTATATATATTTTTTAAATAGGTGATGATTGAACTTAATAAATAAGGAAACGGAATTATTGTACAATCATTGATGAATGATGAAGGAATTGATTGAATACAGAAACTGTTTGAATAGTGAAGCAAAGCGGAGTACCTACTTAGATTTCTATTTCACGGACGGGTAATTGTAATAGTCTAACACGATAAACAGATGTTTTAAAAACAATTGAAATATAAACAGCACTGAAATAGAATACTAGTGCATGAGCGAACAATTGCACTACATCAAGCCACTCCTAACTTTATTAAATTTTCCAGTACCACTTAATACAAAATGGATGATTTTTTATTATGAAAATGATAAAGTCACGATTAAAAAAACCTACGTTTAAATAACACTCGTCACTTGAGAACATTTTTTTTTTAAACCTGTGATACTACTCCACGCTCGTCCACCGATATATTAATTATAGCTTATTATAGAATAAGTTTCTTATTTTACATTATAAAATATTATTTAATTGAATTTAATTTAATTGAATACATATTTATAAAAAAAGTTGATTACGAGTAATCCAGTAGTGGTGTATAATGACGCGCATGTGTGCGTGCGAGTGTGAATGTCTGTGTGGTATGGTAAAATAATTCCTCTATTTCGTAGTAGTTTGTCTTTTAAATCTTGTATATACAATATATACACGTTTCTATAAAATACACAGAAGCTAGACAAAGATTGAACATAAAAAGATATAATATAGTAGATTAAAAAGATCGCTTAACATGGACTCTTACAAGATTAAACGTCCCTTAATTCCTTGTCCCGTATCCTATTATTTTCGAAGTGTGAAATATCTCTGCAATATATCAATACTGTCTCTTCCACGCTGTTCTATCATAAGTCATATCAGTGGAGGCTTCTCTACCATATCACTAAACCTTCGATACCTTTGAAAATAAGTTTGGTATTCATGTTCAAAATTTTTCAGTTTAAATTAAATAATATTATTATCTGTACTAAAGGCGTGTTTGTTTGTTTTACTTGTCATTTACAATATAACTTCCGGTGTTCGTTTTAAATTTAAGTGATACCTTAGAAGTCGTAGAGTCTATGGCGTACGCAAAATAGCGTTAACTATTGAAGTGACCGAACTGTCATGCCTAGTTTGTTTATTTAGGACGTTGTGATAAGTAAAATAAACATTCATAATGGTATTTTGTAAGCCTTATAACATCAGCTAAGTAAAGTATAAAAAGTCCTACACTATGCACCGAATATATAAGTGCAATTGAATTATATAATATATTATTTAATGTCTATATAACTCATTCACAATACATTGTATCGGTACCTAAGGCCACATAATATTAATAACAACTTTTGCGTAATTATTGGGGCGTGAAGTCCTTCGTCCTTACATTCTTTAATTTAAAATATACAAGACTGTAAAATATATAAACTATCAAACGTGTTTCTTATGAAGTAAAAGATGTATAATTATATTTTACTATAAATGTATAATGCATATTTTATATATTTATACAAATTCATTTAATATCATAAGTACGTAAGCTTTGTATAAAATGTAATCTATTTTTATTCTCAGCTGGAGCAAACCAGCTGTATATTAAATGTGACAACTAAGTTTAACTTTAGAAACTAAATTAACTCGACGAACTAAACAGCTACAAACTTTCTCACATCGATGGAAATATTTTGTTAATTTTTTTTTAATGTTTAAACTCTATTTTATTATAGACATTCGTTAAAAAGTTTAAACGATTCTACTCTTGTAGTAACATTTAACAATTGGGTAACAAAGTTTTATAATTATAACATTAGTTTGAAAGTTATGTTGGTGTTACGAAGTAAGAACAGAGCCATAATCATTTTAATATTAACCTATCATAGTAAAATGAGTATCGGATTACGGAATATCTTTATCCTAGAATAAATTCCGACACAGACAAGGGGTCTTGTTTCAAACCTTGACATCTGATAGAGAATAATGCATTGCTAATTAAAAAGCATTTATAGAAACCATCAACCCCTGACAGCAGATTGCATTTAAGTGGCTGTAATTGCTTGTACACCCTCTAGATTAGTGTTTTACCTGCATAGGATTTATATGACTTAATTTACAAGCGACAGCGATTATTAAACAATAATTGAAATAAGATCTTTATACAGGGTTATTAAGTACTATATTTTTTATACTTAAATTAAAATAGTATAACTTAACTTATTATTTACTTTACTGTCATTTTGGTACATATTTTAATATTTGAATTTCTTAACATTACCTTTCAACGTTATGGCAAGAAATGTCTTATTACCATAACTCTAACAAAAAGATAGCAGCAAATGTAAATTTTTAAAAGACAATATGCATACTGATCTGTATATTAAGCCAGTAATGTATGTTAATGAATTTTTCGTCCGCCCGTCCTTGGGCCATAACTTTGCATAGCTTACATAACTCCAAGGTCACGGCGTCACTTGCACCACACCTTTATTGCATGTGCTGTATCGGAGGAAATTACCTATTTTTGTACATATACTTAAACAGTTTTAAGGCCAAAGTTTAACTCGATAGGCCTCGCTTGACGCAAATAATTAAATGCCGACCGAATCTCTATACGTGGCATTGAAGCCTTGCACAGGCCTTCCAGTAGTTGTACTTAGAGGGCAGACTTTCAAGGATATTTTTTTTGTAGCGTGGCAATACCATTGCCACTTATTTGTATTATAAACCTTTCTATTCACGGATACAGGGGTTCACTAGCCGGGCGTGTGAAAACAATTGTATGATAATATGGTGGAAGAAATATCTTTAAAGAAATTGCAAATGTAGGCTGTTTGGTTGGCCATTTCCGCATTTCCGTAATGGAAAAGTTCTGAATAGAAAAACATTTACGGTACATACATGTACCTCAAGATTTTTACGAACAGAACGAAGTTTGTAATTATAGCTGTTGAAAACTCGATCATAAATTATGAAATATGCTGACTGATGAATCAAAGAGAGTACCTGAAAGAATACTTGTATTTGAAGACACTAAATTAATTACCTATATTAGGTAAATAAATAAATATCATATTAGTAGAAATAAATAATGTAATATATATTTCTATACTAAATAATATAATTTATATTTATTATTTCAATTTATTAAAAACTATAGCATGAAAATATATGTTGTAGAAAATAAAAATTAAAAATATACTAAATTCATCAGAATATGTACTTTCATAATTTAATATTTATAGCGTCAATTAACAAAGTTTTCTGAAAATTTCTTTCAAAGTTAGAAAATTTAATTCAAAGTTAGAAAACCCACAAAAACACACTTACGTATCAAATGGTATCGGGTAATAAATTAAGAGCATTTTCGTGTTCTGAGAAAATAAAACTTTCATATAGTATAAAAAAAAAGTAATTTGGTATCATTTGGTTGAATGTTAAACAATTTAGTTTTTGGAATAAATTGATTATATACTTGTTTAATAAGAATTTGTATCGCATTTTAGAAAATATACAATAATAACATTTATAGTATAATAATATTCCTATTAGCCAATATAATAAATAGCAAGTGAATCAATAAAAAACCCATTAAACATAAAACATAATTTTAAAAAAATATGTAAGCAGTGTAATTGACAATTGTGTATTGTAATTTGGATAAAAAATATAACAAGTACAAGATACTTAACAGACCATATTAGTATTTTTTGCTTATATCTCAAGGTTTACAGGGATATCAGATTATCTTGATAGGAAATATTTTATTATATCAAAATAAGAGCAGATCATTATTTTAGATTACAAAATACTTTATACCATGACAATTTATACACAAAACGTTGTGGAACAGATTAGAAAATATAAAACTTTTGGATTCTAATACAAAATTTAAGAGCCTCAATGTGTAAAAACATTAAACTCAGAGGCTGCTTAATTAATTTAGATAAAAGACAGAGACTGCAATAATAAATTAGCCTAATTTTAGTATAAGTGGGCTATATTCCACAAGAATAAATAATAATAAAAGATAAATAAAGATAATATATTAGACAATTGTAATAATAAACAATAATATTGTTAGTTAGTATTTCTTTGTTTTAAATATTACTTTTCAGGATTGAAACAATGGCCTATAACATAGCGGTTTTATTTATAATTAAAATTACTGAGATACAAATAAATAGATAAATGAGATTTTTTAGCTTATAACTTGACTAGTTTAGACAATGGTATAGAGCTCTAGTCACCCATAAATTATATGATTTACTGATTGTTAGTGTTGTAGCTGTCTTATTTCAAATACTGAAATGATATAGATGAAATAGAGATAACATATATTATTAAATAAAATTATTAATAAAAATTAAAGTTACTAATATATAGATGTAAATAAACGAATATATAGATATAAATAAATATTAACAAGTTCAATTTACATATAGAATACAGCTAGAAGATTAAAATTCAAAATGTTTTGCAAATTAGAAAGCTTCTAAATAGCTTTCTAAATATTGCAATGTTATGAATAAAAGTTATAGTTTTTATACTTTCATAATACTGGTGTTAAAAAAACTTGGAGACTCTTCAACTGTATTGCATAGTGATGTAACTCCGAATGGACACTGAGGTCATACTATGACAGTAGGTAGTGCAATTAATAGGTACCGAGATGACAATCTTGTGTAAATAAGATAAGAAATATTAAAAAACTTAGGTACTCATATCAAAAGTATCTTTCTATATAACTATTACCCTTAATGAAAAAAAACTTAAAAGACTAACTTTTTATATTGATGTGTGATGACCTTTATGCAAGTTTTATGATTATCTACCTAAATATTATAAAAAAAAAATTTTTTAAAACACTTTTAATAGTTTTCTTCAGAAGATGATTAATAAAAAATATCTTACCTTTAATTATCTCTGTGGATGATATTATAACATCATTTTCGTCCATTCTTGACTTGTAACACAACAAAGCTGTTGATTTCTTTATTTTGAGTAATTTTATTTCCACTTATCACGGAAAATATTTATGTGGAATGCCTGTTGGAATCCATATCAGACTCTTGTCTTTATCTATCAAACAATAATGGGTAAATATATAATATTTCAATAAATAGGTGTTAATCCTTATTATTACATTAATGTATTATAAATATATTCTTTACAGATCTTTTTCTACTGCCAATAAAGCTTGATTACATTTATCTTTCAACATAAACAAATATAAGCAAACAGGTGCAATTGGTTCTTATAATAGTAACTTGTTAGAAAGTAGATGCTGTTAGACAACTATTAAATAACTTAATGTAATTAGACACAAAAGTAATTTTATCAACAGATTTTTTTTTCTTTAATAAACTAAATGTAGCATAGGTTTAAGAATAATCATCAAATATATCATATGAAAACTTACCGTTTGTTTCAAACTGTATAGTAGCGTTCCTATAAACTTTAGCCTTGGATGTTGATTAACAAATGTACTGAAAAATTATGATTTCCGCATCAACAAAACCATCACAAGAATCGAGTTAGGTTTCACTTCAGGAACGTAAGCCGGTAACAAATTGAAAGCATTTTTCATCAACTTATATTCTGATTATTACTTTTTTATGCTCAGCGACAACGCAGTTCGTATCATTGGCGCCGCGTAGGAGTCTTTATTTGTCGGCGTGGGTCGAACTCACTTAAATAGAAGGCCATATCACCTCTTAAAGTAATTCTACTAAACCATAATGTCACTGGACAAGGAATAAACGTTTATTTCTATGTTTTAGGCAACCGCATACCGTTCTACAACTCTTTTAGTATGCTCACTTTGTGTTCTGTAAATTGTAAACAAATGCCGGAATAACAATCCATTACAATATCAGTAGTAGTAACACAAGGTCGCGAATTCACGTGCAGTTTGAATGCAATTTTAAATGCTCTCCATTTATAGTGTGACGTACTTTATTTATTCTACTAAGTTGCTGTCCACCAACTAACAGCCGTTGGGTTGTACGGAATAAGACATTTCGTTTTTTTTTAACTGTCAACCTACTTTGACAAATATAAAGCCCATGCGTAGTCTCGCCATCTAGTCAAAGTATCGAAACTGATCATTATTTAAGACCTAATTGTCTATGGTAAATTAAATCCAACGTTTGATAAGAGATGTCGCTTCATAGAATCATAATCTCTTACCTTATGAAATATAATTAAAGTCAATAAGAATATTACTATTTACTTTGCGCTTGACATAAACATTTATTTTATTGGCGAAACAATTATAAAACTCCCTGGGCCTAGACAGATCAGTGATCTATTAAGATATTATAAATAAAATATATCCTAGGCAGTGCCGGTTTTAGCACTACTAGCGCCCTGGGCGAGAATTCTTCGGCGCCCCCTAACTGCAATTCAATTACATACGAAAAAAGGCAATGTGTACAATGAAATAACTATCTATTTAAAAAAAAAATTATTTAAAAAACTAATAAAATTTCACTTTTCTAGCCTTTACATCGGCGAACTCTTTTATTAGACATTCAAAGTCCATGTTTTCTGCAATTTCGTTTTCGATTGATAAAGTTGCTAAGTTTGTTAATCTAGATTGAGAGATTGTCGATCGTAGATATGTTTTAATCAGCTTTAGCTTGGAAAAACTTCTTTCGCCACTAGCAACCGTTACAGGTATAGTCAGTAATATTCGAAATGCTATCCATACATTTGGATACAGTTCCTGTAAGTTGCGATCTTTAATAAAATTTAAAACATAAGCAGGGGTAGCCACATTCTGATCAGGCAAAAAAGATTTCAGGCTTATGAGTTCATCACACAACATACAACCATCTATATCTGATTTAGAATTCACAGTTAATTTCAATTGGAGATCACTACAGAGTTTGACAAGGTCGGGTTTTTCAGGAATCTGTTTTATATTGTACAAAAAAGACCAGCAATCCGAGTACTCATTGAACTGTTCAAATCTTTCATTAACTGAAATTAATGTAGCGTCCAAGAGAGAGTTGAAAAATTCTACCTCAAATTTCTTTTCAGGAGAAACAATAGGCTCGTCGCGGGCAGTTTCATCAGCTGGACGCTTAACAAATCGAATTCTTTTTGTGGCCTTAAACACAGGTTCAACTTCCAGTTCTTCAGCCAATTCTTTTGCAGTTGAAATGGCGCTTTTAAAGCCTGTATTTCTATATTCTTCCAAGAAAGTGCAGCATTTTTTCAACATTTCTGTGCATTTACTGAGATCTATATCTGGTGATTGTAGAGATTTACTAACGACGTTAATTTGAAAAAGTATGTCATACCAAACAACCAATGAAACTATGAAACTGAAATCTTTTAACTGTTCAGCTAGAGTAGTAGCCTCATGAGAGACTTGAACATCAGTTTTCTGAGTTTCAATTGCCAAAGTAATTAAAGCGTCATGGATGGCACTAATTTGATAACGAACTGCTTTGACACTGCTTATTCTTGCTTCCCAACGTGTGTCACTGAGCTTTTTTAGAGTATATAATCCCAGGCTATCGGTTAGAATTTTCCATCGATGAACAGAAGCTGAAAACAATGTGAACAACCTCTGAAGTACCCCAAACAAAGTCACTGATTTTACGGAAGACTTAGCGGCATCGCATAGTACGAGATTGTAGCTATGACAGCCACAAGGTACATAAACAGCTAAGGGATTTATGTCTAGAATTCTCCTTTGAACACCAACATTTTTCCCTTTCATATTCGCCCCGTTGTCATAACCCTGACCCCTGCAGTCGTTCAATTCAAGTCCGTGTTTATTTAAAATATCAATAATAACTTCAGTTAGTTTTTCACCAGTCGACTGATTTACAGGCAAAAATTCTATAAAATGCTCTTTTACTGATATTTTATCGTCATTTGATGATATATCAACAAATCGTATTGTCAGTGAAAGTTGTTCTACGTGACTAATGTCCGGTGTACAGTCAGCTATAATAGAATAATATTTTGATTTCTTTGCGCGTGATATGATTTCTGACTTCACTTTTTTACCCATCAGCTCTATTAATTCATTTTGAATGTCTTTTCCGCAGTAGTGGTCTGCAATATCACCCTTCATAGCTAATCGCAAGTGCTCCTGCATAACTGGATCAAATTTAGCTAGTAATTGTACTAAGCCCAAAAACTTTCCGTTATTTGGCGTATATAATTTGTCAGAATTACCTCTGAACGCCATATTGTTTTCAGCTAAATAAAGTGTAATATGCATCAATCTAGATAAAACATTATTCCATCTTGTAGTTTCCTTTTTAATCAAATATTGCTCTTGGCAATCTATTGTTTTGCCTATTTTTAAACGTAGTTCAGTTTCAATCCATGAAAGGTAAAACTTCTTATGTGAAGTGCTATTCTCGTGAGTTTTTAACATTTCAGACAAGTGTTTCCAGTCGTTATATCCTTCAGATACTAAACTCGACGTTGAGCTACTATCAAACAGCCGGCAACAAAAACAATAAACTCGATCCTTGGAAATGGAGTATACTAACCAACGACGCTGAATTGTCTCACTGTTTGCTAGTTTTTTTATGAAATGAGAATTAGAAAAATGTCGCCCTGTATCATTTTTCGGATAATCATCACAGTGAGTTTGCAGTGGGCCGGTATTTATAATATAATCAATTATTTTGCTATTTCGAATAGGTGGCCAAGTAGCTGGATCCGCTATATTCGGGACAACAGTATCAACATCATCTAATACATGTATTTGTTGTACATCAATAACAGATTCTTGAGCAGCATCTGTAATCGTAGCACAACTTGCTCCCTCACTTCGGGATTTTTCATCCACAATCTCTTGAGTAGCTATTCCATCGGACTTGCCAGACAGAGGCTCTACTGCCGATGCATTCGTTTGTATTGCAGATGTAGATGCCACATTCAACTCTTGATTTTTTGTTCTGATATATTTATCTATATTCATAAACTTCTTTGTTTTTTGAAATTCCTTTTCTTTTTCCGCTTTCCGTTTCCTATATTCTGACCCAGATGGTTTTCTTTTGATAAAATCACCCTGTTCAGACATTTTGTACCTTCTAGTTGTAATAAATAAAATCTGTAACAAATTAAATCTGTATCAATCGAAACATTTATAAAAATAAATTGATTGCAATAAAACTTCGTTACAACGCTATTGACGTTCCAGAGATTATGCTGCCCAAACGTATAAACATATAAACAAATTTTATAAATATTAATAGATAGCAGAGACCGAAAAACATAGTATTTATTTATTTACATTGCACGTCTCAAAGTTACAACAATTACACAAAGTTATATAAAACAATTATGTGACACCCTGTTAGGGTGTTACAAAGATAGAGAGCCTGGAGCCAATTTCAATAATTAACCTGTTATTTTAACATCTTATATACTTTAAGTATTAGGGCGTGTGTAGTATAGATAGTTAAAATAAATTTGTACTTACTTATTGATGTGATCCGTCAAAAATTAAACACCTACTTATACACTATTTATTTGTCTACTTTTTAAATAGGCAAAACTAATGTCACTCTGTAGTTGGAACAAGAGCATCGTAACGTAGCGTTAAACGTTTGATTACTGTGTTTGTTTGTTTTAAAACAATCGAATAATTATTTTAAGAGCGTCCACTTATGTCAAGCAAGAAGATGATTGTGTTCTGTTTCGTCAAAAATTAAAAACAGATAGATCCCGGGGAATCCCCGACCATAGAAAAACACATTGTTTCTGTGTGTTTGGGAAGTCGGGGATTCCCGAGAAATTAAACCGATTGAACACAACGTTCTAGTGCTGCCAACTTACAATTTTTACCTAAATTTTGGGAAAATTACAAGTAAGTAGGCTGGGTCGGCGAAAAAAGACAAGAAACTATATAATATTTTTTTGTCGTTAAGTTAAATGACTGTTACCATGTATTAAAAAAAATAACTCTAATAGTAAACCTCTGCTTTAATATGGAAAATTATCGATAGGTGTAGTTAAATACGGAAAAACTCGAATTATTGTTATGCTATAAAATAATATGCTGTTCTGTTTTACCATAATATTTTTCATGTTGAGTTTCCTTTCAATTCATGCTGACAGTGAGGCAACTTGAAAACAAAAAAAATCCCTCACGGTTCTTGTCTTTTTTTGACCTAGTGGGCCTTGCTCAATGAGCGAGGGAACAATAAGGGGGTGCCTGTGGAAAATTATAAAGAATCAGATAGAGGCGCCGGACGAAAATGGGCGCCGCGGCCTGCGGCCTGCGGCGCCCCTTTTGATCCGGCGCCCCTGGGCGGTCGCCCAACCGCGCCCTACCCTAACGCCGGTACTGATCCTAGGATTCCTATATTTCATAAAAGAAAGCTGCTGAATGCTTACAGAAAAAAAATTGTTCGTAAACTAAATCAGTAGATAAAAAATTAATGGGTAAGTCCAAAGAAAAGGATTGCTACGTGTTATGTAAGCATATGAAACCGACCCTCAAAAATCTGTTCATAAAATATGTTCGCTCTAAAAGGAAGGGAATTGGATCACTTATTTCTTGTGGCAAGAGATGACAAGAGGTGGTTTCATTTGTTACTTATTTTATTATTATTCATTAAATTATTAAATTTTATGTATTATAAAAAAAACATGATTTTGTATTATTATTTTCATGGGGGGGTCTAGTTTTTGTGTTGTAATTCAGGGGGGCGGGGTCACAAAAAGTGTAACAAGGTGTGACAACGAAGAGGGGACGAGGTATTTGCATTTCATTTTTCACTTTTCTGTACGGGAATGGTGAGAGGTATAGAAAAGTGAAATTTTAGGAACTTATTTTATTTACGGCCCCTTGGCATTAGTTTTAGAAAATATTATCTTTATATTTGGGTGTTCACTAATTTGCTGTTTTTATGTGATTGATTTTTTTAGATATTGTTCAATGATCAATAATTTATGGTCTTTAAAAATTTTAATGTATTCAAAGTTGTACTGCAATGGTCGATAGTTTTCAAATTATAAATTTAAAGCTGTTTTATGTATCTATGCATACGTAATAGACAAACTTAAGTACAATATGTAATTATAAAATTCTTAACGATTTTTAATATATTATATGGTTCTTTATAAATATAGCATATAAAGACACCAGTAATAACATATCTCGAACCTGTGACTTGTAGAATACTGTTCCGTCACTCGGCCAACTGAGCACCTTTATACGCACACAAGTGTCAGCAGTAATCAGAATGTTTTAATAATAAATAAACAGTTATTTTTTTAATCTTTTATTTTCATAGGAATTCTGCTTTGATACCAACATCAAATACAATTACATTATTTATTTAGTTGTTCATTAACAATCTTACATCTATTACTGGCGGCCATTACCGCGCCAATGACAGCAGATCTAAATCCTGTGAACAAGTTTTGAAAACATTTTATGTAATATAATGTATGTATGTATTTAATCATACTTTTTTTAATAAAAATAGAGGATATGTGCAAAACGTGACCAAATATCAACAAAAGAGAAAAAAGATTTTGTACAGGTCTTGAACCTGACAGCGTAGATATCATCAAATTATATTAACATGGACTGGTTATTGGGAGTACATGGACGTATCACCGAAACAACAGTGACAGCATATTGAGAGCATAGTGTTGAAGAATGCTTTATTTTTTATACTTTTAAGCAAACGTTATAGAAAAGTGATTTAATTTTAACTGATTCACGGCAGGCACTAGAGTCCTACTGACAGTGATATAGACCGTCACTAAAGCTGGTGGTGCCTTTGACTTACCATTTTGTTCTAAGTGGTAGGTCCCCTCTGCGGTGGAGCCTGCAGGTGAGGTGACGTTGTCTCTCAGCGCGGCGGGGTGCCCCGCCTCCCCCACCATGCCAGCCGCCCCGCGCGTGGTCTGCGTCGCGAGGCGCAGCGCCAGGTCCCGTGGGAGCCCACACCGCACACCGCCGTCAGCTAGCGACTCTATCAGCATGTACACCTGGATTGATATTAGATTAATTTATAGTTATGTAGTTATTGTATAATTACTATTATTTTGAATGTTTGAGGTTGAGATCCTTTAAGCCCTTGTATAGGTGAGAGCATCATAGAAGTAAGCAGACCTGCAGCAGGCACCAACGAATCTTAATAACTGTAACTCATAGTCAATACTTTCATCATCATCACCAACTCAACCTATTGCAGTCCACTGCTGGACATAGGTCTCATAATCAAGCCCGCACAAACGACCTTTCGGAAGTAGTCTTTCCACAGGGCCGGAGGGAGAGATGATGGCTGGCAGACCTATATCCGGTTTAGATTTTTGTTTCAAACAATCCATATATATTGCATAACATGGATCCAAATACCAAGAGAAAGCTATTCTAACAGGTTAAGTGAGAGAACTTGGAAAAAACGATCTAACTATCTTCTAGGTTAGGTTAGAGGCAACTACAATTTACACAAAACAATTCTCTTAGTTTACAATCTCCACATATTCTGCAACCGAGGAAGAAGAAACTTACGTAAGCTGGACCGCTTCCACTCAAAGCAGTGACGGCGTCCATCTGATACTCCGGCACCTCATCACACGTGCCCACTGCTCGGAACAGCATGGTTGCTAGTTTGGCGTCATCAGCTGTCGCTTTGGATCCTCGGCTAAAAGCTGCTGCACCCTCTTTGATTAGTGCAGGAGTGTTTGGCATCACACGGATCACGCGCGCTTCTGAGGGTAGAACCTGAAGTGTTTTGGACAATATTCAGCATTTGATGTACCAAACTACAGGTATACAACTTATATTTAAAACTTTGCCTTTTAATTATACCTTTTCAATGGTGGCTGTCGAGACACCCATTGCGACGGATATAAATAATTTATTCTTGGTCGCTGACAGATCTCTTACTTCCTTGAGAACTGGCACCACCACATCTGGCTTAACAGAAACTATTACTACTTCAGAGCGTTCCACCACGGGTCGGTTTTCGCATAATGCAGTAGCTCCTAAGGACTAAAAAACAAGATACAATTTAGAAAACTTACTAGAGATGTAGCTGGAATAAAAACAAAATATCTATTCTTACCTTGAATGCCTCAACGCTGACAGTATCTGCTGGGTGACAGCTTGCGGTGATCTCATCAGGTTTAGCCAACCCTTTGAAATCCAAAAACGACAATATTTATTTACATGTTTAAATCTTTTATATGTTATTTATTTGTAAACTTTATAATATTCGGCGATAAAAAAAAAACTTAGATTATTATATAATATTAATATTATTTTTATGCTCACTTCTGTAATTTATGTATTTAAGTTATACTGCACTGATAAAGTGCTTACAAACGTCATACCATAAATAGACCAAGTTTTGCGAATTGTTTAAGCTATGATAACATGTAAATATTTAGATATAATCCTTATAATAATGTAGGATTCCATTTTACAACTGTAACCAGTTACGTTCTATATATAGGTGTAAATATATACATTAAAACAATGTAAATTGTGTAACTGTACTTATGAAATCGGAACTTATAACAATTCTAAACTATATATACCATAGTTATTAAATTACTTAAATTATTATAAAGATTGCAAGTATAGGAGATAACCAAGAATTACATATTTTTCCTTTTGTTGTTATGTTCCTACCACACGTTTAGACTATAACGAGTTGGCCATTTTGTTTTACCTAGGTAATGTTGGTAGTCTGTAGGCATCTGTATAAGGTAATGGGCCCATTTTATTATTCTATTTAAGCGCACTATTACACCCGCAAAAATGGCGACTAAGAGTCTCCACGAATCAGATGGGAGCATTGTGGTCAAGTACGCTATTTGACCTAGCGTCGCTTAAGTTGGGTGCTTAACTTTAATTTAGGTAAATTAAAGTTAAGCAGACACACACACACATATAAACCTCAATTTTATATGTGTGTGTGTGTGTGATAGCGGAATAGTGTTAAATACTATGGTTATATAAAATATAATTGTGATATTTCCTTCTTTTTGTACAATATTTTTGTAAATATAACGCAATATTTGAACTCAAATAGCATATTGTTTTTAAATACCTGCAGATATGAAGCCATTAGCCAAAGCGAAGGCAAGTTTACCGCCACCGATGAACCCGATCTTCATTGCCTCTTTTGATACTGAAAAATATAAAACTATATAAGCAACTATTTATAGAAAATAGCTAAAATACATAAGATGTAAGTAACCAATAGTACATTAAAATGATAACCACTAAAGATAACATAATAAATCCTAGCTTATCGTTGAAGAGTAAGAATTCTAGATCTAATAATGTCTAACGTTAAATATAATTTATATCATTAGTATTATGAATTTGAAAAATATATTTATTTACAAAATACTTTATAATATTTAGCTCTTATAAATCAAGTTGCATTATAATCTATTTCAATATGTCTTAACAAAACCAAAATTATTGAAATCCTTTTATCTAAGTTCTAACTGTATTTCCCTGTTGTTTAAATTACTTATATGTTATGTGTTTGCAAAGCTTCATACAATTTAGCTCTTTTAAATTGAATATCCATGTCTATCGTATTGTTTAACACTACTTGTTATCAACGATTCCGTCTCAGTGGAGTAGAGAAGTTGAGTACACTATCTACCCCTACTACGAGTAAGTATGAAACGTTGATAGTTTTCGAACTGTCACGAAACGATTTCTTGGTTATGATTTTACTTCAAATCATAGCCAAATAACAACCAATCACACCCAAGAAACGTTTCCTGATTGCTCGAAAACTATCAATGTTTCATACTATCAAAAATCGTACTAGGGTTACAGAACTGTGTTACACGCCAGACACATTAGTTCAGAACTAGTGATTTGAGCCCGAGATACAAACAGATTTATCCATATTTTGCCCTATTTCCTTTTAAAGACAGCACTTTACATACTTTGTTACATTTTATACTGTTTGTGAGGGGTATTCTATGGATAGCCAATTTATTTAGGAAGGATTAGACTATGATCGAACCCTTCCTAAATAAATTGGCTATCAAATGCAAAACTACTGTTATTTCCAAAGATTGAAGCGTTCAAACAAAAATACAAACTAGTTAGACTGATCAAATATATACCTCTCTAATTACATACCTATGTATTATAACACGATTATTTCGTTTATAAGATTTGCCTCTATTCCATATTTATTATTTTCTATGGAAATGTATACTCCGGTATAAAAAGTGTTATTGGTATATATTGAATCAGACGATAAATTATCACAATAGATAATTTCATCAAATCCGGTCAACAGTTTTAATTATAGCCCACATTAATTTTGGTGTTTTCCAAAAGACATATATGTTTACTTGGACAAGTATTATACATATATGTTTAGTTGGACAAGTATTATACATATATGTTTAGTTGGACAAGTATTATACATATATGTTTAGTTGGACAGTTATTATAAATTTATGTTTAGTTGGACAATTATTATACATATATGTTTACTTGGACAAGTATTATACATATATGTTTACTTGGACAAGTATTATACATATATGTTTAGTTGGACAAGTATTATACATATATGTTTAGTTGGACAGTTATTATAAATTTATGTTTAGTTGGACAATTATTATACATATATGTTTAGTTGGACAAATATTATACATATATGTTTAGTTGGACAAGTATTATACATATATGTTTAGTTGGACAAGTACTGTACATATATGTTTAGTTGGACAAGTATTATACATATGTATATGTTTAGTTGGACAAGTACTATACATATATGTTTAGTTGGACAAGTATTATACATATATGTTTAGTTGGACTAGTATTATACATATATGTTTAGTTCTGTGCTAATAAAAATATTCAATATTCAGACAGGCACGCTACTATTTTATAACAAATAGATAACCTTTGTTTGGGTTCTGTTATCTCAATGTTAGTGTATTATTCGAATTTGTTTATATATATAGTAAAATAAAATACTTAAGTATTATATAAACTAATACATTTTTTGTTCTGTGTGTTCAGTCTTAAGGCTAAAATATCAGTTCTCTGTTTGTTGGAAATCGTAGTGGCTTTATCGCATTTTATAGTTATACATACTTCGTACATAATAAATATATGTTACTGTTACAACAAGCAAAGCCGATGGCAGAAACTGGTCTAAATATGTACCTACATGTAATATAATCAGTTTAAAAATATTGGAACAACTTAATGTTGGGAGCAATATCAGATGTATATTTGTAATTGAGGTTTCAAACAATAATTATAAGGCCGCGTCCTATTCACAAAAATATAAAAAAGATGAAGAGTTTGTTTGTTTTAAAACTCTAATTTATGGAACTACCAGATTAATTTGAGATATTCTTTTTGCATCTAATAACCCATTTATAAAAAAAATATATATAAAGTTTCAAGTTTCTGTTTCCCGAACACGCACGATCAGTAACTCTGAAATAGGAATCTGTACCCCTAATATGAGTTTTGATATTTTAAGCGTTGACAGTTTTCGAACAGTTACGAAACGAGTTCTTGGTTGTGATTGGTTTGCTTCAAATCATAGCCAAAAAACCACCAATCACAACAAAGAACTCATTTCGTGACTGCTCGAACACTATCAATGTTTCAGACTGTCAAAACTCGTACTAGGGGTACTGATATCCTGTCTGTAGTCCACGCGGGTGGAATGACTTAAAATAACATTATAGGTATATGTAAATGACAATAACGAACTTATTGAAAACATTATTCTCTTCAAGTGGAAACAAACTAGCTTCAATAATTTCAAGATCTTTACGTCACAGTGTTTATGTAACGAGTAAAATAAAATGATTCCTAACGTGTCATATCAAATCTATTAGGCTTCCTAGACTATACCATCTAGACTTGTATGCTTTAATAATTCCAATTTTTATTATTAAAATTATATTATATAATAAAATAATATATTATGAAACTTACACGATCACACGAGATAAAAGTAGATGTGCTCTCCAAGCAACTGCTGTTTGTAAACTGAGCTATAAAAGGTTATCTTTTATCAATTACGTAGTTATAATATACTTAAGTATTGTTTTCGTATCCATATATACATATATATATATATATATAATAGTAATTAGGAAAAAAAAATACATAAAAAAAAATATTACATTTTCAGCCGCATGACACATGCAGCACGCAGAATTTAAAATAATAGCTTATATTTTTATTTTCTGTTTTGTGTTAGTTTTTTCATGCGTCAAAAAAACTAAACAAAACACCTACTGGACGAATTTGGAATTTAGTATGATTATAGGTCATTATCCCGGCTTACGAATTTGAATTAGTTTTGTATCTGATAATTTTATTACTGAAAAACCGATTACTGATTATACGACGATACTGGACGGATTCTATTGAAACTCGTTGCGGTGTTAAATTATGAAAACAACTTTTAATGTATAACACGCTTCGTTTGTTTTATTTAAAAAATATTATAAATTAGTTGTTATATCAATTGGTGTATGTAATATACTCGTATATATTTTTTTAGTAACGCGGTTATAAGATTTATTGTAGTTATTTATATATATATTACTTTTGTATATAAGTATATATGTATGTATTATAAATATGGTAGACATATTGTATAAAACTAATAAGTTATTAATTACGTACAATATATTACAAGCGAAGAGTTTATATGTCCTTGTAATAAATAATATAATGGAGCTGTGATTTATTTCCCTTTACACACGATATTTAGAAAATAAACTAAATTTTAAATGGAGTTTAAGTTAGTAATACATGTTATACGACTAGTACTGCGGTCTGTTAGATGGAGGCAACATTAGGAGCTAGACTCCCTCTTAATTCAAGAAGCACTTGATCTGTCCAATATTTTTTTTATCATCACAGTAATACTTTATAAATTACTTTGCAGATATTAATAAGTATTTGACTCTCTTACTTTTGTTTTTACATTTTTTCTTGAAGCTAGAAATCATTTAAAAGGACCTCTCTCTGGACTTAATTTGTGCCACTGTACTGCCCAATAATACAGGCTCCTAAACATCAAGGTTGCCCGGCCGATATCTCTGCGATATGGATGCCTCTTTTACATTACTATTTTTTTATTTTGTATCAAGCCCCTGCAAGAAATATATAGGCAAAAAGTTTCAATCTTTGTAATTATACAGACTTGTTTTGGTTTTCTTACCAGCATTCTATTATTTATATAATTTAATAAGTTTTTTTTTTCGATTATGCTTCAGAAACAATTAAAACTATGTTTGTCGTTTATACGTCGTTTTGATAAGTTTGTATTCCGTTTATTGACTCCTAAGTTCGTTTTACAAAGCAGTGTGGGTTTTATGTTTGTCTGAGACCTGCGTATGAGGAGAACTGAGGGTGGTGAGAAAGGTGAGGGAGAGCAAACGAGGAGAGGATCTTTAGCGAGGAGGTAAAAAGAAAAAAGTGTATGTTTAACTTTTTTGACTTCTACCTTATAATTAGAAAGATCCAAAAATAGATACCTATTAATTAAACAAATATATTTTTACTTTTTAGTAAAAGTTTGTATTATTGAAGTCGTTTATTTATAAATGCTTCGACCAGGTGTAAAATTATAAATTAATTCATAAGCAAAATCAATTTATTTAATTAGTAATAAGCTATTTGTAGATAAATATTAAATTATTCTCCAGGTTTCAATATTGATATACGTTCTAATATATTTCTGTATTGCATCCTCAATGTTTAGGTCAACATTGAACACTAGAATGACTAAAAGATAACGCGCTCAAAGTAGCGCAAGGTCAGTACATCCTTGCCAAATTTAGGGATTGAAATAAATCTATCAATTTTCCAAACAATATACCTTTCTTGGTTGCCGTTGAAGACTTTTCCTCTTTTAAGTCCAACCCCTAAATATAATGGAACTATTACTTTTAGTTTGTTTTTCTGTTTTAATTCGGTTTTTTATCTCGGTGGATGATTATTGTCATTAAGATGACACGAGGTTAACGTCTGGACCAAACTAAATTAAGGATAAAATGTTTCTTCTTCTTCTTCTTTTTATGGGATAGAGAGGTAAACCAGCAGACGGGTCAGCTAAGCGACTGCCGTCACCCATGAAGAGTCAGGAGCTACAAGTTAGTTGCCAGCCTTTAAAGTCTGGCATGATTTAAAGGTTGGCAACTCTGATGTTAAACCCATACTGCATAGTTTTATTAAGCCCATAATAAAATAAAACATTATTGTAATTTTAAAAAAGAATTCATATAATCTCCACAAACCGTTTCACCATCTAATACAAATTGTAATTTACAATCATCGTTAGTAATTAAATCGAAATCCGAGTATAGAAGAACATATCATTTTGTGATTATTCAAACATCAAATATCCCAAGTATTTATCACTATCTGAATAAACTAAACTTTCAAAATTGTTACATTTTCAATGAATTACTAAGTTCCTGAGATTTCATATATTTGTATAAGTTTATTAGTTTAGCATCAAAGATAAAAGCCGCATTAAATTATATATGAATCACATTTTAGTTATTAATTTCGTGCCATCGAATAAAATAATTATAACGTAATGCACCAAACACCTATATTTTATAAGATACGTATTAATATAATTTGAACAATAATTCATAAGCAAAATGAATTTATTTAATTAGTAATAAGCTATATATATTAAATTATTCTCCAGGTTTCAATATTGATATACGTTCTAATATATTTCTGTATTGCATCCTCAATGTTTAGGTCAACATTGAACACTAGAATGACTAGATCTGACGTAGTAATAGAAGTCAATTTATTATAATCAGCCTTGCAGTCAATTTACTTTGCAATAGTGCTAAACGAGACGTAACTATTTGCCGCCATTTTAATATTCAACAAATGCGATATTAATTGTCGTGAAACTCAGACCTACCATGAACTCTTATAGCAATATTAATAACAATAACATTACTTTCGAATTCGTCCTAAAAGTCATATTACTTTAATAATATTTCGATTCATCGTATATCATTCATTCTTTAACGGAAACAAACGGAAAAAAATAGGAATTTCAAGAAAGCATTCATTCATTCACTAAACAGGGAAAAACAGAATTGTATTATAGAGCTCATGATACAAATCAAAGTAATATTATTGTAATGTTGTAACGAAACCTCTTAAAAGTATGATAGTTTTTAAAGTCCTGCTTGCCTTCCATTATCTCGTTAATGGTTTAAGTTAATATATTTTTTTTATAAATCAGTAGTACAAATGTTTTAAATGACTAAATGGTCTTAAGACCTACAGTGCATTTCATAGAGACACGAGATTGAATCAACAGACAGACAGAGTAAAATTAATAATTATATTGCGGACAAAATCATAATTAAGGAAATAATATTTACGTGTCAAGTTTATGAACAATGCTCTTACAAACTGACTCACATGTCACGATGTCATCGTGAAATGAGTGTTTATTCGGGAATTTCTATTTGATTGATTTTCTTACATTGTATTAAGGTAAGTTTTTTTTTTGCTAAAACTATGGAATTCTAAAACATATTGTTTTCTTCGATTTTTCTAAGGGTAACATCCTATTGGTCTTTTAATGTGAAAATCTTGATAAAGACAGAGAATATATGAATATGATTTTATTAAGAATTCATTTAAATATCGAAAAGGATTGTTTTTTTATTATAAATCTTAGTACTATATTTTTATGTTTAAATTTTAAATATCTTTTTATATATTTTTCAAGGTAAATGTACATTTTTTATCTGTGGCCCCTAATCACAAATAAGAAATGACATTGTTTGTTTATTAAATTATTGTTTTAACATATTTATGTAAAGTTATTTTCAATAACAAGCAGATCACACCCTTTCAATTACCAAGGACAAATATAAAGTAGATGAGTGAAACGTCGCCATTAAATTTTGTATCTAAGTTTGGCCAATATCGTCATGATGAAGTAAAAGTCATGAAGTGCTGATTAAAAAAAATAAATTAGGCGATAAGCTATGTAATATATGATAAAGTTATATTATCTATATAATACCTAAGCGGTGTATATAAGATAGAAATAATCTAAATGTTGGTTACTAATTATGTTTGTAATATTTCCAGTATCGTTTACAAGGACGTCATGTTGATCTCATGACATCTAGGTATATATGTGTTTATATACCTGGGTGTATATTATTGTATGTATGTGAAGTTCAACATTTATATGACTGTATATGCTTTTGTTATGTCTACGGTGGCAGCTTGATAAATATATATATATAATTTATTCTACATCAAAATAAGTATCAAGTTTAAGAATTATCTCACATTTAAGGTATTATATGTTCATGATTATTGTTTGGTGAATTATTTTTGTCACATAGACAATAATCATGTGACAATATGTAAATGAATGTTTGTAATTTGTATGTATTTAATGAATGCATTGAACTTTGTTGAGCCGCTACAGTTTATCATTTGGTTATCTATATATTGAGTATAATAAGTAATTATTTCCTATAATGGATGTTTGTTGTCGTTATGCTAAATATAAAAAATATAAAATATCTTGAAATATAAAAATAGTCAGTTGTTTTAAAAATGTCTTTCATTCGCATTTACCGTGGTATAACCATTTTTCGTATCTATATCCAAATGAAATGACTTTTTTATGGAATTTCAAAATCATAAATTATTATGGAAAATATAAATAATAATAACATATTATGTACCATACTTTTCCGATTAGAAAAAATGAATCATTATAATGAGAAAACATTAGAAAATAGACAATTGAATGAGTCGACTTTAGCAGTATGATAAATGGTGATAAATTATTTTAAAATAGGTATATCGGATAAGTATGTGGTGGAATGCACGTGGTTGCTGAAAACCAGGCTTTCAAACGTTCAGCAGCCTGCCTCAATAAAAAAAAGAAGATCAATAGAAAAGTGAGCCTCAATAGAAAAGTGAGCCTAATGTTTCATTTTTATTGTATTCCAGAATCCAGTCAACTTCGGAGCGCTATGAAATCTTAGATAAATATATAAAAACCTCTACAAAATTTGTCTGATGTCATTTTATTACAAAATTACCTGGAAAATAGTTATAATCTCCAAAAGGAAATTTGTTAAGAAAATTTCACTAGTGTTTGTTTAAAACTTTTTATTGCTCACGTGACGATAAAAAGTAAAAGAAATAAAGATGTAGACATTTTAAAATGCTACAAATAATGTTTTTATACATATTCTGTAGCATTGCTAGTTTAGGAGATACAGCGTGAAAAGCCTTTGCACCCCTTTTTCCAAGATGGCGACCGAGAAGGGTGAATACCCCACGAGCTTGCTTTTAAGCTTGTATTGACCCGCCCCACACACAATAAAAAATAAAATTGTGTCCTCTAAAAAACGTAACGTAAGGCCTAAAAATTGTAACATTTCAAGTAAAGTAGCAGTCTCCTTTACTTGAAATGTTTCAATTTAACCAGTGATTCACAATACTCATCTTTGAAAAGGTGTCTGAAAAGCGGAGGGATTCAAAAAAACAGGCTTTGTTAAAATTACCGTAAAGAATTTAAATCCCTGTGAATAAATATCTTTCTCAGATAATATAAATGTAACCTTTTCTTTGTCTCTGAAAAAGATTTGATTATTTTTTTCAGTTGACTTTCAACAGGATATCCCCTCAGACCGGTCCAGCTTGTCCCAGATATTTAAATGGTTTTTGTTTAAAAAAAAAACATACTCAAGAGTCATGATAAAAATATGCATATTAATTATAATTTGAGAAAATATTTTTCTTATGTAAATAACGTACATAAATTTTAGATTAAAAAATGTCTACAAAAATTGTTGCTGACGTCTGTCAAAATTGACCAACTTTAACCAACACGTTTTTGCAAAAAGAAAAAACATAATTGTGTACAATTTAACAAATTCTTACATTGCACGTACAATATATTATTTTAAAATAAAATAGTGAAATAAAAAAATAAAAAAAAAACAGTCATTGTTGCGAAACGTAAAACAAATTCAATAGAAAATAAAAAACTTACACTGAATCATTTTGCTGTATTAAAATAAGCATAACTATCGAAAAAAACATGCAAACAGTTCTTATCACATCACTTTGAATTTATTTAATTTGTGGTTTAATATTTAAATTACTTGAAACGCGTATTACTTATTAGAACATTACTCACTGACTGTCCTCTGTGCACACTGCACAGACAGATAAGGAAAACGCCCAGTTATATATTATTTATTGTACTAATGAAGCTAGATTGATTTGGGAGTGCATAGTGCATACAGACACAGAGACGCCCTTTTTATATATATTCATGCTACATTAAACTTTTTTTTGTTGTAAATCAAATACATCATTTAAATCATTCATTTAAGGTATTATCATTCGTTCAATATCTATAATTTAGTCTTTTAAATAGGACAAAGTGTACACATAATTTGGAATGAAAGATATAAGTAATCAATATTTATTACCAGTACTGATAATAATAGATAATAAATTCATGGTACCTATGCATTTTTTGTATGATAACAGATGTTTTTTATAGATAATTTTTATTAGATAATTTAACTAATTTCTTAAAACATTTCATTTACAGATTTTTCTTCGTTACTACTTTATTAGGGGGTCTCAAGCCTTTTGATTTTTATTAAAAAAAAAAACAATTTTCAGTCTGTATCAATTCATATGTAGCTTCATTAAATATTATATTTGTAATGTTCCCATTTCACTATACGAATTTACAATATAAGCTACTCTATCTCAACTGGAGTAAATGGCATCGCATAGTGAAATGCCTGTTAGTGAGTTAGTGCTTCTCTCTGATTGATGGAGAGGCCTTTTATCTATTCTTCAAGGTCAAATCGGATAGTTTAGATCGTATAATGAAATATGGCCCTTGTTATTGTTAATGATTTTAACCTATTTAGTAAACATATTGGATACATAATTATTGGATTGTATTTGAAAAATACTTTTCTTAATATTTTTTGTCTTAAGAAATTTAATACCTATATTCTGGTAAAATACTATTTAGATAGACATATGTATACAATAAATGTTATTTTGATATGAATAAGCATTAGGATTAAACCCTTTTTTATGTTTCGCGATGAGAATTTTTGTTATTTTTCAAATGAATATTTGTTATATTGTACCTATAATACCACCTCTACACTACTCGCGAAGTTGAACGATGTTAGACGAATACGATAGTGTAGAGAAGCGATTTGGCTTGCCTCGGCAAACTTTACCTCGTCTCAGACGACTTCCATTTGTTGTCGGTTTTTGGGTCCGAGTCAAAGGGCCCAAAGATACAACAGTTATAGTTAAAGCAGACAAAGCCGCTGGAAATAGCTAATATATAATTTTATTATAGTGTATATATTAAAATGTTTCGTTTCTTTTAAAATATTACACTGTTAGTTATCTCATGTATTTGTAATGTAATAGATACATATAAATCCTATTTAAATATTATTTATGTTACGTGTGGTAGATGATAAATTAAATATGTGTATATGATAATGTTTCTATGTCACAATATTAATATTGATACATAATACCTCTGGAGTAGGAAATTTTTACCTTTTTACTCAAAAACTAAACCTGAAGTCTTTCTCTATTCGTACTCGTATGTAGACTCTACTTGTGTTTCTTCTACCTATTTTATATATTTTTTTAGTTTAAGTGATTGTTAATAAAATAGTATTATATTTTTTATATTGTTTAACTCTTTCAATACATGTTGATCTAACCACAACACACGTGAACTTGGGTTATTTAATATCATGTAGTACTACTTACCGTCCACAAACAAGAAAAGACCAACACATCGTATTGGCGGACAAACGTAGATTGGCCTCGGCCACCCAAATATAGTTGATCTGCACGAGTGGATAACTTTCCGATGTAAAACGAATCATGGCGAATGCTCGCGAGCTGTCACAAGACCTACCAAACAAACTCTACACGAGTTGGCTCACTTGGGACTCCTGCAAGCAAACTGTCATTGGTAAATTTACCCAGGTTTGTGGACGGGGCGTTATTATTTTGCACTTTCACCTATGACGCCTAAAGACATCTGCATATATATATGGGTAGTTGTCGATCGCTGCTACTTGTACCCCTTTAGAACCAGGGACTATGGAAGGATATGAAAGAATGGGGCTCCTGCTCTCACTGACTTAATTTATCAGCGTCGATATTACAATAAAAACGTAATATTTGTTGTGAAGTGCTCATAATGTGGAGTAAGCTTTTATAAGACATACATCAATTAACTTTATCAAAATAATGAACAAGTATGGTTATTAGGTAAATTGGAATAAAAGTCCTAAGTATAACGGAAACGTTTTCCGTTTACGTATTTATGTAGGAAACGGAAACGTTTTTCGTTGAAAAAAAACAAATCTAAATTCGGTGCACCTAGTCGAATCCTTCTAGGAGATCCAATAGCATTCATCCATCACTGATAGGAGCACTGGATATCCAGTTGCTACTGGATCCATCAGAATATCAATATCTATATATTTACTAAAAATGATAATATATATTTACTAAAAATGATAATATATATTTACTAAAAATGATAAAATGTTTCATAATTTATCTAGTCGACAATATAGAATATTGTGTAAGCTGTAAAGTATCAAGTTAGGATCTATAAAATATTTTATATTCGCACAGCGATCTTTATCAACAGACATTTTGCCTAAAAGAGGTACAAGAGCACGCACTACAACGATCTTAGACCGACTCACAGATGGACCGACTGAGGTGGTGTTTCAATTTTAATTTGTTATAAAGAATCAATAAAAAGCAAGTAAAATAAACAATAAGGTTAAGATTCACGTGTCAACTATAAAGACGTGAAAAAAATAACAATTATATTATTATTTTTTTTAAATATTCTGTTACGTATTGATATTTTTTTTTGATAGGATTGTAGTAGATTGAATACGTGTTCTTACCCAAGGTATTTTTTTATTCTCAAATAATGGTAACCTATGCAAGAAAAATATACCGAAAATACGCCTGAAATCATGGAATACGTGTGACGATATGATTGAATGCCATTTTATTAATATACATTTTTTATCCTTGCCGTGTTTATAGGTTTTTTGATGTACACTAAAAATAAGCTAACCTGACAAAATATTTCGTATTTTAAGGTGTAACACACACATTAACACAGTAACACACTCATTATAAATCTCACATTCACGAAAAGAAGTTTAAGATTAGAATGCCTGTACGTATGCCACCAATATATGTAATGTATGTATGTATGTAAGCAATAGTCCACTATATATAAAATATATGTAAGGTAATTATTTTTGTAGGAACAAATGTTCTAACAAATATGTGATACTGCAATGATAACACTTATATTTAAATAATAAAATTGTGGCTAAATACACCTTAGGTATCATACATACTTTACAAATGAGCAATTTATGAATGATATTTCTTCATAGAGGCTATGAGGAAGAATATTTCTTGACACCTAAGTAAATAATATTTTTTATTCCTAAAATACAGGAACGTGCATATTACATATTTAAGTATAAGATATTTCACCTATGTGAGAGTTACGTAATCTTCCGTACTCTAAATCATATGTATCCCTCAGTTAATTAAAAAATAAAAGTATCATAGCTTAAGGGATGTCTTAGCAGACAGACAAAAGACAGTGGCCCGTCGCCTTGGCAATTTTGAGGGCTATAATTGTCAACGCACTGGCTGCTTACCCGTGCTGCGAGTATGCAAAGTACAAACCGATTTCTATCATTTTGTATAATTTTTAAAACATCTTTTGACTTCTGACCTTTTGATAGTAAACTACACATCCCACAATAGCATATTAATCATAAACACCGCAAGATTAAAACTTCATTATAATGTGTCAAAGAGGAGGAAATTGGGCTGCGAGGACGAGAAAGAGGTAAAAGATATTTGTGTTTATTTCTCATAATAAGAATACATTAATTGTTTATGTAAGTAGCCCCCCGAGTAATGTGAGCCCAACGTAAAATATATAGTTCTCCTCTGTCTATACATTTAATGGTCAAGTTCTGTTTGCATGAAAAATGGGCAAACAATCCTTTATTACTTTGACAGAAGTTTGTTTTTTCTAAGTGCACTTATTCAATCGAGACCGTTTGCAGACAATGGAAAACACCTGGCATTAATTCGGACAATTACATTTACACTTTTTTTTGGATGATCCAGTAAAGTTGAAATAACTAAAGAAAGAAGAAACAAAAATAAAATTTCTTTAGTCTCATTTTCAAACTTCCTTTAATGTAATTTTTTTTTTTAAAAGTTTGTAATTTATTAATCAGCCTTACATAGACTGATTACATTATAAAATATTAAATCTGCCTATTGTTTATTTTAAATGAAAACAATTTTGGAGAGCGCCATCTAGACGAAAAACATCTAAGCTTTAAACAATCTCTCACTTGGTTTAAATCATAAGGTTTTGGGTCTCTAAGAATGATAATAATTATCTTTACCATCGTCCATTCCTTTTTGTATAAAATATAAATATAAATTTTATATTAAGAGTATAACAACGAAGATTTTAATAAAATAAAAATCTTTCAATATAGAACTTTTTAAATTTCAAGATTGCCATAATGAAAAAAATAATGTTAAAATGCTTTTATAAACTATAACCATTACGATTCTCTGGTTTATAAGCCATTAATTTTATAACTTAAGATGATTACAATAACTGAAAATAATTGTGTTAAAGTGTAATAAATACTTACAACAATTTTTAATTATCTATGTTGCTTACTGTCAAAATAGTTTTGTTTCATTCGTTTCATTTCATTCGCGCTCGATGCGCCGGCTACTGCGACGCGCTGCTGTGACGGTCGCTTCACACTTGTCTATTGGAGTTCTCGAATCGAATTAGTGGCGTTTTAATTTATGAATAGTGAAATAAATTATAAAACCATATTTCTATGTATGACAGTGTATAAATTGACTGCTTGAATATGGCTTTAGAGGGTGTTAAAAGTGAAAAAAGTGAGGAAAACAACTGTAATGTACCAGACGGCAAGGCAAACGGGATTGACAACAAAAGTAAACAGGTAAGACTCACATAAATCTATTTAAAATAAAATTGTAATTTATCTAATCATATGACATCAAAATGTTGGAAACAATATATTAAAAATTAATATAAGGATTATTTCATCGACGTACTGCTAGCGAATCGTTAGGCGGTATAATTTTGCGCAGCTCTCGTCTGTATTGCGGGCCTACGGCCGGGATACTCGGGAATAGGTGTCACGGAGCACACGGATATGACCTATTTTATATATTTTCAGAGTTCCATTTATATATTTTTTTCTTTATGGCTTTGTATTTTTGTAATGAAGATGTGTTAAGCACATTGTGTTTTCAAAATGTAAATATACACTTACATTTTAGTATTATACACTTTTATTTATTTAAAAAAATAATAATAGCTAAATAAAATTTTATTCTTTATAATATGGTCATCAGTATGTAAGTAGGTACAAGGATGTGTTGTCTTTTACATTGTATGGATATTATATGTTATCATTGAATTATTAATCGTGTCTTAAACGAAATTATCTTTATAATTTAAACTTACTTTAAAATTATATATGTGCAATAAGAAAAATTCAGCAAGTGTTAAAAAGGTCATATTGATTGACCTGGTCTACTAGCCCCATTAAGATTATGCCTAAGTGAGATCATACATTACATTATTAAAGTAATATTAATAGAACACTGTTATATACGAAAAAAAAAAGAATAGAATGAATACACATTAATATACGATATTTATAATAAAATGTATTGTAGGAAATATGGTACAGTATAAAATAGAGATATAACAATCCTACTGAACCAATGAATAACAGTGATACAGAATAAAAGAACCAAGGTACCGAAACAAATGTAAAGATAGATTTCCTTGATAAACACGATAATGTTTTCCATAAAACATAGGTACTATCAAAACAAGAAATGACATCATTCTCTCTCTAAAAGAATATACTTATTTGACTTGTATTGTAAATAACTATAATATTATTAAAGTTAATACATTACACGTAACGTTTCATTATACATATTTTCACACCCCAGTTAACAAAGATTTTAGGGGTTCAACTTAACTAACATCTGCTGCATTGTTATGTAATATTATTAGATGCGGAATTTTATTGAGAATTGTTCATTGATTTTTCAACGTAAAACTAGCGGTAACGTGTGGATTGATTCCCGTTTTAAAAATTGGCTCGTATGTATAACTAAATATATTTAAAAATATACAATTATGTTGATGCGACGATAAATTACATTAAGGATTAAGTGCAGATCCACTATATGATGTAAATTAATTAAAAGCACATCACGCATTCATAAGGTTTCAGTCAACGCCCCTCTCCACCCTTGTTTTACACATTTCCAACGTCCGCAATAATTACGTTTCAGATTATAATAGTAATATCTTTACATTGAAGTGCGTAATCACAAATCGCAATACGCTGTTTGAAGAATTTTCAACAGACATACACACAAACACACGTATGGTTAAGTTAGTTGTTATATGTAGGCATTTGGAAGGTTCCGGGCTGTGGTCTATAGCCTACATAATATATGACTATATGAGTTTGTACAGACAGTACTGCACTGCGTCATCACAAAAACATGGAATGAATTGTTATATTGCCTGAAAACTATGCTTTTTTTATTATACATTGTATTATATTTATTTTTAGAGCGTCTTAATCTGACATGTTCTGGTGAGACAGCTCATTGCTACGTCAAATGTATTTCACTTGAACGACATCTAGTTATTTATTGTGCAATAAAATATAGTTTAGTTTTTTATATATATCTCAAATGATATGTTATATCAGTTACAAGTTGATCTTGATACATGATATTGATAAATTATAAAGAATATGAAGTCGATGAATTTTAGAAGTAGTAAATTTTTTTTATTATTTTCTATTCTTTTTATCTATAATTTGACGCCATGGTGTGAATACCAATAAATTAGTAAGTACCTAAAGTAATGAAATTTCTAATAAAAAAAACTAAATCATAATCCATTCCTTTCATAGTTACGATGTCACAAACAGACTCGCCTTGGAGTTAAAACTACATCTTTTGCGTAGGTGGTAAATAATGAAACAACAGAAAAAAAACATATGTAAGCTTATCTTTACAATGTTCACTTGCATAGCGTTTTGGCTTTAAGTTCAATCGATCTTTTAATAACCACTGCGGGGCTTCAACTTACAACTTGGGTTACAGCCAGGAAAGAATCCTGTCACATTGCTCAAGTTAGACGAATTCGGATGTAACATGAAGGATTTTTTTTTTGGCTTTAAATAAGTGCTTATATATACTCTACTTATAGTAGGTTTATTATTTTAGCTTAGGATTTAATTTATTTGTCAATTATGAACGTTCCAAGTTCTGGCTTCATTAAAACCTACAAAAGACAATATTTTGGACAATAAAAAAGTGTTTTTGTCCACCTTTGACCCAAATATTAAAGGAAAAAAAAAACAATAAAAAAGCAGTTATTCTTTTAAAACTAGTATGTTATTACATTAAAAAAACATTAATAAATAAATAATAAAGGACAAAAATCAGCATTTCAAACATTAATTGTATGTAAATTGTTCTTCAAAAGTGTAAAATAGAATTTCTTAGTAGCTTTTGTAAGAGCTCCCTTGTTCAACCCTCTTCCTTTAAGGGTGGTCCCTAAAACGCTGACGTCATTAGCACGAACCCCTTTGAGGTACGATGTCTCTGACGCAAACTCATTTAAGGTTCGAAATAATAGTTCATATTTCCCGCTATATTTTAATCATATTAAAATGTGTAGAAATGCAGTTTTAAATGGCTTATATAAACTTATTTTTATTATCCGGATTTTAATTTATACTGTTGAATTAATCAAGTACCGGTGTGAACTTCAAACGTCCTTTGATCTTCGAGCAGATCTTGTATTTTTATAGATAAAAGATATCACTACGATAAGACGTAACTTCGTTATACTTGTTCAACTATTAACGTGAATTTTTAAAGGAGCGTTGATACTGGTACAAGAGTCTCCCCTCTCAATATATATCCCCCCAGAAATAATTTAAAACAGATCATTACACCGGGACTTTTGATTTAAGCTCCAATTGGACCTTGTGCAAATTTATAACATTTAGAATGTAATTAATATTGTTTTTGGAGACATGAATTTTTACCTATGATTTATTACTTATATATTGACTAAAGTGTGGTTATACGTTTATACTATTTGTCATACGATTTTCTAAATATGTATTAATTAAAATTATACCATTTATTCTTGAACCCATCCAAGAATAAGCGAAAAATAAATAAATAAATATTTTCTAAATTTAGTTTTAACCAGTTTCTAACTGAACTTTATTTGATTTTAAATGATTTTCTATTTTTACATGTACTTTATTGTCAGTGGAAACTTTACTTGATTTTTGTGTTAACTTATTTGTTGTCTATAATTATTATTCCATTGTTTGTTTCCCTTTAAAAAAAAATAAAGAAAATATTATTCCTATATTATTTTTTATTTATTATTCCTATATTAAAATATATATATCCTTTGGGCCTAAAAAAACATATATAGAAGCATGTATAAGCAACGAATCCACATAATTTCAACCGAGGCGTGTTAGATCCGTGTTATCTGGTCATAGAGGGTTGTTCAAATTCCCAAGGGGTTGACGTCACTTAGCGCTTTGATCTCCAGACATATAAAGTCTCACGACCTTGAAAAATATATAACCGCATGAATAAAAGTAACAGCTATAGAGGTTGTTAATGATTCAATGTTTACGTATCTATTAATTAAATCAATTATATATAAAAGCGCTTCCAAGAAACCTGCAATGCTATCACATTCGCGACATCAATTTTCAATACAGAAGTAACCTTTCATGATATATTCTGTAGGAGGAGGGAATTTTTCCACTGAATAAACCACAAGGTGGGTCGAACCGGCCCCATAATGACTTCAGAACTCAGTGTTATTTGGTCACGGTGTATGTAAACCTAACCCTGGAATATAATTTGCTTTATATTAAAGATGATCTGTTAACCCGTCGTGCCCCTCATATATATAAAATATTCAATAATAAAACTGACTTCAGTGACTCTAAACGGGATGTGAAATGTTTATTTGTTTACAGATATCATGATTTCGTCTTGCACGTGTCGGAACTTCTTTACTTTGCAAATGGATTTTTGCTTTTAATATATTTTATCGTATTTGTATTCTATCTCGGTAAATTACTCAGAATTTTCTAGAATACACTATATGTTAACTATAGGTATATCTTTACAAGTCACTATGTGAGTACAGTTGGCAAAATATGCTATTATTAGAAGCACAAGTGAAGTAATTATAGCAACAAAGCTGTGTTATATCCGAGGTCAGAATAGATTAGCCCTTAGCCCTGCTTTTAATAATACGCTTCACAAAGGGGAAAAGTTAATAGCGTCCGGGAAATATTGTATTATTCAGATCATAATTCCTTCACCTCAATGAGGTTTGATAATTTGCATGGTTAGGGTGATGCAAATTAATTAAATTATCTCCAAAGGGATTAATAAAATAGCTGGACATACTCCAGGGATATCAGCTTTGGACTAGCAGTGCCTTATAATGGTACAACGGTATTAATACCGCTACGTCCAACGTTTCATTATTACTATCCATTAATATATTCATGGAGTATATGAGTAATTTGAAGTATAATAAAATCATTTATAACTTGTAAATATTCTTATCGTTGGTCACTTAATAACATCTGGAATAATATGGATTTTTCTTTATTCGTCATTGATCAGTATAGCGATTTGGGATACTGGATTTGGGTAGAACTATATATATATTCTAGCTGCAGACAAATTGTAGTTTTGCAACTTGGCTGCCACCTTTAAAATGATCTTTGGGAGCTTTCTTTTATGACAGTATTTACGACTATTTTGCACAACTTATCTACTATTATTAGCTAGACCGTGGACCGATCTTGAATTTATTTATATATATCTATATAGATATATATAGATAAATTATCTATATATATCTTGAATTATAATAGTTATAGTTTTAAAATAATTAAAGAGAAAATAAAACAGCAATTTTCAGTTTACACATACTCAATTGTCATTCAATATTTCAGTTTACACATACTCAATTGTCATTCAATATTTCAGTTTACACATACTCAATTGTCATTCAATATTTCAGTTTACATCAAAAAATCACAAAGTCGAATGTTAAACTGATATAGTTTGTTGAATCATCCTCTTCAATTGGTCCATTGATGTTAAATCGAGATAGATACGGAATAATAAAATCAATACGTGGGTCCATTGTTGGCTTGTTACGTACAGACGAACGCACTCACAATAATTTATCTTGTACTATACATTTATATTGACAATACCTAATCTATAAAAGTAGATCTAGCAAAGTCAACACTTCTACAACTTTTTCGCATTTATTTATATATATTTTTTTTATTTTAGTTTTTAATTGTCGTTTATTAATAGTTTATGTTAGCGTTTAAATGTTTAAATGTAAAAGTTGTTGTTTTTACTGAAAGATAATAGGTAGGGGAAGAATTTATTACATTGACCGGTGTTGTTTTGTAAAATGGTATTCACTACTGGAATGTTTGTGTATACACGAGTATATCTCGCACGAAGGAGTTTATATTAATTATCTCGCCGACTTTTTTGTATATATATATATATTCTGTATCAGAAAAAAGTAAATAACAGAATACCAGGCATTGTTTTCTCTACACTGCTTCCATAATCAGTCGGTAATCTTCATGGAACGGCAGACTTCAAATGCGAATGTGTGTGTTTAAATACTTAAATACCCACACATTCACTAAACTCTTATCTGGATAACTTAAACCAAGGCTGAGCCAAAACAATAGGTCCTAATATTACAAGAATTATAATTAATTCCAATTTAAATAACAACATTGCATGTTTAACACAAAGAATAAAAAACATTAGCTCAGTAAAAATGGCACGTTCGTGCAATACCTTTCGAATCATTTGGTTTTTTTTTATCTACAAAATAAAGTACTAGTGAAAGTTTGACCTTTTCTTTTGTTTTGGTGTTGTTTTAAAGTTGGTTGAGGCATATTATAGTACAAAGAAAGCGAATGTTATCAATTGTAAACAAGCCTCTGATATTAACTTTACAAGATGATTTTTTTCATATTACGTTAGAGTTCGTATTTTGTTGGGTGGATCTTATAACCCTTAGATATGCAAGTTCTGACACATGCTATTTTTTTTTAAATGAAATTCTGACAAATGTTTCAAAACAATGTACCGTCCGGTTAGTTTCTTTTTTTATTTCAATTTGGTTTTAATTCAATCAATATTTTAAAAATAGTTTAGATAACTTCAAACTATACCTACATATACATCCAATTATATGTACTTATATATATAAGTACATATAATTGGGCTTATTGCATAATGTATTATTTATATGTACATGTATATATAAATAAAATGTAGTACATACGTGTTCATGGAATCCGGTTCTGGTAAATGCTAAAGTAAAATTGTCGGTAGTGTGAAAAGCTACGCCGAAAATATCCAACGCGATCAGAAACGCTAGTGATTTCACCATTATCGTAACGGTAGCGGAGGTAATTAATTCTATGTATTTCCGTGGCGTATTGAGAATTAAAACCTTTTTGTTCTATACAATTACGAGGGTTTTCTAAAGTTTTTCTTTTTTACGTATATCGGGCACAAGATTTCGTCCGCTACTCTGTTTATGGACAACAAAAGGGCGTGACCCGTTCGGAAGAGTAGTTTGGCAACACTCGTATTAATAAATCTTTGTAGATACATTTGTATTCTCGCTTCAAAATTTGTTTTTATTTTTAAAGGCAATTCTATTGCATTCGGTTGTAGTGTTATGTTGTATATATTTCTATAATAAATAGTCCATCAAATGAAATAATATTTCTAACAATCGACTGGGACTTACAAAAACAAATAAAAATAACTCTTCAGTTTTATTATATTAGTATATAGATAAGATGCTTATCATCCAACCATCAGAGATAATTTTTATGACAGGTGTAAGAGAAATCACTGATAAGGATTTTTTCTATGTCCTTGTAAATGGCAAGAACTCATCTATATCGTACTTTGCACGATATTAAATAGCGTTTGATTACAAAACATATAACTACTATACTTATATTATTTTAATTTAATATATACTTAGCGTATTCCAGCTTAAAACAATGTTATAAACAGAAATATGTTTATATAGGATTCCCTGAAATATAATAAGTTAATGTAGGTTTAATTGCGCTATGTTTAATTTATGTTAACATGTGTGCGTGTCATTTGAGCGTGACCACAACATTCGTGGGTAGGGCGATACATTAAACGATAATGTAGATGAGTGGATACTGGCATTTATTCCTATGAGATGACCTAGTTGCAGTGTTGCATTGCTATTCCTTGCTAGACTTGCTTCCTCGCTTGCTAGAAGTCAGAGGATCCGTTTTTTAAACAGGACTAATAAGACATCGTAAAAACTGACATCCGCCGGAACTTATCGAAATTATTTGGGATGGGCGCAATATATCAAAGTAACATATTGCAAGGGGTTTTTCAAATATTTTCAGGACCGGCCTCCAGTCTGAATTTAACCCTGTAAAAGCGTGTTCGTGGGAATTTCTCCAAGTGTTGTAGGTGATAGCAATCCACCATTATTTTTATTCCTTAGCCGGCTCTTACGGCACCTTCGGGAAGATAACGGCCCTAAGCCGCGACCACCCGCCAAAATGACACCGGAGAAGTATCCACTGAAATATGTAGGGGTCATAAAAAGATATTGTATTTGAACTGTATTTGTCGTTACTTTATATTTTTCGGCTACCGTATTTCCAAAAATTTACTTTCAAAAGTCTTTTAACTCTACACATGCATTTTCTTTTTTGCTGATATACTTCGATTTAATATACATTTACATTGACCATGAAACGTTATATATTTTTTATCTGAAACTATCATTTTTTTTTTCAATTTTGAGAAAATCGCTTTGTTTTCATTCAATGTCCTATATGTTTTTTATCTAAACAATTTCGAGTTGCATCGGTTCGCGCGGTAGACTTGGCGAGGCTAATTTTATACATTTACGACTTCTTTGTTTACATTTTTCTACTGTGATGGTTTTCGTCTGATGACCTATAAAAAGTGAGAAAATTTGAAAATTTAATTCTATTTTTTTTTAATTCTTATTATTGATTTTGACGTAGATACTATTGCTTCGTTTAACAGTGAAAATATTCCCTAAAATACGTAAACAGCGCTATTTTGTATTCAACTTTGGAAAAAGGGTTAATAACCTTACTTTGAAATGTGGGTTTCCATGAGAACAACTAAATTGCATGAGTACTCAAACTTCGCCATACATAGAGACACGTAATGTCGAATGAGGGCGATGACTCTGGCTTGATGATTTTATAGTAGTTTTATATGTCTAAATAAAAGTTTTTTTAACGTTAAGTAGCTAAAGGACTAAGCGGAACTCTCGATTCTTAATTGTAGGTATTTAAAACTTTGGTTATTTTATATATATATATATATATATACAGTAATAACTATACATATATACAGTAAAGTAAAGTTTTGTTTATGACTCAGTTACCAAGTCCATTTCTCAAACGGCTTTACTTAAGACGTAAATTTATTCAAGACAATAGAAAGAGAGATAATATGGTTTTCTAAGTAAACTGTGTTTCCCCTGATGTTTGAATGATCACGATTATTCAATAAATTTTAAACTAACCATAATTGCTAGTTCGACGGTCACTGTACTAATAATATCTTACTTAGAATTTGATACATATAAATATACCAATATACCATTGTTGCAGGTAATTTTTGTGTAACATTTAAAAGCTCAATTTGTATGTATGTCGATTACATTAGAACATATTCTGACACTTCGCAATCACTAGAACGCCACGTTTTCTCCAGTCCTATATTTGCTGTTAACGACCGGAAAGCTACTCTTGGTTGTAAAATGGTATTAATGGAAAACGCAAGTCCTTTCTAAACATTACCAACTGAATTTAAATTGGTCAAGACCAAGTTCCAAACAGTTAGAAAATACGTTGGTCCAACACTGCCCAACTCCCCCAATCAGTCATTTATTTGAGTAAAACTAACCTGTGATAATACAACATTGTAGTTAGAAAAATTCGAAGTATCATTAAATTCCTAAGCGATTTAGATAAGAGAAAAGTTTTTATTGTATTTTAATGTTATGAATTTAAATAAAGATATATAATTATGATCAAACTATGAAGGAAACCTTGCATGTTTTTTATTCATTTTACGTCTAGCAGGGCTTCTTTCCTCACATCGGAAGGAGGCGGTGCATGACGTCATCAGATGGCCAGCCAAGTGAAAATAAACAATACTCTGCGGTTAAAGGCCTTTACAAACCTGTTGTTAAGTAAGATTTTAACCACGCTGTGTCTTAACTTAGTAAGGCTCAATGATCCATTACAGAAGCTTGGAAAGCTTAAATTCATATAATAGTTTTTTTTTTTAATATTCAAGTAGATTCTCGTGTGACAAAAAGAATTTTAAAAAAGCAATGAATATTAAAATTTAAAGTTACGGTCGAATTTCAACCACTAATTAGGTATTATACTGTGAAAAATGCGAAAGAGTCAGTTTAAACCGTTATCTTTTACGGGAACTTATATTGTGTACATAGCTTAATATAAGTCTAGTAGGTGCAGGTTTTGAAGTAATGTTGCGGCGCCTGAGAGCCTCAAGAGACCATATGACTTCCGGTAACAAGTAATAGAGCTGTACCGTAATAATGAGGCTCCAGGACCGAGGATTGTTACTGTGAGAAATATAAGGTAAATATAGCGGTAATCTTATGATTGATAATCTTTATTATATGTTATATTAATTTGAATTTGACCTTTATTAAGTTTATAATAATTCTCTATATAAATTCGTATTGGTATTTTTGTTGGATTATATAATATACGAAATTTAATAATTAATTTAATGTAATTAATTGTGTACTGTTTTGCACAACACACCCTTAACCATAAATCAAGCTTTGGACATGTGACATATATGTAGAAAACTTTTAATATAGAAGTTTGTTTGTTGCTTCTATCGCGCTCAAACTGCGAACAAAATGTTGAGCGTTGAAAAATGGAGGCTTTAGTTTCTTTGGTTTTTTCCTTATCTACCCACATACGTATAGATAGCTTCGTGTTTAGTATAAAACGTCGCTATTTATATTATATGCTATTAACATTTGTTATTAATAGAAAAACTTTATCAAATAAAAGATTAATAAAAAACACGTATCTTTTTTGTCACTCAATAAAAACGTTTCATTCGTCACAAGAGGGATATTTTTTAATTAAAAAAAACATTGCAGACAATACACGGTTAAACTCGCTGGTATATGCATGGGCATGTAGCAGATATTTCATGCTCGTTAGCAGTGAAAACTTTTTATGCAAGTCTGAATAGAAATGTTAGAATATTTTAATTTTAAATCTTCGTATCACAATGGATTCATTCAGCGAAAAATGCGTTAGCGATGTTGCTCTCAATTCGACCGGAACCAAAGACAGTGGGAGAGTTGTTCAAAAATTACATCATCCTGTCGGGTTATACAATTTTGTAATTTATTATTATTATAAAGTCCAGTACTGGTCCATTGCTTAAGTACTTTGTTGATCTCCAGTGTATCAGAGTGCCGGCCATTTCGGAATTTATTTAATAAAAAGTTATATGCGTTGAATCAGATTACAAGCTTTCACCAAATTTCATAATGTTAAAGGGTCATCATACACGTAGCGATCACTTCTATAAATATATTCCATCAACAGATGGGACTATTTTATTGTATGTACAAATGATATTTTTTTTAAACTAGTGGCAGCCGCGCTCTATCTGGAAGGAGTCAAGGTCGTAACTGGTCGGTACGTTAGCTTAGATTTACAAATTGATTCCGGGGAAAGTCATTATACTGTATTTCTTTAAAGTGTACCCTCTAACTCTGATTGTAGGGGAAGAAGTCTGTTATATATGTTCCTTAATAAGTAGTTTACTAAATGCATAAATATTACTGGTGGTTTTTTAATGAACGTTATAAAAAACAAAAGTTATATTTGGTTAGAAGTATCTTATATGAGTCACGTATACATTAATTATTTACTATATATATATATATATATATATGTCATGTACAGGTTTTAACAAAAAGTTAAACCATGAATTTAATGGCGTCATATCGGATCAAGGACGCCATTTGCATATTTACCATAGCTCGTACCCATTTTTGTTTATTTGTACAAAGATGACGTCACTTCACATTCTGCCACGAGCTGTATATCTGCTGTGTCAAGTCCACAAATAGTAGTGATGTAACTAACGTGCTAGTTCACGCAAAAGCTTAGCCTTTTAAATGTATCCTTGCTAATGTGGGTCAAGTTCCAACAATCTATCGGTTATATCCAAAAAGTAAAGCCATACATTATGGTAAATCTCATCAATAAGCCAATAACAGGTATATTTAGCTCTATGCGGCTTGTACTCAATTCGATTATATTATCTGTATATTTTGGCAGTCACCTTGTCAGGCAGCATGTAGATTTGAATACATTAAGATAAGTGTAAGGTTGGCTACATTGTTAAATGATCAAAGGTTGTTCTGCAGTTTGTTTAACCTCTTTTTTTATTTTTTTTTTATGGCATTTTTATTGCCAGTAATCATTTTAATAACATGAAGGTTATTGTCGTATGTTTTTGACAGGGTAATCCAATCGCCTTAAAAATATTTTTGGAATTCTAAAAGATTATAAAATTGATACTAACGAAATTCCTTATACAGATTTGCGCAGACAGCTTCCTGACGCTATGATATTCAAAATCCAAATGTTTTTAATGAGCTATAATTTAAATATATAAACCAATTACCAGAACCGGTTTCCTCTCGGGGTCACTGCCATAACGCATTTGGATTGACGCCACGTTCTTCAACAACTATGATATAATTTCGACGTACGTTTAAAGGTCACACTTGGTTTTATTTTTAAACTGTGGTTAATCGATTATTTCATGCAGTCAAGTTTATAAATATATTAATTTAAATGCTAATTGTTCTTTCAATTTATAGTTTTGCAGGCCTCCCATGAACTCTTATAAAAAATATAAAAATAATTTTTCGTATTCGTCCTAAAAGTAATATTACTTCAATAAAGTTTCGATAAGAAGTTTTGGTGACGTCATCCTAAATCATTCATTCTTTTACGGAAACATTATTAACTCGTACCATGACGTGTGTATTGACATTTGAAATATTAATGTAATATTGTTTTTACGTCAAATTTTTGCATATAACCAAAGTATTTATTCTTTTGCGTCACTAAACAGAAATAAATCAATATTGGTTTATAGAGCTCATAGTACGAAACATAGTAATACTATTTTAATATTGCAACTTGAAACTATGATAGTTCATAGTAGGCCTGGCGGTTTTAAAACCTTTGTTATTTAACAACTGGAAGTGGAACGTTGCATGCTGCAGCTGCAGCAGCATTGAATTATTGTTTGCAGAAGTATTGACGTTGGATTCGTATTGTCACAGTCTGATAGACGTTATGCTATATTGATCGCTCCTTTGTTAAAAGATTATTGGGTTAAAGGTCGCATAGGAATGGAGATCGTATGCGGCGTATTTTTTTTATAAATCTTTTGTATGGGTATGACATTTATGTTAAACCAAAATGGTTCAGTTAAAGTTTAATTTATTTTGATTGCGCTGCAATGCGATATATATAAAATTAACCTTAAAGCGTATCCTTTAGTGATGACCGTGAAATAGTTTCGCAAGTATACGATATCAGGAATTTTCTTTTTTTTCTTTGAATGTTATATTCTCCGTGTATCCTAACTTTACAGTTTAGAATATAACAATAGACATTTTTACTTAACCCAACTATAAGTAAGTCAGTACTCCCATTCAAAAGATGAGGGCTGGCAACAATGAAAAATGGCTATGCGTTGATAAAAATACCATCCGATTTCGTTCGAAAAATCACACAATTTGTATATAAATGGTAATAAAAGTTCGCACAAATCTGCACACGTGGCTTCCCTGATTAGCATTTAATGCTGGTAAACAACAGCGGACTGAGATCCGGAAATCAAGTATTATAAAAATATTATTTTAATCGTCATAAGTCATTATAAATGTGAGAAAATCATTCATGATAGAATAACCAGTGAGGTAATTTATTATTCTGTAGTCTCCCTTTGGAATCACGCTGTACTTGGATTGAACGGAAACTTACCGAATAGTCAATACTGTAAAGAATTAATAAATAAGTTAAAAGATCTAGTATTTAAGAATATCTTTCCCGTTATTTTCTATGGCACTCGGAACCGTGCAAAAGTCTGACTTTATTGAAATATTTAAAAAAAAGGGGCTGGAATTAAAAGACAGTATATTTTCGGTATATAAAGTTCCCCTCCCTCCTCTTGAATGAGAGGTATATATAAAGTATTTCCCAACGTTAAAGGTAGAGGAATTCCTTCAATAAATAAAAGTTGTAGTAGTCATTTATTAATAAATATACAATCAGGCTGTATAACTTTTAATCGAATATCCACTATAACCACTATTCGACACTTCTCTAGTAAATACATCAAAAACTTATCACTTAAACTGACTTCTGCCGTTCGAACACGCGATATTTCGAGTTGGATTTAAGTGTTGCGGTTGTTTTGATATTTAAATCATCGATATCGATATTTACAAAGATAAGTTATCGAATTTTAAAAACTCGAAATTACCAACATAATTTATGTATAGTATGACGCATAAACGTGTGACTTTATTTATTTCAACAGAATTATGTTGCTATTTTTATAGTTGCAATTTTTATAGTTAATGGATTGTATTTATTATTAATGTTATGTTAAAATGTACAATTTAATAATATACTTGTGTATTACGACATCGCGGATTAACTCTCGGAAGCTGATACATAAAAAAAGAGTTGTAATTTTTTTAACCTTTCTGATTGGTTGATGGCGTGATAGCCAATCACAACTCTTGATAGTCCTGTCAAATAAATTTTTACTTGACACTTTATTTTTTACCTGAAATTGTCTATAAACATTTTAGCAATGTTAAGCTTATATAATCTTCAAATAAATATTTAATGAAAAATTAACCGAAACGGGCAGGCATTCGAACCCGTGATTTCGCAGATTTTTGATTCCTGCTTGAATTTATTTAGAGTTAACAAGTTTTCAGAAACCGGCTCTAATTCCAAAATGTTTCCTATGACCTATTTAAACTAACGAATTATTACTATAGTAGTATAGTAATTATTACTATTGTAATAATTCGTTAGTTTAAATAAGTTATAAAAACAAAAATCTTAATATAGTATTTTTTATTGTTTGTTTTTTTTATTGCTGTATCCATTTGTTTCTCCCCTATGAATATGAGTTCAAGTCTATAATAGACCGTCTAGCAAAAAGTGTTTGTATCCGACATTACATTGATTTAAGCGATAGAGCGTGGAAGGAATTTCTTGTACTCATATACCGTAGAGTAAATTTGCCGTGTCGTTAAATTGCATTAGAAAAATCGGATTTATGTAAGACATGCGACAGTCATTGGCCATGCATTATTTATATCAGTAGCACTTTGACTAAACTAGGTATGGCTAAATTATTTGTATTACTCAGGTTTGCTTAAAACTGCAAATAGTACAAACGTTTTATAAATTGTGTAAAATCCATAACTTTTGCTATGTTAAGCTTATTTAATTTTTAAATAAATATAGAATTAAAAATAAATCGATACCGGCAGAGATTCAAACTCGCGATCTCTGAAAAAACGTCCTTTCAGTCTACCTATTCAGCTATTTGCTACCTTCGATGAGCTTCGATGAATTTATAATTCTATATGTAATTGACTTTATCGTGACAGAAGCGATATCAATTAGGCTTTTTTTGAAAATCCTAACCAAAAATTTTGTAGGATAGATTAACATGAAAAAGATGCCACTATCTGAATACCTAAATGTTCGAAATGTTCCATAAACATTTTAACAATGTTAAGCTTATTTCAATAAATATGAAATAAAAATAAATAAATAACTTATTAATTTGTTTTACACTTTATTCTCGGAATACTTTAATAATAATACTACTTATACTTTAATAATAATAATACTTGTTATTCTAAGCTATCAGGTCTTGCAATGATGTTGCAAATTGCAAAGTTGCAAAGACAGTCAATTGCAAGTTGCAAATGTAATAACGACTCATTGTAAGGTCCGTTACATTCAGTTTTTATCTAATCCTTACTCTTAATTCAACTTAGCTATAATTTTAAAAAGCAATATATTTTTACTTGTTTTTGTTATGAACTAATAACAAATGAATGGACGAAATGGATCACGTGATGGTAAGTCTGATGCATGACAGAAATTTTGCAAATGCCTTTCCTCCCATGAGGAGGTGAGATGCTGGAGATTAGGAGACATGGAGAGGAAGGGAGGGGGTTCGGCAATCCTGCTCTCTCTCTCACTTTATGAAACTTAGTATAATAGCTATCCCCATTCTTCTGAGAGGGTGGAACTACTCAAGTTGAGTGAGTCAAAACTTTACTTAAGTATCTTGAATTAAAACTATTATCATAATATATGGTAATAATTATACAAGACAAACATTTATATTATACAAGTTTTTATTTTTGTTTATTTGAGTAATATAATTTAAGCTTTATAAATCAAGCGTATTGACAATGGTTTATCGTTCGACAATAATTTAGAACTTATATTTTGCGTTGTTGGTACAGAGTGACCGTGGGAAGATTGAGCTCATTGTACTCTGAGCATTGAACAGACATCTCTTTTATGAGGTTGTATCTTAACCTATATCTATTGTTATATTTTTATAGGATAATGGTTTTTAAAATAACAGATTTTCAATCTTTTCATTCAATATGAACCAAATTTAAAAATAGCAGGATTTAACCTGATTTATAATACTTTCAAAATATTTACATTATCTATGCAAATACGTGAAACTGATGGTTTTGCTATAAATAAATATAAATGTAAACTCTTCGGATTCTCGGATTCTCGGATGGGAATGCTAAACGTCTTTTGTGTGTAGCGTATATTATATATGAATTTAAAGAATTTTTCCATCAATATTTATTAAGGGTGACATCACTGTGGATGTTTTTTTAAATATTCATTGCTGCGTTGGGTTTATTATGAAATAGTTTATTAATAGAGATGCAGTCAAGCCCAGTTATCGTATATTCTAATAATAATTCCATACGCCATGTCCCAATCATGTGCTGCTCCCAAATCTAGATCTCGATAACAAACTCCTTAGCTAGCACAGATTTAATTATTCATAAAAGACTATACAGTATTTACTGTAAATATAATATATATAATATATTTTAGTAGAAAAACGATTTTAGTATATCAACATATATATATTATTTTATACGTTCAACAACATGTATTAATGAACAATATTAAACTTTATTTTTATGTTACTGAGGTGTTTTTTTTCGTACTAAATCCGTTATAATGGATGACCCCTAAAATATGTGCTTACGAAATGTGCAGCTGCCTGTTGTTTTTGTACGTTCACAATTAAATATCTTACAATATGTTTGCTTGCTTTCATTATCTTTTCCCACGCAAAGGAAGTATCCCTCTGAGAATTAAAGATGGCGGTTACGTCATAACAAGCACAGCGACCCACGTGCTATTTAAAACAAAAAATATCGAACGAGGCGTGTTGTGGCTACAGAAAGCATTTGTTTCACGGAATCTAACAGCGCTCATTACTTTTTAACTTTATTACATGTTTTATGTTTGAAGATAAAATGTATTAATTTTCTCTTTCGTCGGATTATCTTTTAAGATAAAATTGACATTCGCAATATCTGATATATTATAATTATAATACATTTATAAGATTAATCATGTGAAGACAAAAAAGCTACTGAAAGCTTGTATTAGTTCTTATTTACGTCAAATTCAATGTCCGGTACGCTTTAGCCCACGAGTAAGACCCTCGACTGGGTCCGAAACTAGTCCGGCACATTCCGGTAAAGTTTCACGTGAATAGAGCCGGGTAAATATATACATAATAGTCACGAAAGTTTAAATATAAATTTCCATCATATATCTAGTAGGTACCTGAGCCATTCTTAAAGTTTGAGCACGTTGGATTCAAATCTCAAGTAGCCTAGATAAGACGAATCTGCTTTCTATTCTTTTACAAAATGCAATGTAGTCCCAGAGCCTCCGTACCTGTCGCGGTGATTGATTGATGGTGAGAAAAGTTCCTAAAAGCCTTTCAAAATACCGACGTGCTGACGTTTTCTTTGTCCTAATTATAACTAGTTACTTTACCTTTTATGATTTTTTATCTTTTTTTACGATTATTTACTCTTTATGTACTGTATAGTATATACCTAAATTGTAAAGATATTAGGTAAAGCATTCTTTGTACATTAGACACTTGTTTCTCTATGAAATAAGGGTAAGGTTTTATTTGTTAATTTCTTAAAAAATGTATTTATATTTGATTTTAATACTTATTAATAAATTATTTTTCCAAGTAACGCATAATGTTAAATAGTAAGTAATTTAAAGAGTATTAATGGCTAATACAAACAAATATATTATTTAAGTGTAGGTCATTACACCATTTCTTCTTAAAAGTAGGTTAACGCGTCTCTAGACCTCTTTGTTGTGAGTATTTTTCGTATTTTACGACGTCTCAACTATTCTTTGTTCATTTCCTTTTGAGAAAAATACTTTATGGGAAACCCAACTGTTACTATTTATATGTTGAATTACTTTTTCTTTGTTGTAGATTAATTTTGTTTGACATATAAAATGATAAACACTATCTCTATGCTTTTATTTTTTGCATAAAATTTCAATATTAGGTACTACATTTTTAAAACAAACCGTCTGTGACTGCGATGCTTCATATTCATACATATCGGTATGTAGTGCCATGTGACAGTTTTTAATTTATTATTATTATTTTTTTTTTTATGTCCGTGTATTTTTTTATTTAGTATTTATTTTTAACAGAGCCTCCTTCATATATTTATTAATTAAGTATTTTATTTAACAAAACTGTTGCGGTTATTTATTTCTCTATCAACACGCAACACGCGTCTTTTCTTTTTTATGATATGTTTGCTGTATAAATACATTAAATGTTTTTAAAATACACACAGGTCTTATATTAAATGTTTTAAAAATTGTTGACAATATATCAGACGGGATTACTTTTATTTTTGGATATATAATGTATCCTAAACATTGATACAATAACAGTACCAAATGTGTCCATTAAGCCAATGGAAATTTCATTTACCAAAGAAAATTTATAAAAAAAAATGTAGAATTGTAAGTGCGCCATAATGAAAAAGACACAAACATAAATTATGATAGGGGCGACCGAAGAGGACAAGGATGGACTGCCTGAAAAATGATATGGCAAGGAAGCTTCCAATGAGATGACGTATGATAGCAGAGCGTGAAAGAATTTGACATATTGCGTCGACGTCAATAAACCACGAATGATAGATGACATATCCCAATTATTTGTGATGGATGATTCAAATTCAAGCCAAAAATCATTGTTCAACTAGACATTAAAACTCACTTTTGAACCATATAACCATCTCGAATTGCTGCTCAGCTGAAAAGAGCTGGCTGGAAACTCAACAGTTGCTTTTTTTAAATGAATTCAACAATTGATATACTCTTTATAATATCATGATGCTAGTAAATATAAGTAGGTATGTCTGTACGTTGAGTTATTATCCATAGTTATACTGCGGATGCGTTAAGCGAAAAGCCAATTTGATATTTTTCATTAGCAATTATATTGGAAAGTATACTTTCTCTATATTATGTTCATTAAGTGAAATGTTTGTTTTTACATCAGATAGACGTAAGTAATTGTTGCGGCTAACCCTTGTCGGCTTACGATGGCTGGTCATCTGTTAGTCCTTTCTCTTAATTAACTAACTTATATTAAATATATATAAATTCATTCAATTTGTTTTTTTTTTCTAAACAAAGAATTATGAACACATCTGTATTACATAAGCTCGATATTTTGATATAAAACAATTTTAATATCATCAAATAAATCTATTTTGAACGGATTAAATTATAGAATAATGAAATGTACATTTACCTTTTAATTTCTAGATGTTTCGATTGTTTTTCACCAATCACGTTCACAGGACGACATGTCAAACCTCTCGACACTTACAGGTCGAGGTCGTCGGTTTAAATTTAAAGTCAATAATAAAAATTATATTATACCTTTTTAAAAATAATTGTATTAAATTGTGTAATACCTGTGAAAATATAAAAAAATAACATTATTAAAAGCGTAGATAGAACTCTTTGTTATATATATATATATATATATATATATGTATTGATAAAACAGTTTTTGATTCTTCATTCTAATGCAAGCGATTTGTTTTCTGTCAAGTGATTAATTGACCCCCAAACTGAAAGCGATGTGACCTTGTTTGTTATTAAACCGTCTTGATTTGTTAATGTAGGGCGTTACGTAATACACAACATACAACGTTACATTATACATATTTATATTATACAAACATATTTCATACTAACTTTTGCTTGCTGAAGACAAACATTACTTGGATCGGTCGAAATTAATCAATAACAGCTAACACATATTTAGGAACTAATTATACTATTTATATTATAGTAAAGTATTGTATTAATTTTAGTCTATAATACAATTAAAATTATTTTTATCAAAAGCTGGAGTTTGAATCGTTGCTAAAATATATGTACTCTTAGTACATTGATTTATATTAAATAATACGCATGGAATTTAAAGCAAATTATCTGATAATTCTTGCTATGGACACAACATTTTATTAATAATATAAGGCTATATACTGGTTATATTATTATTCCTTGAAACACATGAAAACAAACATTTAAATACGTTTTTAAGATCATAAAAGTTAATTAAGATTCAGAGTGCGTAATGAATGCAGTTGAAGTCAGATATGAATATGTTGTGACAGTTTTACATGATATTTATGCAAATTGACTTTGTATGCGCATGCGCCTGATAATGTACCATTTAGTATTGAATGAAATATTTTAACATATCAACACTACAAACTATCTTATTAACATTTCTATTTACAGCGTCCTGAAAACCATTTTGTGTATGAATTCTTAGAAAGATCTACATCAAATTTATATTATTTTTAAAGTTCACTATCTATATCTCTGCAAGCTTACCATTAACTCTTAATATCATAGTTTTTAAAAGTTAAAATATTACAATAATATTATTTTGATACTACATTATTGTTTTATTTCTGCTTGGTAACGTATTAATGCGTCCTTTGTGGCCACACATTAACCATATCTAAAAGAATTAAATATTTATGATGACGTCATCAAAACTTCTTATAGAGACATTAAAGTAATATTACTTTTAGGACGAATTCGAAAGATTATTGTGATATTGCTATAAGGGTTCATGGTATTTATACAAATATCTTGTAATGATAATATAATATATTTGATAATCTGTATTCAAATATGGCGATTGATTTTAATACTCGTGTAAAAGCTTTCATCGATAACCGAACTCTAAAATTATTTTTCATATTGTTCAGTTGGAGCGGAAACTTTCGCTGTTTGAATACTTTCGGCTTCATTTCATATAAAAAGAGAGTGACGGCTGATTGGATTCTCATTTATAATGTTTTTATCTGATGGTCTTCAAATTTAAAGCGCTTAAAGTGCTTTATATTTATAGAATTAATGTAGTATATTGTATTGAGATAAGTAGGTGTAGAGAAGTTTATAGCAACGAATAATAAATGTATAAAATGGCTTATATAAATTCTATTTTATTTGTCACGATATTTATTTTGGCATACATCAATTTAAATTTAATAAAAAATAGAGAATTTGAGAACCTTTATTTCTTTGATATTAAAGTTTAATACTTTCCCTTACAAACGACTGAAATGCCTGAAAATTCTCTTGTCCTTTTATAAACTATATTTTGTCTCTGTGATTTAGAAATTTTGTCAAAATCTATTTATATACCTAAGTACATACATAGTGATTTACGTTTTCTTAATTGAATAAATACCCAATAAAATAAAAAAGTACTTAAATATTATTGAATAATATCACATTCTGTATTGTACGATTTTTTTATATTTCAAAAATTTTAGAGCTACCTATCTTAATTTGTTTAAACATATCTACTGAAGAATAATTAGGACTTAATATAAATTACACAAAATGTTTGCCTACTTTTAACAATATATTCCTTTTGGATATATAGGTATATATATGGATTCGTAATTCAAAGGCTAGAAAGCAGTCAATACGTTACAAAGAGACAGCTTTATAGATATTCCGCGTATTGTAACTTCATAAATAATTCAATCCGCCATAACACGCATCTTACGTTATTTCATACGTGCGGACAATCTTTCCTTATATGAATCTCTACGCAACATTTAATTGCGCTAAAGTAACATTTATCTATTACAGTTATGTTAAAATAGCAAACGATGATAGACGATAGAGGCCTGAGGGCACAGACAAGTGCAAACGCTCGATGTCGATTCTACTCAAATGTATGGAAGTAAACGATTCTATAAAGGACTTTTATTCCAATACATTTGGTATTCTATTCGACAAGCGTCAATGCCATTTGTCTATGCCCTGAATTTCTGTATCAATAGATAGCTGTGACAAGACATATCCTCTTCCATCCGTATTTCCATTCCAAAATCAATACAAACGTCATTCAATTTTCATACTAACATCCACCTACCTGTTTTGTTTTGAAACACGTCTCCATTACGTTCTGTTTTAGTGCACTGACAGTTTTAATGTAGTTGTTGGGATCAAACGAATTAAGGTCATAGAAAGTGTTTGTTCATTTAATCAGTCGTTATAAGTTATTACCGTCAATGGTGATACGAAATACGATATGTAATTGGGGATTGCAATTTTGTATGTTTAAATTAATGGCTTAGATGTCATTATAATCTACGGATTTGACGATTAACATTTTTCAAATCGTGAATAATTATGATATATTATTGTTTTCCTTCTTTAAATACGAATACAAATTATAAACTATTTAGAACTAACAATAGTTCGTAGCGGCTAACATAGGTACGGCTCATGAATAATTTATACCACATACAACCACTTTACGCCGTGACACTTGACTCATAACCGCAATGAAGTAATAAATGGGTCAAGTTTAATTGGATTATGTAATACCATGGGAACGTGTGATTAATAAGAGAATATGTCACCTACATGAAAGTGCGAATTATTTATTAAAAGCTTTATAAACATTGAGCAAGACTTATATTTAAGCTCAAATAATATCAAAAATAAAAATATTAACAAGACCAAACAAGAAATACAAAATATATTTAAAAATAAATAAATAACCAATTTAACGATTATTAATTCAATTCGACTTCTCGGTAAATAAAATCGAAACAAGTTGAGCTCTCGCGTGGTTATCTCAATTATAAATGTTTACTTGTGATTTAACAGGCACTCCACGAAATTGCTACCGTGGTCTGATAGGTCCCAATATGGCGGTGACTCAGCGGACTCCGTACTACTAATGGCTCAATTTATGTATACTACTTGAAAATATGATTTGCAGGGTACACTTCGTTATACATATAGACATGTGCTATTACATATATATATGTTTATAACGTCAAGAAATTTTAATTGTTTGTAAGATTGGTTTATTTTTCAGTCTCTCTTTTTATAGTAGTTATATGGTACAGGATTTTTTTAATTCGTATCAGGTAGGTAGGTAAATTTGAATTCGCAACATTGTTTAAAGTAAAAATCTGTTTTTTAACTTTTTCTCGGATGGCAGATTAATAATAATTCATATAAAGTATTGTTTTATATCTAAATAGTTGATAACATTTAGTTCAACGAATAATCTTGAATGTAAGGATAGGTCCAGCTACTTTAGTCATAATCTAGATCATCCCACAACTTCCTGTTGGCTATACCCCTTGAAGGAAATAATATTATATGTCTTAATGAGATAGGGTGTCTACAGCGCGTATAAATTAAAAATAAAGTTTTTATTTTCAAAAACCACCATTTAATATTACTTTTAACGGTCCAATAATAGCTTAGAATCTAAAATAAAATAAAATTATTCAAATCTGAAATCTTTCAAAGAAAAAAAAAAACTCAGCGTCACAATATTAGTATATAGTGCAATATAAGATATAGATGGATTTTGCAATATTTAAAATCCAGTTCAATTTGACGACCTTCCGGATATGAAGCATCAACGTCGTGTAACGTACTAAAATCTGTGATACGAGATATGAGAGCATCGTTGGTGCATGTGGGCGGACGAGTTTCGGAACCGGTTCGGGAAAGTCATACGTCCCGCTCCTATAAAGGGCAAGATGGGATGGGATTGAGCGAAAAGGACGATTAACGCTTTTAACAATATATTAAAGACAAACTTTTAAAAATTATATTCCTTAATATTGTATCGTATAGAAGGATGTTTATTCTACGTTTACTCGTTTTGTTTTTAATTCGTCTGAGAATGTCTTAAGATTCAGAGGACAACTGTTCGTCGTACAAAAAGATTGCGTCACAGCAATCTCAAGAACTTCATAACATACCATGAGACAGGTTGAAGCGGGAAAGAAATTATTAAACAATAAATATTTATCACATATAGAAAGAGATGCTATGTCATGCGATTCCTTTCTAACTTATCGCAATATATAAGTATAAAAGTTATGATTCATAAATGTTTATCGCCACTCACTATTGACACTAAAACATTTAAAGTTATGGTATAAGGTTGCCAGAATCGGAAATATAAAATGACTATTCAAGTATATTAAGCTCGTGACTCGGACCGAGTTTCAAACCATTTGGCGCTCATTTTTGAGATTACGCGTGTGTGCAGGCATGCGTCACTTTTTTGTTACAGGCTGATTCCTGCATGAAATATCCTTTTTAATGGAATGCTGCTAATTGTTTTTAATGTGTTTTTAAAATCTTGATCCTTGACGAAAATAACATAATGTAATTATAATCATTATTTCGAAGGATCAAAATTAATTCAAATAGTATCAAAATTATTGTTCTACTGCAAATGTGTTTAGTAAATAGCTTAACTTAAAGATTGCATCGTGCTGCTGTTACTGCATTTACGGAGCCTTCCACCACCAGACACGGATACGATGTATTTAAACTTTAACTTTTGGAGGTTACCGATTATTCAAAATAGTCAATAATTAATTTTTTTACATTATATTTAACGTTACCATAAAGATAGTACGAGTTCTCTGTTACAGTAACCTAGTACGAGTGTGTTAGAAAACGTTTTTAGTTTTTGAGTAGTCATAAACATCATATCCAATAACATCTAAGAATTTTCATGACTACTCGAAAACTATCAACGTTTCGTAACGACAAAACTCGTATTAGGGGTAAAGATTGAAATGGAACAGTCTGAGGACTATTGAATCACATAAAAAGCAAACCATGTTACTGCTTGACAAGCTTAAAAAAGCGGACCTGCTCAGATCTAGGCTGTGCAAGGGAGATAGCATGAAGCCTGCAAATGAATTACTGTTATACAGACAATTATAAAAACGACGTCACTAATACCTTACATCATAAATATGAGTACAGATCCTTTATTTTACAAAAATATATTTGTTATACATTTTTGGAGAAGACGTACTTTTTGATACTATTTTTGGAGAAGACTAAACCGACCTCACTTTAGTAGTTACAGTAGAAGAATGGAAACTTATAATATAAAGGGAGTTTTTGTTTTAGTCGATTTAGCTGTCTCTATGTGAGAGGAAGAATTAATTACGAAAAGGAAATGGAAAGAGACAGAGATTAATGTTAAGCTCCAGGTTCTGTAACTTCGTATTCTGTACGCATCTATAACGTTGCAGAACTATTATTTTCTATGAAAAGTATAGACTACTCTAACTAACAACCTAACCTGTAAACTAGCTTCAGTCGCCAGGTTGCAGCTAGGTACAATAAATTATAATTTATATCTGATGATTTATAACTTATTTTGGCTATGGTTTTTTGAAACAGACACTCTTATATTTTATTTATATATAGATTTGTTATTAAAGTGCCCATTAGAATCATTTTATTTTATTGGCAAACCGTAAAATGTTTCTGAGCTAGCAAAAAACAAAAGTCGACTATAAAGAGGTAAAAGCACAGAAAGCGAATATTTTTTTCTTTTATTCCTTTGATAGATGGCAAAAAGTTATTAGCCGCAGACATCCGCTAACTTTGAGAAAAAGATTATTCCGACTCTACTTTACGACTTCTGAATACTTGGCAGAGATACGAAATTTGTTTGTTATTTATTTTATAAGGTATATTCTTCATTTAATTCAAAGTATGTTTAATTTATTTTTTCGAAGATTTCACTAAAAATCATTCTAATATTGACGTTTTAGTTATTATTTACATAAAAAAAAGAATAATCCTGATTTCCGATTTGAAATAAATATCTTCGAAGGTGATGCTTCTTAACTACGTGTCATTGTCAAGGTTTGTTTACTTGACGAAGCCTTGAACATTACATAAGAACACACAGTAATTACGTACATATAAGAACTGTTTTGAGTGAGTCATTACTGATAATGTAGTGATTGAGATCGCTGTGTATTTTATTATTAGTTTATTTGTTGTTAAATTTATCTTTAATTCTTTATAAAATGAAGAGTATATAAACGTGCACAATATATGTTTTTTGGACTTTAACTCTTCGTTTTGTTTAATAAAAAATCAAACAAAACCTTGTATTTTTCCGTTTTCTTTCTACAATACTTCTATACCTACTACTAGCTATATATATATATTAGACACTACTGGAATTGTTATTACAACCTAGCTAATACCAGTAAAATAAATAACTACATATCAAGGATTTCGTAAAGAACAATACAAGGTCTGACAACTCGTTAGTAAATATTCTACTTGTTCACTTTAACTTGTCAAACAAATTGTAAAACATTGCCATATGTGTGTGACTCATATTAAAGTTTTTGTGTAAGGTCGTTTAGTGATTTCTATTATGTTAGGTCACCAGATTGGTCACATACTAGCTGTTTTCCCCTACTCCTGTAACGCGAAACATTATATCGAGACTACAATAACCTTATAAGAGTTTTGGTAAATCAATCACAACCAAGCATTCGTCTCGTGACTGCTCGAAAACTATCAACGTTTCGTAACGTCAAAACTCGTATAGGGGTACTGTTTTGAGCCAGGGAAAGACACAGCAACGCAAACGCGCTTCCAATACATTGCTATACACCTTAAGGGCTCTTTTCTAATACTGGTTGTAAATAGGACCGTTTTAGTTAGTTACATCGTGATACAAATTACTATATAAATAATAAAATAGTAACGAGGAAAATCATTGCATTAAATACATTAAAAACGAATTGCTACATGTTCAGTATATATATATATATATATATATAACCTAGAACTCTAAACAATAGTTTTTTAAATATTTGGTCTTTTTTGTTTCCTTCTTCGTTTATTACGCTACCGACCAAACAAAGTTTCATCAAAATCACACAGTATTATGTTATTTGACTTTTATTATATTAGCTTGTTATCTAAGTCAACAGTCAGTCTTTTAATACTGATATTTTTACAAAAAAATCAAAAAGGTTTGGGTTATAATTAAGCTAAAAATATATCAAAAAATATATGTGATGATAAATGGCTTATGATTTAAGTCGCTGTATAGAGGAGGGCAGACGTATTTGCTTGCAACAGTAGAATATTACTATACTATACGGCTTGGCAGAGCCAATAATAGAGCTAATTAAAAGATGCAAAATATTTTTCAAAATCGACTTGTATTTAAAGATACAAGCAGTTAAAAACAAACAAACAATATAAAAAACTCATCATCAATATTAAAATAGAAAGTAATAATCTATATGAACCACGGAATATAAAAACCAATGCTGGGATCGCTTGAGCGTAACTTCACTTATAGGCGTCGACGGACAACACTGCACTTCCCCGGTTTTTTATCTATTCCGTGATTTGAACAAATTTATAATTTCTTATTTTGTTATAAGACATTGACTTATATAATATATAGAATTATTATTTCATTAATTGTAATAAATAAATGGATTTAACCAGTTCATTGGTTTTAAATAGACAAACAACTGAAAAGCATTATTTTAAGAAATATTCTAAAATCAAAGACAATCTCATATATAAAATTTTCAAGCAATTGTAATTAAACTGTAATATCATGTCAGCGTGAAAAGTATCAGCTTTATTCATTTATTCGTTTCTATCCTTTGTCTATAGATAATCATCAAGTCTGTTACAACAAAGGAATTAAGTTATTGAAACATTGTTATTAGCATTTTACTATTATCTGATTAAACATCTTTATCAGCGATCTAGACAGTTTGAACAATAGTCGTGAAATCTCATTCATCAAAACCTACGCGTGCTTTCAAATGAATCTTCAGTATCACGAAATCTATTTCGATCGGATATTGAAGAACAGCCGTTCTATACGAATGAATTAATACGTGCGGCTTAACCCTTTCGAGGGTTTAAGATATTTATATCGTAAATAAACGTAAATTAATATTTAATAGCCATTGTATACTCAGGGTTTATTATTGGATTAACGCCGGAAATGTGTTTTTGATGTGGTGATTTATTTGGCTTAACTCAAATGGTTGGCACGAATGGACATTTACGTAAACATTTTATTACAGAATAGAATAGCCCTTTATAAATGTTAATAATAAATTTTATTGTGTCAGAATACGGTCATAACTTAAAGTATAGTATGTCTCACCCCGACTTATTCCACCACTATCGAGTGTGCAAATATTATACTTTTTACAAACATAACACAATATAAAAATTACCACAATATATCCATTACAAAACAGATGTCAACATAATATGAAATATAACTCATTTGAAAGTAACATCAATAATAAGTCATAAATATGTCACGAATGGTAATAGTAGTATGTCTTTTATTTTTTTTATTTCTGTTAAAGGAAGTCAAAAAGCTTTAAATGAAGTAAAAACGAAAACAATAAAACCATATTACGTAACTTCAATATACTGATCTATATTTTACGACCGGGTCACAGTAATCCTCGCTCCCATACGTAGCTGTAGATTCCATAGTGGTGTTCCGTCTCGTCAAATCGATAAAAACGATTGTACTAGATTCAGCGTGTCAGTGCATGAGTGTACTGTTCCCGTACCCGTACCCTAGTACGAAACGTTGATAGTTTTCGAGCAGTCACGAAATGAGTTCTTCGTTATGATTGGTTGTTATTTATCTGTCTGCTCGAAAACTATCAACGTTTCGTACTTTCAAAACTCGTATTAAGGGTGCTGTAAGTGTATCAACGAAACGTTTACTAGAATAGGTTAATGCCTTGCACTTGAAAGTGGTTTATTCGAGTCCAATAAATCCTGTTCTAGCCTGACCTGCTTGACCCAATTACGTGCCTTCATTCAGCACTTACAAGATCTGTGGACTAAGCAGACATATATATCTCCCTGTAGCCTTTAAAGCTTTATTCTTAAATCAATAATGTAACAATGTTTCTCCTTAAGTCTTGGCTTTCACATATTCCATTTTTACTATTAGGTTCAAGCAGAGAAAAAATATATTTAAGATTTAGGTTGTGTTGTTTTTATGAATCATATATAATCATACAAAAATTACTAAATTTCCTTAAAAAGTAGGTTTACCTTGTTTGTATTTTGAATGTTCGTGTGTAAAATAACTTTACGAGCGCCGCCGTGACGCCAATGCAGTAATGAAACTTTCACGTTGCATCGATTGAAACTTGTTTTCTGCCCCTATAAGATATTGAACGAGTATGTCTGTAAGACCTATTTCATTGAATTGACTAATTTCGAAACGAATCTGTATCTCAAAATATTAGCTACTTGCAGAAATAACAAAATCCTCGTAAGACCCTAAGGTATGTGAACAAATATACTGATTATGTAACTCATTTATTAAAGCCTTTGTTTATAACTGAAATATAATAAATAAAAGTAATATAAGGCACATACTTGAGGTTAATGCGATAAAACTCAGAGCATGGTAACGAAATAATAAAATATTCTTAAATATACTAAATACGTACCATTGTGAGTGTAAAAATAATTTAAAAAATATGACTTACATTATTTAACAGAAGTATATTTAAATAATTTTATAAGATACCTAACAATGGGGAAGTGCTGAGAGTAAACAAGGCGTACATTAGTTTTAATCACGGATTAATATTGATTTATCTTTTTTTTTTTTTTTTTTTAAACACCACACCACAACAGCAAAGGCACTCATATGAGCCACAAGTATTTGTTCCAGATAGCCCTTAAATAAACAAAGAACAAGTGCGTCAAAATATAGATTAGAAATATTATATATATAGGATAGCATAAAAATTAAGCCAATTACTTAGATTTCTAGATAATATTTTAAAGGTATATTATTCTGCTTAACTATCACATTTTTATGTGAGAGTTTACCTTTTCAGTTCTAGATTTTTGAACTAATTATGATTTAATACTTGAAGAGTCAATTCTGTGGTTATTTTTCTATTACCTAAGAGTTGTACAACATATTTATATTCACATATTAAAATCAAATATCCCTAAAAATATTTTAGATTGGAAATTATACATAATAATAATAGTTAATTGTTTTTTTAGTTTATTCATCTGTCTTCTATTTTATTACAATGTATATTTTATGACAAAAGAAAGCTGTTCAGTTATTCATTTTAAGTTATTATCTACCGTTTGATAACCGTTGATAAGCAAAATTATCGAAATTGCACGTACATAATAAAAATACATATCTTGGTAAAAACTAACTAGAGATCAGAAGTAAGAGGACTTTTATTACATATTAAGGTTCTTTCTTAAGTCCTCAGTAAAATTAAATACGACTTCACCTAATGTTCCAATTTTGAATTTTATTGCGCCTGAATTTTTTTTCGTGCAATGTGAATGTCGAGTGTTATTCTATCTAAATTATAAAAGGGGCACAGTACATCATATGATACTAATTGTTGCTTATAATGTTGATATTAAGTTATTTATTATTCATTAATATGAGTAACAAATAACATAAATAAGTCTCTTATAAAGGAAGCATTTTATATATAAGGTACTCTTAATTTACTTGTTATTAGTTTCTAGTTTATCTTCACGGTCATCCCCAAAGGACGAATCCACTATTAATACGAACAGTTGTATTTTCTATTCCAGATCATTGGGTATCAGAGATTATTGATACTCATGGGATGCAACCAGATACTCGTCTATAACTCTCCAGCCGTCCGTTTCTTCCTTCGCAAAATCGAAAACAAACTAAAATAAACCTTAACCTTCTAATTCAAAGGAACAAATTCGTTTCGGCAAAGTAACATCTTAAATCAATATTCATTGGGTATGTAGGTTATCGTGTGCTATAAATCCTGTTTATTGATTAAATTCGTGTTGTATTAGTGTTATTTGAAGTAAAAGTAACGTCCCTGTAGTTTTTACTAATTCCTAGGTGACCTCACCACCCCGCTAAAAGAGGGCGCTGCATCGGCTCAAATATATTTTTTCTATTGATATTGAAGCTTTGCACTCTATTGAAAGCACTAGCCTATTGTTAGCACATGGATTATAGTTCGTCTACCTTTATTTTATAAATGTGGTGAGCAAAGTGGGGTGATTTGGTTTATTATCATACTTCTATTTCTTATTTAATTAAACTAAAACAGTTTCTATGTATAAATAAATATTTTTATATTTCTTCTATAGATTTATATTCTCTACAGCAGTTAGTTCATGAAGAACCCAGAAGTATATGCCAGGAGTTTTAAACTATGACATGTATGGGAGTAAACACAGGCCTAAACACGTATTAGGAAAAACTGTCAAAACGAAGGAGTACGCTTTTCATTACGTCACAATTCCTTCCAGTCAAATCCAACCTCAAGTTGCGTTAAGAAATTTCGTTCCAAAACTTATTTTATTAATAAAAGTTTATCTATAACGATATTGATGAAGAAATCTCAAGAAGTGTACACTAAAATATTGTAAAGATTGCTTAAATGCTAATGATATATAAACGGCAAAGGTACTGAGATCGGAACAGATCGGAAGAAGTCGGGTTTGAACTTTGTTAATATTTATTAGTATTTTCATAACATAATATAAACAACAAATAATCAACAACTCCGCAGCGTGTTTAGAGTTCGGCTTCCACAGAATTTGTTACAAATTTCTGTGTTACGCGAAGTTTAGGGGATATAATAATATCCCCTAAACTTCGCGTAATTAATAAAATCTGATCGTAATTAAGAAAAAAGTACTTATTATACAGTAGATATATTTATCTACTGTATAATAAGTACTTTTTTCTTAATCATAATTTTATTAAATAAAGTATTTTCTATAAAATTTCAAACATTTATTTTTTTGCGTTAGGGATCTACGAAAAAAGGGGTACTGTATTTTTAATAAATATTATCATATTGTTTAGAAGTATAAAGTTTAAGGAAACAATGTTTTAACACGAAGTTTAAAGTTTAAACCTATTTATCTTATTTATTATATAAAACTAAAACCAGATTGATTTATAGTTTCTTTTAAATATGATAAAATTTTCGTTCTACCCACTTTAAAACACTGACAGTTTTACATATTGCGAAATAGCAGCGCTGAAATTGTGATAACTTTTGATAGAGTTGACAGTTTTGAAATAAATGTAAAGTGATGTTGATTTATTTTATTTCTAAACTTTTTGGCCGTGTAATGACAAATATATATACATTACAATATATACATTCGTAAATCCTAAATAACGTTATAATTCGAATGTGTGTGTGTTTTTGTTATGCTTTCATGATTTAACTACATAACCAATCATCAAAAAATCATTGGCTAGCTCATCATCAGAGGTACTGAAACGGTCATATGGAAATATGGGCTTATTTTTTTTGTTGAGGCTTCCATTAAAAAAAAATACGGTAACGAGGTATAGAAAAGTAATTCTCAGACAGCCTTCTTATGTAAAAAGACGTTTTTTATTAATCTATTAAAAAATCGTTAACACGGACAGAATTCCAACCAGCGATCTCTGGAAGTCCGTGGACTTTATTGAAATAATAAATGTTAGCTCACGATACTGAGTGTAATTAATTGAAAACCTTATCACTAAACTAATGGTTTATGCTCGGACTTAACTAATTAGAATTAACTGTTTAGAAAGATTGATTCCTTTCAAAAAATAATTCTGTTACCAAAAATATACCTTTTCCTGTTTCAATGCGATTAAGTAAAAACCTAAACAAGTCCTGAAACATTCTGAAAACAATCAGTAACAAATTATCTACAACATCCAAAAATGGTAACTAGTACGGGAAAAGTACAATTCTCTACTAGCTTCCTTGATTTTGTCCAGATTCAGCGGTAATAGACCAATTGCCACGTATTTATCCAATTGTCCATTGTTTCCTTGAACTACGACCGCAGAATCTATTGCGAACATCTCTGATTGGAACCGTGGGCGATGATTTAGAAGCTAATTAAGTACTTATAGAGAGCTATACGGAAGATCTGCTTTTCTAACGTCCATAGCGCGCGTTTGTCAAACACTTTACTGATTACATGTGAATATTTCATGTTGTCGGTTGTACTATCTGTAACAAAAAAGGTACACAGTATAGGCCGTATAAACATAAAAAAATATCGTGACTACACTTAATTTATTTAATATTAAATGGCTTAGCTAATTATACTACCGTTATTATTTTCATACGATGTTTACAATCGCAAAAGTTCTCAGAGTAAATTATTTAATCTGTGGCGTTTCATTAAACAATATACATGTTAAATATAATTTATCCACGTGCTTTAAAATAAAATATAACGTGAAAGTAGGTTAGAAACAGTTTTGATACTCAATCTAAATTCCATTTTACAGAATCGTTTCGTATAAAAGCTTTTTTTTTTTACATAATTTCTACGTTCCAGTTTTGTTCTAATTGGTCTACAATGATATTATACTAATATATAATATATTTTATTATTCCAGTGACTTCGTCTGCTCCCTTGCCCCACTATAATAATGACATTTATATATTTTTTGTAATTATAACAGAAGCCAATTCTTGTAACTTTCCTGAATAAATGATAGCTTTCAGCAGTAAAAGTGAAGTTCATCATTCTTCATGTTTACTCAAACGAGCCAATACCATTTTTTTTATTTCTCAAGATTTCTTGTCCCGGAAAAAAACTATATTTTGTGGTCACTTAAACCCGACCCTGACAATGAACAACTAAATAACAAGCCGATAAAGAATTTAATTTACATACTACATGATTGATTAATGTCTTTAATTTTAAAGGGAGTAACATTCATATTTAATATGGTATTTTCGAATCATGATAAAACAATTATAATATACTTGTGGGTTTGGTGGTTGGTGGCCTTGACCGCTGAACCATAGGTTGTGGTTTTGATTCTCACACGGGAGTATTCTCAGTCCGATGCAGAGAATACTGTTACGAGTTTGTATTTATTTTGTGTTCGTTCGTGTTCGTGAAACCCAATCGAGATTATTTATTCCCTAATGCGAGAGACGTCTTATACTCATAAATACACATACCTGAACTCACAATTGTAACATGGTCACATAGAATGAAAAATGTCTTCTTATTAGCTCGCCAATTTGTATTAAATAAGGACTAAATTCAACCTTGAACTTTAAAAGGTACTCGATACTGGATAATACTTTTTTAATCTGCTCTCGTCAATACAATAACATGTACTTACCTAATATGTATATTTTTTAATCCAACATATAATGGATTCTCTATGTTCATTCTACTTATAACTAATAAGCTAGAAATCATCAAACACTTCAACAACGAATGTTCAGAGTCTATCGTGTAATTAAGATGTTGGAGTTATTCTAGTAATTATTTTGGATATTTATTATTTAAATAATATATTATTATATTTTGGATTTCTTTTTATAAGATATTTAAGTGTTAAATATAATTTATCCAACTTTAGTTTCTTTGGAATTCTAAATTAAAAGCAGCACAAATTTTCAGTGGCGGTACTCCAGCCCGCATTGCCATTTATAGAGTGGTTACCAAGACGAAAATTAAAATGTTTAAACTTCAACTTATTTCAATATGTATTAGAAGTAAATATTTCTATTTATTTCAAAATATGTATGTCTAAGAATAAAGAATTTGTAAATACAATATAGTCATAAAATGTTAAACATTACAAAACACAGGAAAAAAACATAACATGATGTAAGAAATAATCGTAGAAAATAGTTGTTATCGTAAAATCTAAATAGCCTTCATAAATGTTCTAGTACATAGATTTTTAGATAATCTCGAACCATTTCACTTTCAAACACGCCAATAGAAACGTAGTAAATAAATATTTTACTTTAAACGTTACATGATACATACTCCTACTACTAACTTGATGTGTGTGATTTTTCCATCTATGGCTTCATTACCACTTATAAAATATATAAAACATTTACTAGAAAATCATTGGTCTTATTATAAACTTTATTAATCTTGACACTAATGAGATTTACTGCTAACAAATCAAGATGAATGTTAAATCAATTTCCGTAGACGACAGTTTCCTTCCAAAAATAATTAACTACATTCTTTAATGGTTATAATATTGTTCTGTAAGATGATGAAAGTTTGCGATTCTACGGTGAATGAACGCTATCTCGAAACCCTAAAATAAGGGCCAAGTTTTTGCTTCAAGTAACGGTTGTAATTTCGAACTAGATCAAGCTGTGCCAGAAATGTAATCACGAAATAGTGTCGGTTTGTTTGAATCAGATATTGTTTGGTTGATAATTAAAATGTCGTGAAATATGTATGGGATATCATGATGATACTGGAAAATAATTAATCAATGTAATGGACGGTATTCCTATAAATGTAGGACGCCTGTACGGAGTACTACCTAAATATTGGTTAAAATGGAATATGTGTTCTTTAATATTTTTATTATATGCGAGATATCTTAACAACCGTATTCGAGATCACAGTCAAACAATTTTGTAAACTATAAAATAAAATGACCAACGACCGTAGAATTGTAATTTCGTTGATCGTGACTGTGCATTTGCTGTTTATCGAGATGGAGATTGATTTTGGTGCTGTCATTTTTTAAGAGGACGGTCGGTATTATCTATTTACTGTATTTGTGAACCTTATTTCGTTTTGATTAGTCCGTACTTCACAATTTGCTAGTTACGTTGCACTTTCTAACGGTGTTTATTATTATCTATCTATAATGATAGGTGCTTGTTCTTCTTTTATATATATAGGATAATTCAATTTTCTGTAATGGGTGATAAAATTGCTACTGATACTTTTATAAGATATGTGTTTTTAATAAGAAGTTTCTGCTCAATACTTCAGTCCGAAATTAAATGTGTCTGGTAGAAATTATAATAATTTAAAAGTATCTTTTACTGTTAACTCACGAAATCAAAGCTAGCAGTTTCAACAGACAGAAGTAAAATCGGAACAAAATTTTGGATAATCGTGAACTATCTTTTCATGTAACAAACGGCCAAGAGTTCTTAGGGTCTGTAGAACAAATTCTAGTACACGATCGGTATTGTTGTCGTTGTAGTGGTCGGTAGCGCGTGTCGTGCGCCGGCGCAGCCCAGTGCCGCGATGGCGGTGTGGTGCGGCGCGCGCATACTGCCTCTGGAGAGGCGTGTATATTCCATTACACTTGTGGTTGGTTTCCTGCTATGCTGAATAATTTTGTTATGACACGTGCATTTGTTTTGTTTTAATGTGTGATGTTGTCTGTGTTTGGTTTGGATTTTTTTATACGTATTTATTCGTCTACATTTCGAGACAAAAACGAGTGGTATTGTCATTTTATTCGACGATTTTAGGAAAATATAGTTGAGATAATAATTGAACGTAAATATTACTATAAAATGAGTTGAGTTATAAATAAGAATAGTTCATAATTTGTGAGAAATGTATATTCTTTTACTTATGTAGATATATTTCTTTGTTATGAACGAGATACTGTCGCATACAATTTAATATTGTACTCTTTATTATAAGTAATTCAAGTCATTAAATTTGTACAAATCATTACTAACTTCCAAAGGATGCTTAAAGGCGACGATTTTTCACCTTTAAGATAAAAAGTTATTTAATCGTTTAGTTTATTTCTAGGACATCTTTATTTGAGAACTTTATAAAGGTAACTTTATAACAAAAATAAAACTACTAAAGCATATTAATCTTTAATTTCCTTACAAACAGTTTGAGATAGTAAAACACGATAGGGAGGAATTGGTTGCCGGTTGATTTATCTCGGAGGAAATCGATCGACTTACAAATCACAAATGTTCGCTTGTTTATCTCAAAGCTACGTCGTATTGTGATTTGAAAATATATTTTTAAATTTACAACTCTAACGCTTCTTTTGGTAGGTATTTGTCTTTTTTATATTTAAACTTTCCTGAACCATAACTTTTTATGTTTATATTTACCCGACTGTATTCACGTTGAATTAAATCGGAATGTGCCCGACTAGCTTCGAACCCATGAGCTCTAAGCGTGGCGGACTCGCGGCGTGAACTGCGTACATTCCGATATAATTTCTACGTGAATACAGCCGGGTAATATAATTATAATAGGTATTTATCAAAATTATATTCAATCTAGACATCATTCATCAAAAAAAATCATTGAATCATTGAGATGGTAACTAAATCCAATCTTATCTCTGATCATGACAAGTAGCTACTGTCTTTATTATTAATAAGAGATAATCTTTTTCTAAGAAAGAGAAAAATGGAAGATAATGCGTATAATAAAATTATATAATAAGTCAAAGACCTAGTGAGGTGACTCCATGGAGAAAAACTGAAAACAAACTCCATGGATGTCAACGTATCTAATTTTCTGGTACATTTTAATACCAATCGTTCACTTTTATCTCCAACAATGCTACAGACTGGTATTCCAAAAGTGTACGAGCTGGAGTTTTTTACTTCCCCCGTTGTTACGCTACATAAAGAAGTTACGCAAAAACGTTAAGCTTCCATCGAAATTGATTCCATCGCTGTAGACCAATTTTATTAATAAATTTTATGAACTAGATATTTGTGAGAACTTTGTGTTTTATATATAATGGTTTAGGTGACGGTACACTTATGTACTTTACGTACGTACGTACGTAATTTAAGCAAAACAAATAATACGTAACTGGTAATAAGTTAATTAACTTATTACTTACTTATATATTATATATATATATATATATATATATATATATATATATATATATATATATATATATAGAATTACAAGTTAATTAACTTTTTACCAAAAGTATCACTCGGCCATAAATCAATCGTACCTAAGCATATAAACGTATCTTTGTAATAATCGTGTTTCAATACGAGGTATTATGTTAGTAAATAAAAGCTTATATGTTATTAGTGCGAATTGGGTTATGATCAGTTTTTACGTTAGTTTGTTAATATTGAATCTAGAATTAATAACCTATAACTTTAATTATAAGACTAAGAAATATTAAATATTTAGGAAAAAAAGTATGTTTTTTATATAACGTCAGTGTAGAGTTTTTGTCTGTGTGTCCACATACATTATAGATATAATTACTTCCGTTTAATGGAATTATAAATAATGTTTTCCGTGTTTTCATGTTAGTGATTTAATATAAAAATAATAAGAAGAAAGTAGTGTAGGTATACTTTTATTACGAAAGTTTTTTGTTGTACAATAAAAATGTTACAAACAAAGCAGGAATTATAGGAATTATTAAAATATTATTCACAGTGGCAGTGGTTTATTTTTATTAAATTCTGTTCTATAGAAGCTAGAAAAAAGTTTCCAGAAAGTTACCTTTAATATATATATATCTTTTTGATCTTTTCATTAAATAACATCTTTAAATTCCCAAAGGTCATACGTCATAAATTTAACAGATAGTATATAGGTAATGTAATATAATCATCGTTATATATAATCAATAACATTTCAATATGTTTTTTGTTTTCAGATAGACCCAAACACGGCTTTCCTCCGCGCAGCTCGCGGCGGTCAGCTCGATACCGTCGTCGATTTACTCGACTCGGGAGCCGTTAAAGATATTAACACATGTAATTCTGTAAGTATAAAGATCAATAAAATTATAACAATATTTTAAAACATTCATAGAATGAAAAATAAACCGGGATTTTAACCCGCTTCCTCTGAGAAACTGTCCCGTCGCTCTACCAATTGAGCTACAGCATCGCTACCCTCCCCGGTGAATTTACCATTCTATACATATTCGTCTTTATCGGCGCGGTATTATATCAATATTTCAGAAAACATAAACCATACTACAACTAGGCTCAGAGGTTGTACTTGAGACAAATTGATTTAAAACGGTGTAGGCAATTTTTTATATTTAAAATTTTTCGTGATCCATGACTATTATATTACGCAGAATACAGCCGGGTAAATATAAATATAATGTGTAGGCAAATGAAAGATATTGACACTAAAGATTGAAATTTCTAAATATTTCTTGAGTTATCAACCTATACTATAAAACACCATTTTGTAAATTAAGGTGTTCATCATTTTGTTAAAAAAAAAAACTATTAATTCAGTTTCCTGGCAGTGCTTTTCTAAAGGCACCTTTTTCTTTGGAACAATTCAACAAAAGTCTGGAGATTTATTAATGATACAGTTGGCGAAGAGCTCAAATTCATAGAGTGGAGGATATTTCATTTAGAGTACTCTTGACACTAGTTAAGGATGTAAGTGCACTTACTGTAGTACTGTAATATGAACTATTGTAATATAGGAGTAACCACACGCCAAGTGGGACACTAAAGCCTATTTTATGGAACTATTTTAGAAGTAAAGAACTGCAACATAATATTTAAATCGATACCGAAGTATTCGGCAATTTGTAGAGTCGCAGATTATCTAAATAAAAGGAGAGTTGGATTATATTGAATCAATTCCTACGACCTCGTTTGTAGGCTGCGCTGTAACAAACCTAGTCAATACTGACAAGCAGAACCGGGTGACCCAATAGCTCACTTATTGCCTCATGGGAGTACCCTCCGGTAATTATGCGCACTTCCCGGTACCAAGTGGCGTCGTCATTTGTAAACTATTATATAGTAGAAGTCTTACAATGAACTCTCTTGAGTCTATTCTAATTGGAATTTTGAGAAAAGTTAATTGCTATTTTTGTTAATACTATTAGTAGTAATTATTCCAATGATTGAGTCAGTAATAAATAGAGCTCAAATAATAGGACCTGGTATCTTTGGGTGGTAGAGCCTACTAGGTCATTTGACGGCAAGTTGTACACCTGACTGGACTGATTGACTCTCCTACACTAATGCCACCTTCGTACAGAAGACCGGTATGAAGTTACTATTACATCGTCATTTATATAGTGGCCGAGAGAGCCGGATGCTCAAATGTCAATATTTCAGATGTTAATTCGCCATTTCACTTATGATCATTTGCTCTTTGCTCAATTTCCAAATTATCAAATGTAAAAGTTCCTGGAATTTATTTTCAGTAAAAGTTTTATTTACTTTTTCCTTTTGTTAGATATTTTTCGAAATAATTGTTTTTGTTAAAAAAAAAAACATAAATGAATTCGACTTTCGAACTCGCCCTCGGTCTTGTAACAAAGGATTTGTATTATTTTAATCATTAAAATGTAAGAGAGACTGATAAATTCTTATTTAGGTTAAAATAACATCGCTCGTTTTTGCTAAAGTTTCCATTCATTCGCAACAGAGGAAATTCTCGTCTATTTAATTTTATTCAACCACAGAATACTACGGGTCTTTTAACTCTTTTAAAATTCTAATTACCAAGTTAAAATAAGCTGTGTGCTAATTACTCTGAAGTACATTTATCCCCGTAGAGATATCATCTCATTGTCGCATACAAGTGTGTCATGGTTTGTAATTTGCATGGTACACTAAAAATTACTCTGTTGCACCATTTTGCACCATTTCGTAATTATTCGTTGTAATTTGGTATGCAATTTATATGCACTTAGATTTATTTATGAATACATCAGTGAGTATTATAAATGAATAAAAAAATACTTTACTTCTGATTTTTATACGAAAGATATATTTATGTATTGACTGAGTTAAAAAATCAAGAGATCAAGAAGCAAATTCAAGGACCGAATTTAATATTAACATTTTATTCTACCGGATGTTTTGATTAAAATATCATTTCATTAAATTATAAAAGTAAATTAAAGTTCACCATTGTAGAATCGATTATTGTTACAAATGTAGACGGCCTTCAGAAGAACTAATACGTTCCGCTCCGACGCATGATTGCCACTAGTGTCTATTTACAGGTGACATGACTTAGCGCGCACTTGTACCCAAGCTTATGATTTCATTTCAAGTAATTTTTTATTAATTTATTTTCTATATTTGATCTATATTTGCCGTGTGGTTTGAAAACGGCCGCCCAATATCTTACCAACCATTTGAAAAAGCTACTAAAGGAACAAATATAAAAGCGGATATCATTTCACACCACAAAAGCTTGCGGAAATCACTGCAATAGACATTTCCAAGGAATACTCCTTGAAACGTCAATACTGACGTCCCTCAAAACTCTAGTAATATTTTAGTCATAATTAATTGGGCTAAGGACAGGTAGATGGTGATGTTTCATATGTATGTTTATTATACTAACACACACATGTAACTGCTACACCTAATTCGTTGAACTCTTTTTTTGTCAGCCTCTATTACTTCTTAATGACCGTTCAATTTCAATCATACAAAATGGTATATTTTTCTTAACAAAGGTCTTTGTATTTTAGCTACCTTTAGTACGTAATGACAATCAACCGTTTACTCTTTTACTTACTGTACAGCAGATATGAAATCGATTTTTATGAATTATTCTTTCAAACAGAATGGTCTCAACGCTTTACACCTCGCTGCTAAAGATGGCCACATTTCTGTCGTTGAGGAACTCTTAAAGCGCGGTGCCACCGTTGACGCGGCAACAAAGAAAGGTACTTATTTTTTTTTCTTAAACTAATCAAATACTTCATCTTATTACAATATCATTTTTAATCCAGAATGATTTAAGAGTAAGATGACAAAAAAAATACGTTCCAGGCAATACAGCCCTGCACATAGCATGTCTCGCTGGGCAGGAGTCGGTGGCACAGGCTTTGCTCGGAGCTGGGGCGAAGGCCGATGCACAATCCGCGGCCGGGTTCACTCCGCTGTATATGGCAGCCCAGGAGAACCACGCGGGATGCGTGAAAATGCTGCTCGCTGCAGGAGCTAGCCAGACCCTGGCTACTGAGGTAGGTTAAGACTTAAGAGTTTTTAAGGAATTTTGACTTTTTACACACAACTGATTAGACTATAAACCAAATAAAATAGTTCTGCAAATAAACTAGACTAAAGAATCTTAAGGTGGATGCACTACGTTCTAGAAGTTAATAGAAGAACTGATCTGAATTCTTAGAAAATATTACTAGTCTTTCTCTTGTAATGTCAAAATTACAATATTCCACTGGTTATCCGATCTAAAGTCGACAATTTTTTATCCTTCAAAAATGAAAAAGTTGCAATATGTTAGTAGTAAATAGTAAAATAAGCCTCAACACTTCAATTTCTTTTAGGATGGCTTCACTCCTTTAGCAGTGGCGATGCAACAAGGTCACGACAGAGTGGTAGCCGAGCTACTTGAATCAGACACACGCGGTAAAGTCCGACTACCAGCATTACATATCGCTGCTAAAAAGAACGACGTGAAAGCAGCTACATTATTACTCGAAGTAAGTTTACATGACACAGATATTGTCAAAATTGTATATTTTTAACAACTCCTGGTCATATCTTCCTATCACTCTCACGATATCTTTCCAGAACGAACACAACCCTGATGCTTGTTCAAAGTCAGGCTTCACACCCCTACACATTGCGGCTCACTACGGCAACGTAGGGGTGGCGAAAGCCTTGTTGTCATCAGGGGCGGATCCGGGCAGGGCTGCCAAACATAACATTACTCCATTACATGTGGCTAGCAAATGGGGACAGCTGGCTATGGTAGATCTTCTTGTGGAAAATGGTAAGTGTAAGTAAGTCATGTGTCAAAGGAGGATTTCAAAAATAATAATAATATTTCTAATTTTGAAAATAATATATCATAACGATTTATGTTTGAATAACCGTTTTGTCAATAGTTCTGTTGTCTGTACTATTGTATAAGAGGTCTGAAACTAAAACCTAAATCTTTGTTTTAATGCTTAGCTGCTTTGTTGTTAAGCCTTAGTGACTTTGAAAATGTTAATGTGTGTTACATGAATAATTCTCTAATACGAGAGCTTGAATTTAAACAAAGTCTCCTATGATCTACTCTTCATATTAAGTGTGATATCGTTCCAGGCGGTAACATAGCCGCCATGACCCGCGACGGTCTGACACCGCTGCACTGCGCCGCGCGCTCCGGACACAGCAACGTGGTGGCGCGGCTGCTGCAGCACGGCGCACCCATCACCAGCAAGACAAAGGTGACGTGTGTCACCACCATATATCTCGTTTAGATTGCGTGGAACATTGTTATGTAACAGATGTACAATATGGCTATAAGTCGATTTTCTAATAACTATTACATTTCATCATAAAGAATCACAATATTTTCTCCAGTTACATAATATATGTTGGTAAAATGTAGTTCAATACCAACAAAAAAATATAATTATCAACTTCCTTACAGAACGGTCTCACCCCCCTGCACATGTCGGTGCAAGGCGAGCACGTGGAAACTGCGCGCGCGCTTCTAACAGACGGCGCGCCCATCGATGACGTCACTGTAGACTATCTCACTGCGCTGCACGTGGCGGCGCACTGCGGACATGTCAAGGTACCGGTTTTAATCAATCTAATATATCAGGGAACTCCGGTAGCAGTACGTATACTTTAACTCTAAAGTACCTTAAGGATCTTTAAATGGATCTTTAGGACCTTGTAAAGTGTGTTTTTATTTATAGATGACATACTATCGAAATTTTACGTACATGATAGAAATCAATTTTAGGTCTATTATTATTAGCTATCTGTCTAAAATAATCATATCGCTTTTAGTATGTGGCCTTATCTTAGCAAGAAATTGGAGATGTTTCTTAATGTTATTACAATGTATCAAACAACAAAAACCTTATATATGATTAACGTAATTTATTTTGTGCAGGTAGCGAAGCTTCTTCTGGACAGAAATGCGGACGCAAACGCCAGGGCTCTAAATGGTTTCACGCCTTTACACATTGCATGCAAGAAAAACAGGCTCAAAGTTGTCGAACTTTTGCTTAAATATGGTGCTAGTGAGTATTCTCGTATATGTACAGCATTGAACTGTCATCAACTTATTTCGTTCTCTACCCTTATCCTAATTACTTATGAATGGTTGTAGGATGGGAAAATTATCCTATATATATAGTTTTTACAGTAATTTCAGTAACTGTCATTTTATTGCGTGCCATTCTACTTCAATAAAATTTTCTGTCACCGTCACTTCTCAACAACAGATATATAAAGTGTTATAGAACACTTAAACCAACAGAAATGACAGTAATACTATTCTCCAGGCAAGTCGGCGACGACGGAGTCGGGGCTGACCCCGCTGCACGTGGCCTCGTTCATGGGCTGCATGAACATCGCGCTGGTGCTGGTGGGCGCGGGCGCGAGCGCGGACGCTGCCACGGCGCGCGGGGAGACACCGCTGCACTTGGCGGCGCGGGCGCACCAGACCGACCTCGTGCGCGTGCTGCTGCGGAACAACGCCAAGGTGCCTGCCATTTCACCAGTCATCTCATGTTTTTTAGAGTAGACTCTTAAGCTCCTACATATAACATCCCCAAGTGGTCATTGTTCTCAGACTCCATTTAAAATAAGGTGGACCTTTCTCAAAATAAAGTGGGACCTAGAAATATGTATGACATTTAATTGAACATTAACAAACCTATTGTCAGGTGGAGGCTCGAGCCCGTGAAGAGCAAACCCCCCTCCACGTAGCGGCTCGCCTGGGACACGGTGACATCGCCTCGCTGCTGCTGCAGCATGGAGCACAGGTGGCCGCCACCACCAAGGATAGATACACGCCGCTGCACATAGCAGCGAAGGAAGGTAGGATACATGTTTTTGATTGTAATGACTTTATATTATTTTTATATAATATGTATGACTTCATTACATCAAATATCCTGATATTCGTATATATTATTTTTTAATTGAAGACTTTAACACCAATTTCCTTGAATGATTATGAGGAGTCAACGGCGCCAGCAACATCTAGTCTCAGTAGTTCTGACTGCCTTTTTAGTCAGTCTGGTCAAACATATTTATAAATATAAACGGTATTGATCGCAACAGATAAGAAAGAAAGCAAAAGCACTATAGACTAGATAGTTTTTTACTTTTTACATTTAAACGAGTTGCCAGCTAACACTAATGGCATTTTATAGGCAAAGAAGAAGTCGCTTCAATTTTGTTAGACAACAACGCTCCAATTGAAGCGGAGACACGTAAGGGCTTCACTCCACTCCACTTGGCTGCCAAGTACGGAGATATTGGAGTGGCCAGGCTGCTACTAGCTCGAGGCGCCCAACCGGACGCACCGGGAAAGAGTCATATCACACCGTTGCACATGGCCACGTACTACGGCCATCCAGATATCGCTCTGCTGTTATTAGATAAGGGTAAGCCGAATAAAAGGTACCGATCTACATCAGTATGCTATTAATTCCCCAAACGGAACTGCTAGTTTTATGAATGTTATCAGTACCTAACATCAGTACCTAGGCTGCATGTCATAGGCTAGACTACAAGCTAGACGTCCGCAGGTGCGTCCCCGCACTCGCTGGCCAAGAACGGCCACAGCGCGCTCCACATCGCGTGTCGACACAACCATCCCGACATCGCCTTCGCGCTTCTCGAACACGGTACGTATTGCTATCAGATTTACCAGTACTTTAAGTAAAACAAATCAAAAAATGCAATAAGGCTGATAATGTCAATTTATATTGACGCCATGTGTGTGACCAACAGTACAGAATGTAGTGGTAAGAAGTCATTGTTCCTCATCGACATTTGCATCAGGTATAAGTAAAATGTGTTCAGGAAAAGGGTTCCGGTTGTCTCCTCCCGTACAAAGCTCAACTTGATTTTGCAGATTTTGTAGGTATTATAAGATGGTGTCAACGTAATATTTTTTTGTGTTAATACAACACTTTATGGACAGATGCGGATCCATCGGTCAAGTCTAAAGCTGGGTTCACACCGCTGCACATGGCGGCGCAAGAGGGACACGAGGATTGCGTCGAAATGCTTATCGAAAGGGGAGCCGATGTCAATGTGCCGGCTAATAATGGTAAGAAGAGTTTGTGATTTAAAATCATTAGTTAGGAAAGGTTTGTTTTTATATCTTATGCGCTTACCTCTTGTGTTACCGAGTGGTAGTCCAAATAGATTGTTAAATTATTTACACATTGAATATCCCATTTATTGAGGGATTAAATACATCAATAATATACATACATACAATCGCTATTGAAATGTGCCTAAATAAAATAACAATTTATCATTAGTTCATCCACAAATATATGAGATTATCGTTGTTTTCCCGGATTCGAATGAATGAATGAAACTTCGGAACGTGTAACCCCTCTTCGCTAACCCCCAACCCCGCGTCCAGGGCTGACCCCCGTGCACCTGTCGGCGGCGGAGGGCCGCACGGGCGTGCTGCGCGCGCTGCTGGCGGCGGGCGGGCGCTGCGCCGCGCGCACCCGCGACGGATACACACCGCTGCACGCCGCCGCGCACCACGGACACCACGCCGCCGCCAAGACGCTGCTAGAAGCGGGCGCGGACGTCACCGCCAAAGCGGCTCACGGGTCTGAGCATAGCTTTAAATATTTAGAGAATTGGATATTTTTTTACACTTTATCGTATTGAAATATAATAGTTGTTAACCTTAATGGAAAAATATATATAAAGAGTCTTATGCCGTGTATAAACACCTAAACATAGAAAAAACACGGTCTTAACTACCTGTGAGGTCGAGTATCTACTGTTCGTTAATATATCGTTCATTTAATACAAGTGCCAATAACTCTATAAAGTTCGACTTCATCGAATGAACGATATTCGAGCATTGGTAACATTAGACAGACATTTAAATTTAAACATAAGGTAATATTCCTAAAGCATTTAGGCATAATGAGCCCTCATTATTTTTGGCTATTTATTTATTAATGATGTAATCAATATTAATAACCACAAAATAGTTTATTGAAGAAATAATTTATAATATACTTTTTGATTATCAGTAGTGCTATACAGTTTGAGTCTAAAAAATCTTATGTAATAATAATGTCAAATTCAAATAAAAGCTTCTCCAGGTATATTTATTTTTTAAAAAGTAGTATTAATAGTTCATAATAAAATGATTTATATTAATTTGCAAAAATACTCTAACAGGTTCACTCCTCTACACCAAGCCTCTCAGCAGGGACACACGCTTATAATACAACTGCTGTTGAAGAACAACGCAGACCCCAATGCCTTGTCAGCTGTAAGTATATACAACTTAATTTATGATTTCCGGGTTCGATTCTCAATCGCGAAAGAACACACACAATAAGAATATTTTCTATTACTCTGGTACTGCAGTATTTTTCTGTAGAGATAGACCAATTATTAATTGCATGAGAAAATAAAATGCTTAACAGTTATTAAAATAACTCTTTAAGGGCATTTTGCCATCTTGCAGCATTTCCTATGAGTACTTACGCAAATATCAAGTACTCTCATAATTGGTATGTTCTCATGTGTATTTGTGTTTACAAGTATGTACGTGTGTTGTGTTGTTTACCCTAACGTCTGTAAGTGTGTGTGCGTTGTACGCGAAGATGAGACGACGACTATGAAATTCTTAAGGTTGTGTGCGTGAGTACTGTACACCCATATGTGCTTATCCGCGTCCATTTTACTGATGTGTGTCTGTGTCCGTGGCCGTGTAAAGTGTGCGTGTATGTGTGCAGAGCGGCCAGACGGCGTGCGCGCTGGCGGACCGACTGGGCTACATCAGCGCGGTGGAGGCGCTGCGGCCGCTCACTCAACACACGCTGTCACAGGCGGTCGGAGACTCCGGTATGTGTGCTTTTCCTATGCTAATATGGACGTATATGTAATAATTAGCTATATATATTTACAATTGTCTATAAATTTATTTTTAATTGGTCTTTTATGTGACAACGTGAAGAAGAAAAATGGAAAAATAAATAACTTAACATAAAATATTACGATTTAAGTTCTAACACTTTTTAAAGTAATAAAAAAATACATTTACTGTTTAAAACATATCACGCCTTGATACTGATATCGTCCAGCCAACATTACGATAAAAATTTGATATCGTATGAGAACCATCCTATCTAACATGACAACGGTGAATGGAAACAAGAGCGTGCAATGTTGCGTACGCGCAATCTTTGATCTAAATCCGCACCCGTTACTAAATTTAATGATATCCGCCAACTGAGCATAAATCGAAAATTGGACAATCGCCAACCAGAAATATTAATCTACACAACGACTCCTTTATATTACTGACATGTCATGGAATTTACACCATTAAACGCATTTGCAGACAGTTCAAAATTGTTTAATGTGGTTTTTAATTAAATCATAAATTTCTAGAATTTGTCATGTAATACGTTGAGTTTTGTTTCAGTTGCTTTAACGTGCTTGGTAATGGCCGAAGTCGCTATATAGTGTTTTAATTGTAAAAGAATATGGAGAACGAAATATATCATAATTCACAATTTTAAATTATTTGTTACCGAGGACTACAAAAATAGACGTCCTTGTCTCCTCGTCACTATCGTCCATAGTGGACACATTTAGAAACATACAATATATTGAATTAATTCAGACGACATTATAAAGAGCACTAAAGAACAGTCACATTAGAATACTTTATGTAATGATAAAGATCGTTCAATATTTTATTTGCAATTAGTACAGATTTTGTGAATGTCATTTAGCGACAGCTTGTTTGTGATTGTATTTATAATAAATAACTGGTTCATAAATCACCAATATTAATAAACATGAACGTTTCACAATGACACTATCTGACAGATACAAGAAATATATATAATTAATACTTAATTTTATCTTTTGTAATATACACGACTAGCTATGGCTTTCGACTGCGTATGTCGCGAATTAATAGTTCTAAAATCTCGATTTTTCATTGTGTCGGATCTAAATTTTGTGATTTAATTTTATTATATCGTATTTTTTACAAAACAGGCTAATAAAACAGCTGTAATTTCTTTGATACATAAAGTGTATACGTATAATAATTCAGGAAAACCTTTTTTTTTATTCACTTATAAGTACATCATGCCATGTTAATAAGGAGAAATGTAGCTTACAAATGATGAAATACGATAAAAAATTGCTTCACTACTTACAGAGTTAATCGATTACAAACAAACTAATCTTTTCTCTGTATAATTGAAGTGTATATATATATTGAATAAAACATAAATACTGGTTTGATTATACATATTTATTGATATAAATATAATATATATTATGTACCGTTGGTACTTCTGTATCAATAGAAATAACCGTCAACTTTGACCCACTTGCAGTCATAGATTCCATAGACTACTACAGCGGACAGTTATTGTACGCAAAACAATTGCTAGTATACGTAATGCATAATACATATTACGTACGACACGTGTGCGGTGTTCGGTAAATTGACTACAAATCGTTATTTTCAATCAATCCGTAGTGTTTACATGAGTTGTTCAAAATTATAGTATTTCATGACTGAATAACACTTGTTGCATTCATACTGAAATTGGTATGAATGTATCTGTTATTCGTAATTAATTGTAAGCTAATGGAGCAGTCCGCTTCACACCGGATTTTACCGGATAAAGGACATTCGTCAAAAAATAATAATAATAATTTTGCAACTGTATTTATGAAATAACACAAATAGATTTCGGTTGATACTATATATGTAGGTATATAATTATATATAATTTGTTTTGTTGGAAACAAAAATATTTTCTTTTAATTATAAAGAATTTTATGATCGACTTATCGAATCTGTTTCTTTGATACGGTTGATTAAGTTATAAAAAGTAAGACATCAACATAATATAATTTTTTAACGAGCTAACTTTGATTGAACCAAATGAATAGAAAAATACATTTTATCGGAATTTGTTTAATTACAACTAATTACAAATATTGTCTTGTCTATTTAAACATATCTGAGATATGAAGCTGTAATTTTTTTTATATAAATAAACACAATAAATTGTTAGGATATTTTTTTTGTCTTTAGTGTTTTATATTCTTCTTGCAAAATAATAAAAAATAAAAACACTAAGAATAAGAAAACATTTATTATTGTTTCAACTTAAGATTGTATAGGTATCGAAATTTAAAATAAAAAAAAATTAAAAAATTAAAAAAATATTAAAAATTTGAGAGTTGTCACCCGGATGGAACGAAGTTCCTTTCGATTAATTAGTGAAGGAATTGTATTTTTTTCTTTTTTTTACGTTATAATAGTATATTTTTTTATTTTTAATAAATATAATGTTATATGAACTTAATCAGTAGGCTCAATTTTAGTAATAATTGGCTTGTGGTAACTGAAGTAGGAAACGTATGTTTGGGATTCTATTTTATTTAAATGTCTTGAAAAAACTTCATCAATTGTAGTATAATATTTTGTTGTTGATTCTGCTGGATTATTGTTAATTCTTTAATCAAATTCTTCCTCTAGAAACTGTAGCAATGGTTTTGATTTATTATTATTATTATTTATTATGTACCTACAAAAAACAACACCACACTGTTCAATGCGAAATATAAATGAAAATATCTGGCTTGCTTTCTATAAGAGAGAGAGAGACAGACAGACAGACAGAGAAACATGCGCACGCCGCACAGCTTACAATAGCTTACTATATCAAAAAGTGTCGTTACAATAGATTTTTTTCCGTCTAGTCCCCTTTCACAACGCGCGATAAGGAACTTCGTTCCAAAAATATCTTCAAAAATTGTGGTCATACTACTTCATCAGCGGCAGATGCAATTCTATGCATCTATGAATATCAGCCATTATCTAATCTACTAAAGAAACATGCATAGTTCGTGATGGACGCGTCTACAAACTACTAGAAGAAAATTGATTAAATGTAGTGTAATTAAACATCAGAGGGCTTAAAATTGTGAATCCAACCGTAATTTCCGTTCGGGTGAGTCTGCTACTTTGTATAAGGTTTTTGCTTGTCTTTGCTAATATTTTATGACCCTAAATAAATCACTATTTGCAAGATAATTAATATACTTATATAAGCCTTCCAATAAGTATGTATTATAAGCTGTTATATAATAAAGCTACTTAAAGATATTCTATTTATGAAAAAGTTGAAAATAAGTATCAACTTAAATGAAATTGTTGATGCATGCATGCATGGAATCAAGATTTTTTTGAAAGACGAAAAAAAACCACAATACTGTTTTATTTATTTATTATATAGAGTTAAAAAATATATAGACACGGTTTTTAATTATGACGACAAAGTAAGAAATGATACTCAAAATAAAAAAATAATAATAACTTTACAAACTTTTAAAATTATTATTGCCCATTTAAAGCATATAAAATTATAAAAAAATATTTCTAATTATCATAATTCATAAATAAATAAAAGAGAGAACCATTGTTCAATATTACTGAAAAATAATCTTGAATGTAAAGCGATAAGCCAATGACGGAACCCGACCTTAACCTTACGTTATATCGTACGGTAGTTAAAATACCAATGTGTTCTATGTATGCAGAGATTTCTAAATAAAACACAATTATCTTTTACAACGATCATTCCTATTCCCTATTTCATTATTAAATTTACGCGACGCTATCTCCACGTACACAGTACATTGTGAAATAGCTGTTAGTGAGTTAGTGCTTGTCTATGATTTGTGGAGAACCAAGAACTCGCTATTTTTCAAGGTCAGATAGTGTCGCTTGAATTGTACAATGAAATGCGTATATTAGATTCAACTAGAATATATGTTTTTCAATTGGATACTTTTAATATGAGATTATTATTTTTAACGAAAAACAGTTGCATATCAAGATATAGCAGTAGCATTTTGTATAAATCAGTCTTCATTTCATACTTTATATATATTTAGGTGATTATATTCTATGGATGGTACATTTGAGAACAAGGTGTCCGGTGAGGTGTAATTAAAAAATACAGGGGGACTTGTGGTTTCATGCCGCGACTTTGTAACACAATACGCCTTGGAAAACTTACATGTCCTTACTGTTCCTTGTCTTGTCGTATTATCAGGTAGGGCGAAAATTGTACATAGGATGTTTTTTTTCATAGAGCTATAAATCTCATTAAAGTCACTTAAAAATTTTAATGGACAATTATATGCTTAGAAAACGGTCACATTAATATTTTTTTAAATTGTTCTTGCTTAAGTCATTGTTATCTATCTGTCTAAGTGAGATCTATCTATAGCCGTGAGAAAGTGACATGAAAGGCTGAATGTTTATAGACTGAACGATTTTGATAACAACTGTAGTATAATTGACAACTATTGTTAGAGCCAGCTCATTAATTATGAGGCAATCGTGACGTTAAAAGGTTGATTCAGCATAGAGCGGTCGAGTCCTATAAATAAGCTAAGTGACTTTTCTGTGACGTCATAAGGGGGAGTAAAGCGCGAACAACGTTTTGTTCGAGAACATTCTCACGTAATTTATTTTCTCTTAATTACAGTTTTTCTCTTAAATATGGTAATAGGTTGTATAAGTGGTATCAAAAAATCGGCTCAAATGTATTTTTTTTTTTTGTAATAGCAAAGATACCGCCAATTGATGGCCAATTATCTCTACTTAAGTCTAATAATTATCCAACTACCTAATAGGAAATTATCTTGTCTCATGCTAACTTCAAGAGCTACCGATCATCTATGAAGTATGCGGTAAGGTTCAGACTTGAGATAATTGGCCATACCCCATATTCAGACTATTGTTTATTTCTATTTATTTACAAACCAAGTTATTTTAATGAGCCCCAAATAGCTATCGATTGTCCAATTAGTTCGGCCGATAAAAAAATAAACAAGTTAGAATTCTTATAAAATTCTTAAGAAAGGTGTGTTTGGAAATTTCAATACACGTGTGTTTATAAATATGTAATAGCTTACGAAGCAGACCCAGTATATATAAGTCTGACGTCATCGAAGCTGAATTTAGCGGACCAACTCGTAATATTGTTATTTTATATTTGTTTCTCCAGGCCACAGATCTAGAAACAAATAGACGTGGCAATTGTTTTTGTACAACTACCGGGTTATATGTTGTGCCGGTGGACGGAAATTAAATATGGATTATCGCTTATGCAAATTTCCTAATATCTTATCTCATGTTAAAAGATAAGACTATCGCGTTAGTAGTGTCATAACACGATTATCCTTACCCATCATTTACTGTATTCTCATACTGCGATAAAATATATTGGCAAATATGTCTATTTAGTAATATTTAACTAAACGAAATAAATCTAAATTAAAAAAAAAAAAAGTTTTTCCGTTATTAAAAAAGTGAATTTCAATTATAATTTTGTCAACCTTCTTAACGCACGTGGAGGTATTTTCCAAAAGTAACCCAGCGTTACTATTCTATTAGAGTCTAAAGTCTACCTAAAAGTTTTTGCATACGGACGCACGTGAGCCCGACTCAGTGATACAGACTCTGGCAGTTGAGGCGCGACCTCTTGCCGTTCACGACAACTCTTCAAATAACCAATCAATTTATAATAATCATTTAAACAATTTACCATCGTCTATGTTATATAAAAATAATTATTGAACACAAATGTGAACGAGTCTTTGGGTTGGGCTCTGTATGCTAATTGTTCCGAGGTGTAAACTTGATAATTTCCGCGAATTATTCGGTGATGTAACTGATTCAGTGCACGCCTTTGTTCCAGTGAAACAGTGCTCTGTGATTGTGGTATATTGACACGGAATTGAGGATTCGGTAAGTTCTCGGATCTGATGGTTTTTTTCACGATTCGTCTTCTCGGCGTTCGGCCAAAATATATTGGCAGTGATATCAGCTTTGCTCGCCGTATTTACCGACAAAGTGGTATTTTTGTAAACGTTTTATCAATTGTATGAAAGCTTTTAATCGTTTAATAAGATTTTGAATTGATTTCTTTAAGTTAAAGGCAATAATTTAATATGTATGTATCTACACAAGAAGTAAAATTATGAACTCTACAATTTGAGAGTTATTTTCAAGACTTAAATAAATTAGATAATTCTGTAATCTGTGGAATATTTTATTGTGGTATTTTCGTGACTGGTGATAACATTGACATTTCGCTTCAATTTGATTTGACCTTTTATTGAGGTCAATTTTAAATAATTTAGTATACAAGCTATCGCGTTTATAAATATTCTCAGCTGCATTGTGTTTATTTTTAAATAATTAATTGAAATGAAAAGGAAAATAAACGTATAAAACAGTGACATAACCAATCAAATTATATTAATAAACCAAGAATGATTTAGCAAATTCAATGTCATTTTATACGTTTGTCTGTGCATTTAAAATAATAATATAAACATATAATTCGAATTGCAAATACAGCCAATAAAATAAAACAATGCAATGTATGTCATCGTCCACAAACGTAATCATGAACCAGACTTCACACCAAAGAATGTTACACACAAATAAAATATGATTTTGACGGCCGTAAGCGTACCCGTTTTGATTCTATTCAAACATAATTATGTAAGAGTTTTGGATTATTGAAAGTGTGCAAACGATTTTATCATGTTTTTCTTTAAGCACACATGTCATTATGGCGTGATATGATTTCGCGGGTTGACGGTTGTATGTCTGTTATCTCGGTAGGGTAACCTGTTTCGTTGGATGTAGGCTACAAGTTTCTAACAGATAGTTACTGCTAATTTTATAAATCATCTAAGCTTTTAGTTATATTTATCTTTAGAACAGCATTTACGACACATGTTATTTATATTTGAAAAACATTGAAATTGTTTTTGTAAAAAAAATCTTAAGTTAAACTTCTATATCTACGAAGGAATTGAAACTGTACAATATATAAATAAAGAAGCCCTACCGAGTTAAGTCTTAAAATAAACAGGCAAAGAAATCTAGACATAAGTTAATTACCTTTAGCCCTTTACAGAAAAAACATATACAATGATTTTAAATTGGCTTGTAGGCAAAATACAAAAAAAAATACGCATTTATCAGCAGACGGTGTGATGGGCCCCTAATTTATTTACGACTTTATCAATCTTCGTGAGGTTTATAGTTGTGTAAAGAGTCTTAATATTATTACGTTATGTTTGACCACCTTTAAATAGTAAATTGTATGATTGGTCATGTTGTCTGTAGGCACTTTCATTTCATATAGCCGTTATTGTGCCCTTCAATATTTGTATTTTGTATTACAATATTAATACGTTATTTTAAAACTAAATATATCATAAAATATGCTATGATATTAATAAAAAAATATTATTTTTTTCCCCATACGTATGGCGGCGTTATGGAAAACTATTATTATTATAAACTGAATCGTTTTTTTTCATATATATTATATTGATATTTATTGATATTTATGTATTAAAAATACTTCTCAGACCTCAGAGAGATCTCACAGACCATCTTCTGTTTTATAATAAGTTATAACCGTTAATATAAAAAGGTTAATATAATATATACTAAAATAACTAGTTAGATCGGTTTCAGATCCTGTGTTGGTTTCACCTCATTTCCTTTGCAACTTATATAGCATCGGGTTACATACCGCGTCTGGTTTATGTACTGTAACTGTATATGAGGAAAGTTTGTTTTCCACACGTATCTATATATAATAATATAATATGCTTTATTGTACACCCAGAAAATACATTAAAACAAAACAAATATAAAAACGTTGGTACAATGAAAAAAAATATATATATATATATATATATGTGTATGTATATATATGTGTTTGTGTATAATAAACACATTTCTCTCAAATCTTTCTTTTCAAACAATGCATAGTCCTAAACCGCTTAAGTTTGAATATTTTTCTACTATAGTTTCCGTTTCCTTTTTTAACTATAGTAATTAAAACAGTATTCCATTTCCGAAGAGATTGAGAAGGAGAAGGGGGTGATATCATGGATGTAAGTCTTTTCGTGAGACACATGAGATTTAAATTGTCCTCGTGATAATTGGGTCTGTAAATGAGATGACTGTATTTCTTGGGAGGGAATTTAATCCTTAATGAAGTAGAGGCGCGTTCACCTAAATCTATTCGAACAGTAGTTTTAAACTATTATTTCAATACAAAATATAGAAATTACAGTCTTTTAACGATTCAACCAAAATATAAACAAATAGGAATAGGTCGCAATTTTTTTTAAATTTTTGTTTACTTTTTTTTTAGTTGATATCATATTCAACAGAGAAAAAAAACAACACACTTTAGTATAAATACTACAAAATATGTTTATTATATTTCTGTTCCAGCTGCTAATATAATAATTGAAGGAAAATTATCGAATTAAATGAATACTAAATCATGTAAATTCTGATGCTAAGATCATGATTATTGAACGCTAATGGCAGAAGGTTAACACATACATCACACAAATCATTCTGATTGGCCAATCATTATTTATTTGATGACGTCATATCGGGAAACTATATTTGTGTGTGTGAGTCATGCGAAATAAATGTATATACATATTTCATAGGATGTATTGTATGTTCTATATTCAAATATCCTTAAAATTAGTGTGGACTGGGACTGTTTTTTTTTTTGTTTTTTTTAATTGCCTCACTTGAGATGGCCATTTCATTGATTATCAATTGTCATTCTGTACTTACCTTCATTAATTAGACCAATCAACCAATGACTGTTGGGTTATTGGTCTTGTAAGGTACACCTTTTAATAGATAGGAAACTAAAGTAATTAAACCTATTTATGATGGAAAAAATACGGATAGGTACCTTAATTTTTTTATGACATTTTCGCTAAGTTACACTTGATAGGTTTTTTTAAATATTATTTACGAGTAATTATAATTCAAAGGTTATAATCAGGTCCAGTGTTACGTTTATAATAGCTTCTTATGGTCAAAAGCCAGTCAACAGGAAACTTTACAAGTTGTTTTAAATTTTCATCTCCCTTCAAATGGAGTTTTGAGTTGGCTTCAATCCTCTCATTAAAGATGCACTTACACTTGACCGAGTTCTCGTACCGCTTCGTCTGAAAGGGTCTTTATCCTTGTTTTCTACAGTACGTATCATATAATTTTAATTAAAAGTTCCTTCCTTGTTTCTATGAAGCATTTTGAGTGACTTCGTCTCCTAATAGACATGCCTATACCTACGAAGTACATAAAATATTAATGACAAAAATAATATAATAAATCAATCAATTACGGCATTGACATGTTAAAAATCATAATTAAAAAAAAAATGTTCCTGTAATTTTAAATGGCCATTTCATATTTTTGTTATTAACTTTGGGTTTACGTTATTTTATTTAGCAATAATAATAAAATCAACATAATTATCCACATTTTAATCTGTAGACGTGACTATGAATATAATATAAGACACGAGCTGGTTCGCCATCTCCGGAGCTGTTTGTTATCTCAGGAGAAAACGTGATATGGTTATAGTGAGTAGTTTAAAACGTATAGAACAAAATGATATATCTTTTAAAAGTTGCAAGTAACTTCACTGGCTCCATCAACTCACTGACTATATTAATAAGCCATCACTTATGCAAATGAACACATTTTTAAGTTAATTGTTATATCGGCCCAAATCTATTTTTTAAGTTTTCCTGTGAATAATAGTGAAATATCCTTGGTGAAAAACACCGTATACGAACACAACATCAAATTTAATTAACTTTCATAGTAATTTTAATGTAATGTAAATATAGCCCAAATATTTTCAAATTTATTATTATTATAAATTTATATTTTTTATAAAGGTGAATTTTCTGTAATATCTTATATGTTGATCGCAACAAAGGTATAGGGAAATAAATACAACATATTTACTTAAAAAGCGTGATCAAAAATCAAACCGCCAATTTAAAAACAGCGTATAGAAGTCTGTGTTATGTAATTAACAGTAGGTATTATTTATTTACGTATAATATTGAATATATAAATTTAATTACATGTATATAATATAGTATCTAAGTGTGGGCCGTCTGAACTGGCAGGTTATTTATAAACTGGGGCAGGTAGTATCGGGGACAATTACGCAGTACCTCTAGTTTGTACCAAAGATATATTTTACATAATTTATCTATAAATACGTGGACATAAATATACAGAATACAGTTACTCGAGTTATAAGGAAGGAAATAGCTAAAACGTACTTTTACGCTTGAAGACCACAAATTTTCAGATAGCATCGTATAATTATTGACTTGACAGGAATAAGTAAATAAGCGAATTAAAACCTCGTTTTTATGTATCGTGATTTATATTTAAAATATGTAATCAATATAACAGGTTTTTATCTCGATCTAGAGATAGTCTTCTGACAGGAGTGACGCAAGTAGCAATATATTAAATGTTATATGAGGTTATATTTTACCACGGTATTTATTATACTGCGCCGATAAATACATACACGTATTATATTTAAAAATCAATCTTCAGGTAATTTTTATTTCAAATACAATACAGTTCTGAAATTTCTAAGTCTAGCTGCACGGTTCTAAGGGGTCCATGAAGGAGATCCGACTAGAAAGTCCATATATTTAAACACTTTAACAAAACAACATTTTGTTATGAATGATTAAATTCAACATATATTTCACAAAAATCATACAGTTTTAGTATTTTTTTACGTTAACATCAAAGAAATACTCTCAAATTTGGCCTTAATTAATATAGATGTTGATGACGTCCCTATGACCTGCTTGTGGACTTTATTTTTACTCTGGCGTTAATTATTTTTTAAGTAAAAATTTAGCTTTGTAAGGAAAACATTCACAGTATGTTAAAGCTTAATTATAATTAATTAACACTATTTAGTAATCGATCCTGATCCAACTTTTGCCACTAAAGATTAAAATTAAAACCGTTTCCTTTTATTTATTTTTTCTTTTTACTCTCTTTTTATTGATATTAACAAACAATACTAATATTATTTACATCAACTATATAATTCTTTATTTACTTTATACAGTAAATATTTTATGAACTCTATATCTGACATCTCTTTCATGATTTATATACGGTAGTGTGTGATGAGTTCTAATAAGTATAGCCTACCATGTTAAATAATTCACTGAGGCATTAAGCCCTTTGTTCAAAGTGTTGGGGAACGACCAGTGCCCCGAAACGTCTCCTCGAAATAGCAGCAATTGTACAGATTATTAAGTTTTTATTAAATAAAACAGTGTTAAAAGTGTTTTTTGGCGCAAGCTGTAAGTATAAATAAATTATTGCATATTGATTTGTGATCTGGTACGGAAATTGCAAATATTTGTTTTTTCACCTGTCATAAAAATTATTTACTCGCTTATTCCTCCATCTAGCGGAGTATTTACAAATCATTTACGATTTAGGTTTACGTTATCTGCCACTAGATGGCAGGAGAAGTGTGATTCACCTGAATTTAAAAATAAGCTAATAAAATGAAACAACATAAGCTTGTATACGAAAGTATTATATTAAATGTAAATTTTTAATAAATCTCTTTAATAAAAAACTTCTCTTTAATAAAAAACTTCTAAGTAATAAATACTTTCGCATCATATGGTGGGGTGTACAGATATGTTTAATCAGAAATCTTTGGTTTTCATGATATAAGGTTATAATGAATTCAAAGTCTTATTTCATTGATATAATTTAATTTAAGCTACAACGTCACATTAAATCATCCCAACCGTGACATTGAACCAGCTAAGAAACAAGCGTCACTGAGCTGTGACTAATGCGCGTACACAGAGATAGATTAAAGGCCAATGAAGGATTTAATTTCGTTTTTCCTATGGTTTTATTTAATATTTTCATTTACTCATAACAGTTTCTAGAGTTACTGCTCTAGATATTGCTACGTTGTCCGTGCCGAGCCACGGCTCTACTAATACATAGATTATAATTATTTAAAGTAAATTTAATAAATAGTATATAATACTCGATATTTATTCCGTACATTTAATTAGGGTAAAAAAAAAAGGTTTAAGTCAAGAACATCTTAACACCATAGGATTGGATAAAATCCAATAAATGTTTAGTTTACTACCGTTACAATTAGTAATAGTATTTAATCGTCCATATGTAAGAACGTACGTTATTACCAATTGTTTACAAACAGGCCATATAGCTCTCATTGTACACGTTCTGAGTACAATACTAATCAACTATTTATAACAGATACAAGGGGAAACCTCACAAAGTTGGCACAGATTCCTTTGCGGATTAATAAATAGGAACATCACTAAACATGTCATATTTATTATATTATCTAGGTTTTGTTATTATTATAATATTTATAATATCAAATAACTTAATTTAATGATAGAACTTTTTAATGCCCTACTTCAAACGCTGAACTATAAATTGATAATTCTATATTGGAACATTTATATCGCTTTGAAGAGATAAAATAACTTGTTTCGCGTTAGTGTAATCCAGCTCAGACTATCAAGACTGTCGAATTGACAGGAGAAATGGTGTTTAGTCACGAATTTCCTTGACTTCTGTATAATTGATCGAACGTAGTAGGTCGCCCTTGGCGTATCACTTTCTATAATACATATATTCTTGCCTATAATAAAATCAATAGACCGTAGGTTTTCAATAAGCTATATTGAATATTGATTATGTACTTGAGAATAATATATAATAAATGTATACAGATGGATAAATAAATCGCTATAAATTATAAAACCATTATGAAAATAATTATATTTTTTAAATGTAATGTACATTTTACACATTTGCACGTTTCCTGATACTTTTTATTCAAAACGCGTGACCCGCTGCTAATGGATCTGATTGTATCGCGGTTTCCTTCCGACTTTGAATGACCACTCTACCATTGTAAGTTTGAAAAATCGGTAAAAGTTACCTATTATAACATTTATATTAACATCATATGAGAGAGTTAGATAGTTTAGTGCTGTTACATAAGCATGGGTCAAGAAAATTAAAAATATGCAATGGTAAATTATAGATAGGTTTAATTTATTTACGAGGGTCACGCACTATAATATCCAACGAATAACTGTATACGTAATTTCACATTATACCTTCCCGAAATAATAATTAGAGGGTACCACATTATTTAGGAAGTAGCCGCAGTAGGAATATCAATCCATGTACTGGCCTTGATTCCCAAACGAGCATCCCGATTTGGCGGACGAGTGAGCTCACGCGGCCTCACAGACGTAGTCGTTTCATTAGCGAACCTCATTGTTGCTCGTGGGCTGGCAGTATTTTGTTGATCGCACGCGATGCAGTTAGCGTTGCTAGTCCGGCACTAGTTTCCGAACGTACATCTGCAGTGCGCGCCTTCCCGCGAAAATTAAAAAAAAATATATATTTTATAACTTTTACGCGCGCTTTACGTGTTATGCAAAATGGGTGTGGTGAAAAATCCGAATAAGAAAAATAAAACAAAAAATGAAGATGTGAAAAAAGATTTAAAGGAAAAGCAAAAATTGGATAATGGGAAAGTAAAAAAGAAAAAAAAAGTGTCGTGTTTACATTGCTTCAAGTCACCGGATGATGGTACGAGCATCCAAGTTGTTATTTGCTTTTTGTGTTTGACGGAAGCAAGTAATTCGTAAATTTTGTTACAGTAATTATTGCTATTGTGATCTTTTTGTGGCCATGTTTATTCGGATGTAAACTATAAATAGATTTTAGTTAATGATTACTGAATATTCATGGACCTCGATAATTGAGTTTTTACTGTATACTTGATGTTTTTTACGGAAACAATGCCGGCGTTCTATTTTACACGCCAACAAACGATTTAACAGGCTTTAGAAATATCAAATATTCCTGCTATTTTTAACGCATATTAAAAAAAATATATGCATGTATTAAATATAGTACCTAAACAATTTGTCTTGATGGTTACAAAATATCTATATTAAGCAAGACAAATTACATTTTAATTCGTTAGATGTTTTGTTTAATGATAATTGCTAAATGATATAAAACTCGAGTCTTGACAGTTTACGGGTTGTTATTTCTGTGTCAACATTTAATGATAAATTCACTTTACCTACCAATATTTTGCTATAAATGTCTTTACAATACAAAAAAAAAAGAAATAGGAAACGTTTGTTTTATATAATATAAAATAAAAAAAAAACAAATTGTTAGTTCCACGCATTCCTTGAATCTTAGACGTCTGGATTTTATCGAAAACCTCTATAGGTGCCTATTTTACAAAAAATCACTTTTTTTTGGCTGTTATTACTGTTAGAGGAATTTTCCGCCGTCAGTGGTTAATTTCATATTTTATAATTTACATTTGGATGATATGAACGAATTCACGAAATGCTGTCAGCAACTGCGGCCTACATCCCATGTTTATGTCCTAAATAAAGCTGATCTCGGTTTCGTAATGACCAGGCCCGGAATACCCTGAGCATCGATATCTCTGAAACATAAACTTTTTAATATCCGACGTGATATACTATCAACATTACTAAAATTAACTAAGCTCGTACTTGAAATACTCGAAATGTTGTATTAAGATAACCAGAAACGCAGCTATCATTCAAAATCATAGCTTGAGACTTAAGCTTGGAATAAAACAATTATTCCTCATAATACCGAATAATATTTCGTCTTATTCAAATCAGACTGGACCTTGAAACACAATACGGTCTAATCCAGAGATTCCTTGACGGTCTTGAATGGCTTCAATTGGAATAAATAAAGTAGGAAAATGCAAATTGTCGTATAACAAAGCGTAATCCAAGCGCGACAAGGTTGCGGCTATATTTTGGTTTACATCACCATTACCTCATATGGACATACTTCAGTGACCGCGGAAGTGTAGCATTGAGTTGATGAATGTGTGACTGTCATTATTTTGGATTCTAAATTTGTTTTGTCCAATCATTAAAATGGATTTATTTTTTGTTCAAGCTTTTTTTGACCCTCGTGAATTAGTTTAGGTAATTTGATTGGCTTTAAAATTGTATAAAGCAACTAAGATTGCTAATTTATCAATGCGTCGTAGATATCAGGATGCGAAGTTTAAGTCAATTTGCATTCAGGTTACAAGTGAGATGAGATCACACGCACACAAAGATGTTATTGTATAAGTAAACACGTACATTAACATGTGTGTGTCAGATACACAAGTAGGCTTTATTAAACAAAACCGTGTGTACTCTGAAAGAATAACCAATAAAATGGAGAGTATTTATATATAAATTAGTCTTACCTAATAGAAATCTCGTGAACATGATATAAATTTGTCTTTATTTTCTATCATTGAGAATAAATAGAAAAGATTAACTGTATCTTATATTTATGTTAAACAAATATATAGCATATATTTATCTTTGATACAATGTCAAAAAGGCATTAAAAATAACAACCTCAGCCCACTTACTGCCACATTTGTTTAAAGATTTAGACATCGCATGCCTAAAATGAACAGAAAAAAATACAATGATACATTATTTTATGTCATTATTCGTTTATTAAATAAAATACAATGACAATCAAAATTTACAATAATTCAAAAATTTCAAACAAGGCGTGACCCTGATACTGTTACATGTATGCCATGTTGACAATCCTACTATCCACCTGCCAGATGCATTTTATATTGTAAACAGTTTATAGAAACAATGTCACACAAATGTTTAGTCCTAGCTGTTTGGAAACCTTCCATTGCTTACGGTATATTACCTATTAATACTGCTATGTGACCTACATCATTCAGGGTATAATCAAAATTAGTCACAACAATTTTGGAATTTGCGTGTTCTGAAAGTACATACATGTAATATAGATTGACAAGACATGTAACAGGCTAGTGCTTATCAAAGGTCTTTGTAAGTTTATCTTTTATTTAAAAAATGTCTTTAATTGGGAACGTAAGATTCGCTATGCATATAAGTGGCAGCAAAAACGATTTTCTTATCAGAGCAACCAGCGACTATAAACATAGAAATGTAAGGTCACTCTCTATTTATTACGTATTTGTATATTTATAAATAATACTAGTAATGTTAATGGACATACGGGATGATAATAAAATGAAACAAAATCAAGGAGAATAGCATCAGCTATTTGGGTTAAAGGATGCATTAATTAAACGGTCGCTGTAACAAATGTATATAGGTTCTCTAAAGTAAAAGTCATCTTTTCAATGTCCAATGTTGGGCGTAGTCTCTTATTCTATTAATAGAAGGGTAAGGAATTTAGTCTGCACTAGTACACCATATAATCCCGGGTTACTTTAAAAAGTAATTAATAAAAACTTATAGAATTTGGTTTAGGATATAATTTAGTTCTGTAATTAAACTTTGACAAATATAAGTAGTGGATGTGATATAAACATGTTTGGAAACTGGTCATTACATAATATATAGTGAATGTTTACGTGAATATTGTACGACAAAAACATTATTGTGATATTTATTTATTTTAACACAATGTTGTATGTTACCTTGCAAATAAAAATACCTACTCCAAAGACCGTGTTAGATCATCTGTGAGTTCAGCTCTTTAATTAAGAAACAACAAAGAGATTACACGAATGAAAATAACAGATTGTCTCATACTAGGTTGATAGGGAAGCGTGTGATAGATGGCTCTGTAATAAGGGTAAGTGGTGGGGGTAGCGGTGGCAGTGGGTAGCTTGTTTGTTAGGAGCGGCGCGGCGTTGACATCATCTGTAGCCAAAGGTCGCGCAAATATGTTCGCCTTTGCATTTTTATTGTTTACTTAACGGTTATATGTTTATTCATACACTGACACATTGTAAGAAACTGCTGATATTATTTCAATGCCGTTATTACAATACATATTAGAATATCCAGAATGATGTAACTTCTATATTCATGTGTGATATCTTAAATGGAAATATAACAAGCCTCTAAAACCTCTTAAATGATGCATTGTATTTTTATGATAGAATGATCTAATCAAATTACACGTTTTAAATCTGAATCAATACAATTATTTTAAGTGAGTTCTAAATCGTTTTAAGAGTTTAATAATTCAATGTTATATTATTAAATGAAAGTATTTCGAGTTAGATCTATTTCTGGCATTTGATTCATAAAATGGTTACGACAGCACTTAGTTGTAATTGCGTTGTACGTCCATTTATATTTAAAAAAACTATCTGCTATTAGTCTGTGTTGCTCAATTGATTGAATTTTTATATAGATCAAATAAGTACAACAAATTGTTTATTAATTTTAATTATTTTTAACTGATTTAACTCCAATTAAATTAAAGGTTAATGGTAATGCAATATTCACGTTTTAATCCGAAAAATATAGACTTTTCGGATTATATATTTTAATGTATCCTGCTAGTGAAAATGTAAGGAAATACGACAATATATACCTAATAATTATATTCCTAATTGAATTCCAAAAATTATAACAACTAAATCTGATTAAAAAATTCCTAAAATGTTATTTAAATTAGTTGAATTTAATGTATGAATGTTTCCATATTAAAAAAACGACAACAAATATTAAAACATAATATTTATATATGAAGCTGACGACCTTGATCGAGAAAAAACAGCCTGCATGTCTTGTACACTGACTCATGATATTATACATGATATGTCAATAAAAATGTAGGTAAATTAACTAGATTATACGATGCAGGTTAATGATAAATAATCGTGAAAATAATTAAGATCTAATTCAACTTATCTAGGACAAATTTTAGGTACATTTGGAATAATATTCTTATATGTCATTAAATTAATTTAACACGTTTAAACGAGAGATAAAGACATTCCGAACATTTCAACACGCTATTATAATTTAGAAGTCAGAAGTCAGGTGATGGCAAAGTCAATTGATCTTCCCACGCGTGACCTCGCTAGTTACGTAACCATATCAGGCTTTTTTTTACAATCAATACAACTGTTAGTTACACGTAAGTTAAAGGTTTTCTTATAATAATGCAATATAAGTATTGTATAAGGATTTGTAATTGTCTGTGGGTTAGCCTTTAGTAATTCTAACCACAGACGACCTCAGTCGTAAATCAAGTACTTACATACATAATTCGATTATAGGTATATTTTTCTTGAGCATTTATGAAGTATGTGTACCTGCTGCGTAATATGAAGTTTTAAAAGATCGTGTTACGCATAAAAATATACTTCAAATATTATTCTAAGTTTTAAGTATATATTAGTAAATAATTATGTTAAATCAAAAATACACACATTTTTAGTTTAAATGATAGCCTGATTGCTATTTCCAAGTTTTTTTGTATAAAAATGTTCTTTGACAATACATTCATAAACTATAACGTCGTAATTAAAAGCGAGCTAGATTTCTATTGTTTATATCATCGAATTAATCGCTATATTAAAATAAAATATCTAAGAAATATCTTAAATACCACTCTTAATCAAATTGATAACATAATTTAAGAATTTAATATAAAAAACTATTAAGTCATTAAAAAATAACTCAACTATACTTCTCAGTCTCAGAAATAGATAATTTACATATTTATATGTTTTTTTTTTTAAATAATGAATGTAAGCGAAGGAGCCGCCAAAGCAACTTTAATATGATACCGTCGTTTAAATTACTAACAAGTGCACTCTCTGACCTTTTCAAGTGACCAAAAATGATGAAACGAGTTGGCGATATGTTGTACTCTCTTTCTCACGTACCTAGTCGGATATCAATTTCGATACTGTTTTTGTATGCGCAGGAGCAAGACGTTCCTTATTTAACCTGCTAGTAACTTCCTTGCATAGTTGTTGGCTTATTGGTATCATAGATGCTTTCTACATAACTTTACATAGTCGTATGTCTAGTTATCAAGTACCTTATTTATTTAGTAAAGAGGAAGCAATACGATTTACATATACGGTATATGCCAACTGCATAAAATAAATGCATTTATGCATAACTGTAAATTAAATTATATTATGTATGATCAATCTATTCTGTGTGTTAGTTGGAATACATTTTATCTTATATACAAACAGATAGAAATATTATATACTTAGTTATGTATCTTTTCATTGTTACAGGTGGTTTGGAAGGCAAATACCGAGTAGCCGCACCTGAGCTCATGCAGGACACATTCATGAGCGACTCCGAAGACGAAGGTGGTAAGTACGATATAACTTATCGGTAATAAAACAATTTAAATATATCTAGTGCATGATTCTCACTCAAAAACACTACGGGTCTGAAAGTAGTTGTTCATTTATGTCCTAAAAACTATTCTGTAGTAATCTAGCCTTTGGTTGCCATTTCATCTGTGACCATCTCGTAATAAGCCATCTATTATCCTTATCGCCATGCAACTATAGCCCTAAAGATTGTTTTTGTGGAATATGATATTCGCCGATGTAATAATATACTTACTATATATTGAATTACAAAATAAATTATTGCATCAAAATCCAATTTAAACAAAAGAACAAACATATCGTTTATATAAATTTGCATAACAATTCCTTTTTACAAATTTATTATATACTTGCTATTTTTTCTCGTGTAGAAAATGTAGTACATATACCAATTGTACCCTCTTCGTCTAAAATGAAACCAATAATATATATTCATATTTTATACAATATTTATATATGTATAATGTATTATGACAAAGCTACTATAATGGTATGATAGGTATTTTCCAAAATGATATATAAATAATAGCATTGTTTGGCCATTTATCCTACAATTATCATAAGCCTGGTGTGTTTCGGCTAAATTGGAGTCATGTATATTTTACACTTAAAACTTTGATCACAGGAGAAGTGGAGTGTCCGATCCAGCAACAGCAGCAGTACCGATACATGAACAGCGAGGCGGGTACACTGAACCGCGCGCGGCCGCTCGAGGACAGCGTGACGGACGGACATCTGTGGCCCAGCAACAATGACAAGCGCGTCGCTACCATGGAGCGACAGCCCCTCGATATCGGGTATGTGGTCAGGGCAGAAACAAGGGTTCATTTTCTTTCAAAGCCAAAAGATAACGTTATATTGACTTTTTGTTCTATCAAAGCAAATTCATGGGACATGTAGAGGCGAATAATGTAACCTCCCGATGCTAATACTAACAGAGTCCATCCCCAGGTTCCTGGTGTCGTTTGTGGTGGACGCGCGTGGAGGCGCCATGAAGGCGAAGCGTCGCGGCGGCGTGCGCGTGATCGTGCCGCCGGCCGCCTGCGCCGCGCCCACCAGGGTCACGTGCCGGTGAGTACACACCACGACTGACCTGAGAGCACCTGTTAATGTCTTGACCTTAAAAAGATGACAGAACAGGTGATGACTGGACTGGATGAGATGACGATGGTCCTCCTGTGTCCACTAAAACTAGTGGACACAGAACTAGAACCCATCGTCCAGTCTTGTCTCTATACGTCATGTTGGTAACTAGACGCAGCAATAACTTTATTGATCTCTCGTAGTCACAAGACAGTTTAATAATGGCCCTTAAGGTACTAATAATAACGTAATAGAACCTTGATTTTTTAAATTTTTGTCATGAGTTTTACGTTTTCATCTAAGAAATAAATATACTAGGGTAACGTTCACGTATACGCACCTCATTATAAGTTAATTGAATTCTTATCGAGATTTTATACAAGACACGTAAATAGATATCAAGCAAAATGTGAGTCATTCAATGTCTAGCCAATTGTATGCCATATCATATAAAGATGAGATTCATAGTTTGAAATGAGACGTATTCCAATACATGCTTGCATACAAAACAGAAATAGACTCATTTCAGAATAATATCACAATGGAATATAATGTTTCAATAACATGACAAGATGAAAACTGACTCATAAACAGAAACGTTCTCTGTTTTTGGGATCCTGCCATGTAACAGTAATTACTGTATAATTCATACATAAAATAAGTAAATTAATCTTGAAGCAAACGAATTATTTGCACATAAATGTGTCTATAGAAACGATGCTAGGAATAGTGACGTTCATTGAACGTGAATAACCAAATTGCTAGATTGCATGCAAGATATAAGTCACGGCCTTAATAACCAAATAAATTAACATTTATTTAAAAAACAGATTAGAAAACGATGTAGAATATTTATGTTGATGTATTCTAGAAAGGTCGATGAGATGGTGTTTAAAAGTGTTGATGATCGCGAACCAAAAAAAAGAACATCGGTCATAGAGTATGCACCATTTGTGAAGGTGCTCTGTGCGTCACCAATCTAAGTTTGTAAATGACGTTTTTAAAAATGACGCAATTTTAACGTTTATGATTTAAATAAGGACTTCTTTATACCAGGTGTGCTAAGTCCTATATTTAAAATTTAATTATCTATTCTTAACAAACTTAACTCTCGTATTTAGGTGTTTGCTTTAACATTTCGAATGCTTTGTACCTAGTTGAACGTCTTGTGAAAATGTAAAAAGCCGTAAATTTAAAAGATATAGTTCGAGCTCGAGTTTCAACATATAGTTCGAGCTCTCTTAGTACATATGCCTATTTGTCTTAAACTTAATCTTCGAAACGTTTAGCACTTTTTATGGAAATAAAAATAGGTTAATGTTATTTATCACTTAAATAGATATAAACTTAATAGGGTTTTAGTCTGGATTTCCAAACACTATTCAAATTAAGGGGTAAACAAAAATAGTTGGTCACGTCTATTAATTTTTTTTTTGTATAATATAGATATATAAATAAAATAATGTTTCATAGCTGTATCTTTAAGACTAATACATTACCCTCCTCCAGTGCGGCATCTCGGCGCGCGCCCGTAGCGGCTCCGCCTCCACTTATGGAAGGCGAAGCCCTGGCGTCCCGTCTGCTGGAGTTGCAGCCTCAAGGAGCTAAGTTCTTAGCGTGAGTTGTTTTTCTTTCTATTATTTTATTAGCACCTGCTGACTTTCTCTGACATTATTGGCGATATTAATATTCCTTCCAGAGAGTTTTTTAGCCTATAATTTTATTAATTTCTAGCGACAAGTAATTAATGTCTTTATAAATGTTCAGGCCAGTAATCATCGAAGTGCCAATCTTCACCGCCTCGTGTCCGGAGAGAGAGATCGTCATACTGAGGTCGGACACCGGAGAGACCTGGCAGGACCACTACCTGCACAACAACGACAACCAGATGATACAGGTTTGATATTGTCCCTCCATTTATATATCAAAGAAACGTATTGTATCTTTCCATCGAAATTAATAATCTATCTATAATTCGAAACTGAAATGAAATTTAGATTAAGTACTACGACAAAGATTTACAGGTTATCGGCTAACTCAAGAAACGGACTGATTTCAATGCTTAGAGGATAAAGTTTATTATCAGAACAGGAGAGACTATAATATAGTTTGGTCCCCAGGAGGCGCTCACCCGCGAGCGGCAGGAGCACGGCGCGGGCGGGGAGCGGCCCGGGGAGGGGGGCGAGCGGGTCACGCGCATCATCACCTGCGACTTCCCGCACTACCTGGCCGTGGTGTCGCGCGTGAGGCAGGAGGTGCACATCATAGGGCCCGAGGGGGGCACCATCTCCTCCGCGCACATACCGCAGGTAGGTACTTACTTATTTCTGCAGAGTCTTCCTAGTCACACTTTGCCTTTACATTTTTCACGAGTTTCGTTCGTGACTCAGGTCTCTCTCAATCGTGTGAATCGTTCGTTTTTAAAATAAATATGGCATTTAAATATAAATATCAAGAGCGGTGGCGGATATCAAAACGGAGATTAATTTTGCAATTATTTAGTTAAATGAAGCCTAAAATCCTAAGACCTAAAATGAATTCCAAATGGCCCGCAGGTGCAGGCGCTGTTCCCGGCGGCGGCGCTGACCAAGCGCATCCGCGTGGGGCTGCAGGCGCACGGCGCGGGCGCGCTGGCCGGCCGCGTGCTGCCGCGCCTGGCCGCCGTGTCGCCCGTGCTCACCGTGGAGCCGCGCCGCCGCAAGTTCCACCGCACCATCACGCTCACCGCGCCCCTGCCGCAGCCGCGCGACCACAAGGTTGTTATGACGTCATTCTACGACCTCACGAAAGCCATCATTTTGTCTTTTAATTTAAGTTTCTCTTGTTTACTTGTTTTAATTTATATTTTTTTATTTGAATAATGTATATATTTGGATAAGATGTCTTGTAATTGCAAAGAATTTCATAAGTTCACAATATCTAATTACAAAATATGTCTCCCAGCTGAACGGCCACGACAAGCAGTCCACGGCCAACCTGCGTCTCCTGTGCTCCATCATGGGCGGGCAGGCGCGGGCGGTGTGGGAGGACGTCACGGGCTCCACCCCGCTCACCATCACCGACGACTGCGCGTCCTTCACCACTACGGTGTCCGCTAGGTGATGAAAATCATGATGCAATAAATAAATTGATATATGTACATTATTATATATATATAAAAATATATAAATAGAGACATCTTTGTAACTAATATATCTATATTTCGTTTTAGATTTTGGCTGATGAACTGCCAGAATGTTAGTGACGCTACTAAATTAGCTACAGAATTGTACAGGTATCATACTACTGTTATTTATTTGTTATATTATTAGACATTACTTATTGCACGATCTTTTCCTATCCTGCGTATTATTTGAAACAGATTGTTTTTAATTACAAAAAATAAAACTTTAAAAAATATAGCTCTCCATAAATGTATTGGTTTATTATATACTAATAATAAAAACATCAAGTTGATTTGCCCTCACAATGCTCTAAGATTACGGAAACATTTAAGAAAAAGAATATATGTAATAATATAAAAAAACAATAGCGACAATACTAGCGTGTATTATTGTATTAAAAATAAAGATAGTTCACGTGTTAAGTTGTCACTCGAGTCAGTTAGTTGCCTCTTCTGTATAATGGTATTTATATTATTTTCCAGAGAGATGTTGTTAGTCCCGTTCGAAGTACGTATAGTGGTGCTCGGTAAGCGCCTGGACGCTCTGGAGGGGCGCCTGCTGGTGCTCTACATCACCGACCGATACGCTTACGACACACTGCTGCATCAGGTACACGCACACAGCCGCGCACATACTATACACACACGTACACTCACACACAGAATGATCGCTTACTATTTTAATAATCATACGACGTCAGCGGTATCGATGCTTGTATGTTCATGACAGAGGCTCATGGTTTTTTTTCCACCGTTGTCATTAGTGGAAGTCTGTTCAGCTGATACTTGACTTCACTGTCTGTTCTCGTGTGTAGGAGCACTACGCGGAGGTGGCGCACTCCACCAGCGTGCGACTGCTGGACGGCAAGCCCGTTTACTTGGAGTTCTCCGGTAACCTGCTGCCAGTCACCAAGTCCGGCACGCAGCCCACACTTGTGTTCGAGGTCGGTGATCCTTATTACAATTATTTATAATCAGATTAATTTAAATAATATTTAATTGTATTTGCTTATAAATTAGAGTTTGTATGAAGACATCGAAAAACTACTGATAGTGAAGCCCCATATTACCCCTGTAGTTATTGAAATATGGTAGAAATAATAATTTCAGGCCTTCAAAGACAATCGAGTCGAGTTCCCCGTGCGAGTGAAGCACCACGAGGAGAGTCCGTCCGGAAGGATCTACTTCATGAACGAACCCAAGGTAAAATACTTCTACATAACACGTTTGTCGCTATTCGCTGATATTTGATCAACAACAACGATATACGTTTTGCAAATAAATATGCATTGAAACAATATATCAATATTTTTTGAAATGTTTCTTTCTTTGGTCTTCCAAAATGACTTAAGATTCTAATAGTTCATTAATATTAGAAGTCGTTATATAAGTTAGCTGAAGCAATGGATGAAGCCCGCCGTGTTAAAGTGTGGTCGGTGTGCAGGTGGCGAAGGGCGAGCCGTCGTGCAGTCCGTCGTGCGTGCTGGACGTGGCGCTGCCGGAGCGCGTGGCGCCGCGACCCGCCAAGAGCCACCTCGACTGCCTCAACCTGGACCAGAGCGGTCTGCATAGGCTTATATTAGACATACACAAACGAACTAGCGACCGATTTATGATTGATTGATTGATTGATTGATTGCGGACAGACGTGTGAAGTTACTTAGTTAGGGCCGGCCGGGAATGTTGTTGGATGGAGAGGGGTTCGGTATCAAGCTCTCAGTATACATTTTTCAATAGGACTATCGTGTGAAAGCTGGAACAAACGACTGGCCAATTAATGTTAAGCATAATCCACAACTATAAATACTTGATTTCCGAATTTTACATTTTTTACGTATTACTTGCTCGGAATACCAAAAAATATTGTACAAAATAATTCGAATCCAATAAAAATACATCTAATATATACAGGTTTCGACGCTCTTAACGATGAGTTGAGCTTCCACTGGAGCGACCACCACCACAACGTGGGTCCGCCTCCCATCCCCACCGACAACGGGCCACAGCTCAACGGACATGTACGTATTATACCGCTATTCAGTTAATATATGCGGGTGGAATTAAAGTCTTATTCCGCGGTCAAGATTTCTTTAAAACATTTGTGATTTTATTTATTGTTAATTCCTCTCGTATATTTCCTGTTTTAAACTATAAGCAAATTAAAATCAAACAAAACATACAAAAGATGAAGATTATAGGACGTCTATTAAATTTCTTTTCATTGTTATATCTCAAATGTATCGCAATTTTAAATCGGCATAAATTATATGAAAAAAATGTCACTTCTATTTCAATCATATCGACTACACACATCAGCTAAGCTCATTAAGTAGTTCAATTTCATGTCGCCAGGATAAATCAGTAGCTAACGGCGTCGTGAAGTATGAAACGAGAGACACAGACGACAAAGATAAGCCTCACGGTAAGTAATCTCTGAGAAAAACTTATTAATTATATATACCATATTCCAAATTAAGTAAATACCTTTGTTATTTATATCTATATCTAAATGAAAAACATTTCTAAGGTAATGAAACACGTTTCACCTTTTAACTTAGTGATTCAAAATCACTTAAGTTCTACACCATGTTTTGCGAAATAGCGATTTTACATAATGTTGAATGATTGGTTTTAAATTAAATATATATTCTATAGGGTTCCGATACATCAGTGTTAGAAGGTATTTATATATTTTTCCCCTTGCACAGAGGCTTCCCCTTCGCCGATTTTAGTGTAAGTACATAGTATTTGTAGAGTAATCATTGCTTCATTTCAGTAAATGGCGACACCACGCACGTTGATTCAAATAAAACAAAAGCCACTTTTGATTCCGACGAAGACAAAACACCAATGAACACTCTAGAAAAGGGTAAAAAGAAGCCTGAAGGAGGTTCATTCCTAGGCGGCCTGGCCGGTAAAGTAAAAAGTGTATTCAGTCACAGCGACGATAAAGAAGACAGCAAGGAATCGTCTCCCAAACCTCAGCCAAAACCGAGAGAATCTAAAGAAAAATCCCCACCAAAACCAGCTCCAAGAGTCATTAACGAAGACTTGTTAGAAAAGGTAGAAGATATGTTCAAAGATGTTCGAACGAAGCCGCATGTAAAAGACGAGGATGATGTAAACAATAAAGTATATTCAACAAAATTAATAGTAGACGAAGAAAATCCAGATGATATACGCGTTAAGACTGAAGAAGTATACCATCAATATGAGCACATGCAGCCCGTAGACACGCCCTTGTATTGCAAGAAGAGCGATCCTTTCCAGTTCCATACAGGTTGTTGTGATGGCAAATATAAGATAGGAGAAAAACACAGTCATGACGAAACCTCTAATTTGGCCGACAGAATCGAACAAGTTAGATTCTCTACACACGAAATTGAGGACATACAAGAAATTGAGGACAAAGTTAAAAATGATTTCCAAAAAGGCATAAATGAATCGAATAACGGAAAAGATAATGTCAATCAGCAATTAAGTGAAGTCAAAGAAGATATCATCGTAAAATCTGAAAATATAAAAAATAATTTAATTGATAAAGAAGATAAGTTGAAATCTGGTTACCAAGACAACGTACAACAAGTCAATAACGTTGTTAATAACAAGATAAATGAATTATCAGAATCAGGAAATGATATAAAAACTGACATCACTGCTAAAGTTGTTGATATGCAATCCAAGGTATCGGAAGATGTAGACACTATCAAGTCTTCTGCTAATGACACCATTCTTGGTTTAGTTGATACTGTTGATAACAGTCAACAAAATATAAATAATAAATTCCATGATCTTGACTTCGCCGCTATGGAACGAGCACAGGAATTGAAGCAAAGAGGCCACAATAAATTATCACAAATGGGCAAAACGTTTGAAAATACTGCCGAAGACTCAATAAAGGCAACCGAAAAGAATGTTAATGAAGTTTCAAATAAGTTAAATAATATTAAAACTGATATTGAAATCAATGCCGAAAATATTAAAGACAAAGCAAAGGAGAAGGCAAATGAAGTAAAGGGAGATATTAACAACAAAACCAATATCCTTAAAGCCGAGGCAGAAGAGATTGTAGATGATGTGAAAGAAAAAAGCCAAAAAGCCGCAGCTAATGCTAAATCAAAAGCTAAAGAAAAGAAGAGTGAAGCGAAAAAGAAGGCTAAGGAAGGAAAGAACTTTTTCACAGGACTAGTACATAATATTTTTGGAGAAAAGGAAAAAATTGAAGATGAAATTAAAGGTAAAATTGCGGAAGGTAAAGACTCTGCAAACAAAGTAGCAAAAGAGGCCTCTGCTGCTAAAGATAAACTAGAAGAAAGTATTACCAACGAGCAAGACAAATTGAAACAAAATGCAGATCAAATTATAAAAAGCTCACAAAATACTGCTAAAGAAGTTGCTCAGAATGTTAAAGATGCTAAGGATGAACTAGTAGAAAGTGCTCAAGAAAAAAGTACGCAAGCCATCAACGGTGTACAAGAAAAGAAAGATCAACTGTTGCAAAGTGCCCAAGAAAAAACTAACGAAATTGTCATAAGTGCAGAGGAGACTAAAGATTCATTAATCCAAAGTGGAGAAAACAAGAAAAATGAACTGCTGAAGAGTGCTCAAGATACAACTGGACAAATTGTCACCAACATTGAAGCTAAGAAAGATGAATTGCTACAAAAGAAAGATGAATTGATTCAGAATGCAGAAGAGAAAAAAGAGGAGCTCTTGCAGAGTGCCAAAAACACAAGCGAACAAATTGTCACTAACATTGAATCTAAGAAAAATGAAATGCAACAAAAGAAAGATGAATTAGTGCAAAGTGCAGAAGACAAAACAGAGGAGCTCTTGCAGAGTGCCAAAAGCACAACTGGAGAAATTGTCACCAACATTGAAGCTACGAAAGATGAAGTGCTACAAAGAAAAGATGAATTAGTACAGAGTGCAGAAGAGAAAAAAGAGGAGCTCTTGCAGAGTGCCAAAGATACAACTGAACAGATTGTAACAAACTTAGAAGCTAAGAAAGAAGATGTCGTAAAAAGTTCAAATGAATTAGTACAAAATGCAAAAGACACGAAGAACGAATTTTTGCAGAGTGCTCTAGATCAAACTGAACAGACTTGTCAAAAAATTGAAGCCAAGAGAGATGAAATAGTACAAAAGAAAGATCAAATGTTACAGAGTGTAGACGACAAGAAAAACGAACTTTTACATAGCGCTCACAATAAAACTGAGCAAGTTATTGGAACCGTCGAATCCAAAAAAAATGAAGTAGTACAAAGTATTGGAGAAAAGAATAATGAGGCTGTACAATATATTCAAGCCAAAAAAGATGATATTGAAACAGAAGTTAGTGATAAAACCGATTTGGCTAAACGAACACTTTTGGAAACAAAGGAAAATTTATTAACTGCAGTAACAGAAAAAAAAGATGATTTAATAAATTCTAAAAATATCATACAAGATGTCGCAGAAAATAGACTTAGTCAAATAAGACAGGAAGCTGAAGAGACTACTGAAGAAATTAAAAGAACCGCTGAGGAAACTCTGAATGCTGCTGCAGAAAAGAAAACTAAATTAAAAAGCAACATTGCATCTCAATTTAGTGCAATTAAAGATACCGGAATGGGTGAAATAGAAACTATTCAAAACGCTGTCAAAGATAAAGGTAATAAAGTACAAAAATCAGCGAAGGTGACGTTCGAAAACGTCGAAGATTCAGCCTCCAGTGCCTTCAACCAGATCGAAGGTGCCGTGAAGGATAAAGTTTGCGACGTTAAGGACACGTACGATGACCTTCAAAGTTCAACTCGAGATACATTCGCGGATCTCAAGGACGATGTACAAGGATATGAAAATTCTGCTCAAGACACTCTCCACAGCTTTCAGAGTTCAGCAGGAAATACCTTTGACAGCTTAGACGAATCTGTCAAAGAATTTATTGGTGACATACAATCCACGGCATCTAAAAGTGAGGAAAGATCAAAGGAACTATTTGGAAATGTTAAAGACAGTTTTGAAGGATTTCAAGTAGCGGCTGGAGACAAACTTGAAGATATTACGACTACAACGCAAGAACGGTGGGAGGAAGCCGACGAAAGGTTGGGGAAAGCCAAAGAGGGAGTGAAAGAGAGCGTGAAGGAGACGGAGCACGCTGTGGCTGATACAATCTCAAATGAAGCGGACAAATTTACAAGCAGTCTCAATGATTTAGGAAACTCCGTGTTTGGAATGTCGGGCAAAGGTCAGTGACATCATATTTCATCTTCATTACTTTGTAGTACATGTGGACTCATTTTACGACTACTTCATCTCTGTCATTGGTATGAACATTATTTCTTACATATCTTTAGACTTCTTATGAGTAAAATAGGTGTTATACCAACAATTAATCCTATTTACGGTATGTTATGAATTTCTATGTTATTCAATTATTCAATATTTGCACCGTTGTGAGCGACATGACAGAGAATTTTCTTCGTAAATAAAATTAGTTAGTAGTGGCTTATACATGACAATATAAAAAGTCTTTTAAAGATTTGATTTGATTTATTATATGTTTTGTTATTATTTCAGGATTCATGAAGGATTCCAGCACAAAACTGCTTGAATCAGAGAAATCACAATCTTCTCCACACAAGAAGAGTTCAGGGTAACTATCGTCATACAATATACATTGAACATGTAAATAACTGTTCACATCGAGCACGGGACTAATTCACACGGGCGATACTAAATCAAATATACGCCATTCTTTACACATTTCCTTTATTCTATTAACTGAAATATTTCTTCTATATATTAACTTATCTACTCATATTACTTTCCTACGATAAATGCATTGGATCCCAAAATGTTCATAGGATTTGGTCACCCAGCATTATACAATTATAATAAGTTTAAAATATCCCCTCTGAGTAAAATGTATCACAGTACGTACACTGCATCTAACCTCACTCGCACCAATTACAGAATACCGAAGCTTAAACGGAAGAAATAAACGAACGACTGCAGCGATCGATTGTACGGTACATAGTGTTACTTAGATTTACTATTTATTTTTATATATTACTACTGTTTCACTCGTTTATAAAAGTCATTACGTTTGATAACATTTAAATTGTCATAGCGTCTGTTACGTAATAGTACCGCTGTATGACGAGTGAAACAATTGTTTTATAGAAATGTTGTAGTTGACTTGTCTCAGTGGATGTCTATTTTAATATTTGAATTGGATAAGAGATTATTAATGTTTACACGAATTAATGAAGTTTATGTTAAGCACAAAAATAAGTCTCAATTTTATTAAAACATTGTATTGATTACAAAATTATCGGCTTCCATTGCCAAGTACAAACGAGTACAGTCATTTTATATACAAAAATAAAAACTTTAATATTTTATCAGTTGCGATTTCAAAGAAATCTTAAAATTTATATTAATTTTGTTTTTTAATAATTTATATATATTTATATATAAGTTGAATCATGTCTCTAATCTTGCCGCGTCTTGATGTTAATCACATTTGTTATATTGAAATCATATTAATTTAAATATTGACATATATCATTAATATATTAAACAGTCATTTTGTTGCAATTTTAGATTTTATATGGCCATGTCTAAACTTGTGTGTTTTGTGGGTTTGAAAAATAGTAATTTTACTGTTTTTTAATCGATAAAAAAAATTGTCAATCAGTAGCGCACAGGTGTGGACGTCATTACAATCAGATCATTTGCATTTTTATAATTAATTTTAAGATTTTTTTTTTGTATAATAGAGCCATCAATGTTTTGTGTTGCATAATTTATTGTATTTTAAATGTGTTTTCTTTACAAAGTTTACATACTTTTGTACAGTATTTAGACGTGTTCGTTGTAAGCAACGTTCGAATTGTTTTTTTCTAGATCTGCTAGGCTATTTATTTTTTTATGACTTAATAAATATTTTACTACATGGTCACGAAGCGACCCGTGGGTCATTTGATTGTGTCCGTCTTTCTGCTGAAATGTTTTTATATATAAGAATTTTGCACAAGTGTAAAATAAATTTGAATTGGAAACGAAACACATTTAGCGAGAGTAGCGCTTGCTTTGCTTGTGACGTCTCTTTTAGTTGTTAATATAAGATATTATACGAAAATGTTCTCGATCATTTGGCTTTTTATTTACTGTCTTTTATTGGCTTGTCTCGTCGCTTAAGAAATATGTTATGTGTTTGAATCAATAAGTAAGGTCACCTTTTTCCTTTAAAATTTTGCTTCAACACTAAGCAAGATTAACAAATAAAAAATGTCTTCTTCAGGAGGTACCAAAATAAAATATGATAATTAACATGAATTCGAATACAAAACCTGATTTAGTTGTAAGAAATGGATAAGAGAAGGAGCAATTATTGTCATTGCATTTGTACGCACATGTCATGACGTCACGCACACGCACCATACACTGCGTCTGCGCACCTCACACACCATCGCTTCGGTAAGTTACTTTGCGACATCCAATATATTTATACATCTTGAAGTCTGATTGAAATTGCAACGTAGATGTTTTTTTACCATAATAAATATTATTTCGATAATTATGAATTAAGAAAAGTGGGGTATTGTATTCTATAGTTTGAAATATTCAAAAGCTTTTCAGTAGTTTCACGGGATTTGGAAATACAGGTGTCATGCTTTATATTTTCGCACTGGCTAAAAAAATGGAAAATGCATGAAATTTGCACCCACTTATATAAATTAGTTTAGTTATACAATGTTATGATGTATGTATGTTTTGTTCGCTATACATTTTATTTGTTTTCCACCGTGATGTCTAGAGAGCATTTGTTTTTTTTAATTTACTTCAGTGTGATTAATTTTCTTCTATTTCACAGTTTCTTCTCTAAACTTCGCCGCAACCCATGAGTCCAGAAACACCCAGCTCTAATAATAAATTAGTGGTTTAAGACATTCTTGCATTAATTTTAAGTGGTTTTTTATTAACTCCATTCATAAATAATAATTATGACTAGTTTTATGAAATGTAATCTAATATAAGGTTCAATACTATATTTGTCATCAATTTATATATAAATATTTATTTAATTATAATAGTATAAGCTATTGGATGTATGTTATAGCCAGGTTTATGATCTACATTGCTAAATTAGTGATTCATAAATAGAATGTACCTGATTTATTTTTTATATACTACCAGTAAACCGGGTTTGATTTTTTTTATAGAATCTGCAAAGTATACAGACTACCCACCTAGGTTTGAGAATGATAGCCACTTTTTACTCTTTTTATATTTATGTAAAGCATTATTTCATTGAAATTGTTGTATGAATCATTCAATGATAGGTGCTTAAAAATGTTAGGCATTGAAACTTTTGAAATTGGGTAAACCTGAAAATATATATAATATGTTAGACGAAGTCAAGTTTAGAATCATTGTCTTTGTTCACAGCTCTCAAATGTTTTTGCACTATTTGTATCTTTTGATGTCTTGTTAAATGTAATATTAATGAAGTATTGATCATATTTTGTCCAGAACGTTACAAGGTGCCAGTTTTCTAAAACTTGATTTTTGGTTAGATTATTAGGGATTTAATATAAAATATTTCTTTGAATTATTGTGTATATATTTGTATATACACACCTCTATCTAATTGAATGTTTGCTGCCTGTTGTCTCTTTCTCTCAAAGTAATGTGGCTTATCTAATAATATGTATATTTGAATATATCTTTGGTTGAGTAACCTTGTCTGTGTGTTTTTGAAAATATCTAAAAGCTAAGCTCTTATAGATGCGAATGACTGAGTATATATGAATGTGTGAAACTAATATATTTACAATATTAATGTTATTTAAAAAATATATAAGCGTCTTTTAGATATATTTCTTTAGTAACAATAATATTAATTTAACAAACATTTAAAATGTGAATAATGTGATTTATATCTACTGACAGTAGAATAAAAATGAAATAATAAAAATGAAATATCTGTCCCATAACTATATGTATCTTGAGGAAACCCACGTTAATTCTGATTATACTGTGATGCCAAAATATAGTGTAGAATTATGTAAAAAGTTAAACTTTTGTTAAAATATTAATAGTCTATCGTCACCTTATTTATTGCTTTTAGTAATAAATTTTATTGCAAAAGTTTTGTTTACTTTATTTCCCTTTTCTGTATGATATTATGAGGTGCAGAAGAGTATCACACTACTGATATTTTTATTAGAAAAACATTTAACTCTGAATTGTTCAAATTAGTAATTAAGGACTTCAAATTAGTAATTAGTAATAGATTTCTTCTGTCACAAACAATAATATATTTGTGTTTAACCCTTCTTATCAGTACCACTAAAGCATCTGGTAAATAAACATCTTACATTTATTTGGTGGCTTATAATCTTTTTCGCCTTGGGCATGGGAACCTTTAGCCTTTTTCCAGAACGTGTTATCTATAGTTTATAATATTGTTCTTACTGTGAATACATATATATATTTAAATGCATACCTGTTCACATAATTTGGATGCGTATATTATTTTTTAAAATATATAAAACGAAAACATTACTTTTTATTTTCTAAGGCATGTTGCAAATTCTCGATTGCGAGAGGAAATGTAAACCTTATAAAAAATGGGAAGAAAATTAAAAAAAAGATAAATTTGAAATAAATATATTTCCAAAAATTTGAATATATAACATCCTCAAGCTTTACAGACCACTCTGTAAATTTCAAGTATATTTTACATAAAATATATTAAATTCATTAGCAAAGGTATAATATACTTTGCATAATACTGTAAGTTAAGCTCTTTTGCTGCACAAACATTACGTTATAAATATAAAATAAAACATATCTCGGTAACTACGAATTAATCACATTTAAAAACACCAATGTCACTAATAAGTTTATACGGTTATGAGAAAATTGTTTTAAATATTCCTAATCTAGGTATATACATATATATTGTTTAATCAATAAATCACGGTTTATTATTTGTTAAGCATAACATTTAAAGCATTTTTCCGACCACTTTATAAATTCAATAAACAACTAGTTTATCGTCTTTTTAACTTTACTGATATGATACATTTTTTACTATTGTCTAAACAAAACAACGTGTTAATAGCTGATATGTTTTGTATCCGAATTTTGAGATTGTGACAAAAAAAAAACTAATATCTAATTTTAGTTCTATTAATGAGATTACCTTAAAGTGACATTATTTTTAAATATAGCACCATTAACTATTGTCTATAAAAATGGTTTTCCATTAGTATGTCGGTGTGTTAACAGTACAGGCACGAACATTATATCACAATAACTTATATACTTAATTTACGGGCTCATTGTAAGTATAGTAATTATATATTGTTAAATTTTATTAAAAATTACCTATGCTATTAAGTATGGCATTTTACACCCATTAGTCGATTGTAAATTAATGTTACATAATCAGACATTATTGAAATCCATACTTACAATTTTTGTAATGATCAAATTACTTCTGATACAAACTTGCGATCAAAATCAATATTTTAAAAACATAAAAAAAAACAAAGTTACATAGCCTTATACATTCCACAGGTTTGTAATTTTTATAATTCAACAAACGATAGTTATTTCTATCTTTAGTAACTAAATTTTTATGAGGATAGATTATAAATATGGGTCGTTAGAGGACATTCCAAGAACAGAATATGTAAAACAAAGTTGACTAACTAGTCATGTGTCCTATATTAGTTTGTTTTATACCATCTATTCTATAGTAATTGGCGTACTGAAGCTCATGGTGTATTTGATTAGATCTAATATACAATTATAGTAGTTATGATTCACTGATATAATATATTTTTTAAATAAATAATTACAATTTATATGTAACATTTAGAATATCAACAGAAGATTATATTCAAATGTTGGCAACATGTATTTGGTTTTTAAATCACTAATTATACTCTTATTATAGTTATGACTTGTCCAATCCCTGCGGTCAGTCAGTCAGTCAGTCAGTCAGTATTTTATCAGAGTAATCTTTTCAGAATGAATGTGATGGGCCTTTATTTCACATCCCCAAACTCATGCTTTCTTTATTTGGTCAATTCTAGCCAAAAAAATATCTAATGCTGTATTCAAAAGTGTTTGTTTATAATTTAATAACTTTAGATGTCCATTACTCAGTACTCAGGCTCATTAGGTATCTCTTAATGGAAGTGATCCCTTAGCAGAATATTCAAATAAATGCAGTGCCAAGTCTGACTATCAGAATGTTAGAAACAAACAAATAAATAAGTAAATTTAATTATATAAAGCGAAATAACAAATAGATCATAAATACAGAGTGAAATATTGTAAAAGAACACATCATACAGCACACGCACACACGCACAACTAATTCATGTTGTGCTTAATGGTTTAATATTATAAAAAAATCAAAGTTAGAAACATATATTTCTTCTAAAAACAAATTTTCTACGAAATTCCTTAATCAGTTTCAATAGGACTTTACAGTCAGGGAGACTAGTATTAGGAAGGTATAAAGTGTTAACTAAATAGAAATTTTACTATGAATATACTATTTTTCAATGTTAGTATATATTGTTAAGGAGTTAAAGATAATGGTTTTAATTTCCCTTACAACCAATATAATTATTATATATATAAAATAAGATAGGCTTTGCCAAGTAAATATATATATAGTACTAATTCATAAAAAATACAAAATTTATGGAAAATCATATTTTACCGTATAATAAGGAATGAATTCATCAAAGGATCATTAATAAATAACTATTACTATACATGTAGTCGCTATCGACCGCAGCCACGTTCATTCAGTGCTGGAGTCGAAACCAGATTCCTTCTTTTCCTTGTCGTAGTTCACCACACTGTCACAGCTCAAATAATCCATATCAGTCAATTGACGCTTTATCATTAAATGCGGCGTCTTCCTGATCTGTCTCTCTTTAATAAAATTAGGTATCATACGCAGATTCTCCATCGCGTATTGTATTATTACTCTTTCAAAGAACAGGGCGAGAATGAAATGAAAGGACGCCAGAGCGATCACGATGTACGACATCAGCGAGTCCTTGGGCATTTGGAGTTGTAAAAATGTCGCCAGCCACTGCGCGGGCGACACCGTGATGTACAGACTGATAATCGTCATTATCACCAGACTAATCATCAGTTGCTTGTTGGTGATGACCGACCTCCTGTAGGGGGCGCCGTGACTGAACACCACGGCCATGGTCAAGTACTGGAACATGGATATCGTAAAGACGGCGTAGTTCTCCCAGCACTTGTTGGCCTCCGGGCCCTCGTACGTGTGACGCACGTACCACGGGAAGTACGTCAGCGCCAGGTAGGACAAGTACTGACCCAGGACTATCAGCGCCATCTGCCCGACCAGCGACAGGAGAGGCACGATGCCCAACAGCGACGTCAGGGGTGGCAACTTGCACAACTCACCCGTGTACGCCTCCGTCATACCGAAGAAGAACGCAAAATTGACGATCAGGGCGACATCTATATACAAGAACTGGAAATCGGTGAGATTGGAGTCGAAGTAATAAAGAAAGGCGACGGACATGAACTCCGTAAGTGAGTAGGCGATCATGAACTTGAAGACACCAAAGCTGGTGGAGAGCGCCGCGCGACCCTCGCGCAACAGGCGCGCGACGCACGCCACGTCCGCGCGCGCGCTGCTGAAGGGCGCCGCCACGCTGCACGCGCCCGACAGCGACACGCCCGCGTGCGCCGCGCGCAGAGCGCACACGTCGTTGGCGCCGTCGCCGCACATACCTGCGGGCCACGACTGATTAGACCCGAAGGCAGATTTCAGTATTTACAGTATCTTTTTTGTTGTTTTCCTACTTGTTCCTTAAACGAACGGACCCGGACAAAATTATTAAGTGAACATTGAACGGATACCGTAAGCACTCTTGGACCTTTTTGTTTCACAGTAGTCCCACACTACTAGCCCCGCCCACTCACCCACGTAGTATCCCAGTTCGCGGTAGTCCATCACCAGCTGCTGCTTTAGGTCGGGACTCGCGCGAGCGAACACCGCGCCGCGACACAGCACGCGGGGCCACTGCAGCGGGTGGCGGCCGCGGACCAGCTGCAGACACGGAATTATTATACTTTACAAATTCAACCACCTATAAATAAGTGTTTCGCACAGAGAAACTGTCTGAGAACCATTTAAGCTTGTTGTTTAAATTTATAATTAAATATGAGGTGTCCGTTGTTACTGCCCTATACTCGTTTTCTTCCAGTAATATGAAACGATTCTTACAAAAATGTGAGAATGCAAGCATGAAATAAATATATCATCAATGTTTCTCTTTTGTAAGGAAAAATATCACTGGACTGGTAAAATGTTAATAATAATCTGTCCAACCTTCCAAGTATCTCCAGTCATTACGATCTTGTATCTGGGCTCCTGGCCGGGCGCCTCGCCATCTTGTTTGTGTGTCAGTGTGAGTGTTTCCGAGGCGCAGCCGCTGTCCATACCATCAAAGATCCGGTCCAGAGGTACCCGATGCCCAACCGCCACCTTGGCAGCATAAAAATAATGTTTTATCATCCCATTAATATTATAGTACGTGTAAGTTGGTATCTTTAAATGTTGTGAATTGTGTGAATGGATACAGATAGACCATGACCGTACATACATATAGGCACAAAAGTACACTTTTTTATTTTGTTTCAAGTAGTTTGCTGCCTTATATTTATGATCTCATAGAGGTCGTACGTAATATACACAGATATTAATACAAACCCCGTGCAGCGTACTCTCGCAGTATACTTCTTCCCCTCCTCCTCCTTCTCCCCCTTCCCCTCCCACAGTCATAGTAATGATTCTCTCCCCACTGGCCAGGATGCCACATTCTTTGGCAACGCTTACTGCAGTGTGTATGTTGTCACCTGGCGAATAATAATTCGTTACTTCAAGATGAGAAGCCTTCTCAGTGGACTTTCATTATTACTAAGAAACAGTTTTTATAACAGTTTATATCAAACTGATCTCATTTTAAGAGTAAATTATATGTTAAATAAAGTAAAATCATTATTTTACTTTATTTAATATATACATCATTGGGCATCTGAAACATCAGGGAATTTGGGAGGAAGAAAAGTGATAATGGGGAGTTAATTTAAGGTGTCTGTGAGCGAGGATAAAGGGTTTAGGACTATTGACCATCGAGTTTAAAATAAAATTAAATAAATAACTTAATCCTCACCTGTAATCATCACTACGTGAATGTTGGCTTCTTTCAGTTCCCTGATGATGCCGGTGGTCGCCGGCTTCAGACGATTCTCCATTATGACGAGACCCAGGAATTCTAAGTCGCATTCCACCTTTTACAAAGGAATGTAAACATAAGAAACCTTTTTAAACCAACTCGACTACATGAAACAACATAAACAAAACATGGATGTCAAAATCATTTCAATTAAAAAATATACTAACGTTCTCTAGAACCGTTTCTAAGTAGCATAGATTAGACATCTAAAAACCACTGACATCGCTACAGTAAAATAAAACTTTGTATAAAAAAAAGAAAAGAAAAAAGATGTGAAAGTAGCACTATGTATAATCAGTAAGCCGACCTGAGCGCGGTCCATCTCCTTCAGCGGCGCGTGCGTCCGCAGCAGGCGCGACGCCAGCGCCACCACGCGGAACCCGCGCGCCGCGTACGAGAACAGCTCCTCGTCCAGGTTCACGGGCACTGCACGATAGCGACACGTCACCTTATGTATTACACAATCAGAGGCAACAACAGTCCACAAGGTTCTAGTTGAAGTCATTGCCAGTCTAGTTGACAGAAGTTATAGCTTAATGATAAAAAAATATATATCAATTGAATAGTAACAAGAATACAATTTATGACATTAATAGACAGTGGCGTCGGTGGTAAGCGCTGTATTAAGGTTTTATAATCTAATTACAAATATAATCCTTTAACAATGTATGTAACCAAACGAATCTATGTAATGCCGTTATTAAAAAAATACGTTCAATTTATATCATTGTAAAAGAATCAGTATAAGACGACAATCGTACGTGTACATTTTTAAGGCCATATGTATATTTTAAGGTCTTTATTTTTTAAGGTTTCACACAAAACTATCCAGTGATTTTTGCGTGATTTACAGACAAACATTTCACTTTCATATATGTAAAAGGTGGTAGCATAATAAATAGGTCACCAGTGTCTGGTCGGCACAGAGTCCGTATCATCTCGGGTGCTCCCTTGCAGTAGAGCCGCAGGACGTCCTCCCCGCGCAGGTTCACCGCCACCGACGAGCGCTGCAGCGCTGACACGAACTGGTACTGCTGGACCACGCCCACTTCTAGCGGCACCTGGATTTATATATACACATTATAGTGAGACAAATCTGTATTTTTACTTATATTAAAAAAGTACTTCTTATTCACATAATGGAAAAGTAAAAATTATAAATCTCCTAATACTCACGTGAACGTCATCTACATCTATATTAGCTGGCCCCTTCGGTCTCACGATTGTAGGAATGTGCAAGTCAAACTTGTCTTTATCAGTAAATTCGGGTTCTTCCAGGTCCCAGCCGGTTGATTCAAACATCTAGGAGTATTATTATATTCTATTATTTGTTTCTAGCAATAAAATAACAATGTTGTGGATACAATAAAATATTTTATATAAACCAAAATTTTATTTAAAAATGAAAATTGAATAACATTAATATGCAAGATAATTCAAAGTTAAAAACTATATTATATTTATACATACAGATTATATAACTCACCTTCAAATCCAGGGGATCTCCTACCATCTGTCCATCCAGTAACGTTAGACTGTGGCAGGAAGCCATACCTATCTTCAATTCGTGGAGGTCATTCAGCGCCCGTGGGTCCCGGGTGGGTCGGCCCAGGGTGGGGGGGGAGCTGTTAGTGGTCGTCACCACTCCCCACATGTCCATACCGTCTTCCGTTAGAGTACCTGTCTGGTAAAGTTTTTTTATATGTAAGTGACTTTATTTGAATATAGAAGTCTTTGAAGTGTAGTTCAGTGGGCTTTGTTGTTGTGTGGTGGCAGTTTCGTTGAGTACAGTCACAGAAGTTGCAGGTTCGAATTCTGCTTGTGTCGATAGTTCTTTCATTTTATAAATATATCACAATGCAAGCCTGGCTGGCCTAGCCTGGCCGTCATGGATAACGTGTTTATAGACAAGTTCCAAAAGACAAATAATTTCACAGAACTCTAATAGTTGTTGGTTGTTGTTGGCTTGTTGGTTGTCATGTCCAAAAAAAGTGTAACGGAATTTGAAAGCAAATTGATAATTTTTATATAAATCAATTTTACAGACAGTTAAAATTAATGATTAGTTTTTTCTATTGCAAACGATATTTTTTAACCATTTGACTGAGCAATAAATAAAATTAAACAGCTCGAATAATGTAGATGTAGTAATATGATTGAAACCTTATCAAAACAGATACAGTCGAGCGAGCCGCTGACGTTAACGGCGCGCGTGTTGAGACACGACACTTGTGCGGTCTTGAGCCGCGTCACGGCGTAGAGGCGGCCCACCGTCATGGCGGCCGGCAGCGCGGGCGGCACCACTATCGTGATGATGTCCAGGGCCTTCAGGATGATGTCACCCACCGTCAGCGCACGGTAGGCCTGGACATGACATATTCATCATGAAACTAACATTTACTTAATTATTACTATTTTCGAATGTTGTCTATCTAGAAAGTGTATTCTATCTAGATCCTAACAAAAAAAAACTATACTAAAATAAAAATAGCCTCTTCAGTCTTTGCAATCATAAACAAAATGGACACCCTCTTGGCATTACAAGTCGTTTTTGCCTGTACAGCGCGAGCGAACCCGCTAGCAAAAGCTAGTTAAAAAAATGTATTCTTAAACAAACACAAAACGCTATTCTATTTCTTTTTTAAAACATGTCAACAAACTGTTTAAAACATGTCAACAAATTGTTTTTAAAACATGTCAACAACCTTCAACGCGACTGTGTACCCCAGCCCCAGTAGCGCGATGCCGGCCAAGATGAATATGAACTTGTAGGAATCTCTTTCGAACTTGAAGTCAGCGGGTGTAGGGTACAGGATGCTGCGAACCAGCTCGCCTTTTGTGGTGCTGTAGCCAGTGCGGAGTACCACCATCCTGGGGAGTATAGAATCGTGAGAAAAAATAAATATAAGAAGAAAAATAATAAAAGCTGTGTATACAATGGGAAAGTAACGGTTTCTGCGAGTTTATTCTAAAAAAATGTTAATGATTGCGATAGCCATGAATTCAAAAAGTTAAATTACTTGACGGGTTCGTTGCCGTACTCTTTCGTCTGAATAATTTCAGTGCCGCAAAAAAGTACGCTGAAGTTGTGCTCCTTCATGTCGAACTCTTTGTCCACACGCTGTAGCGCCATTTTCGTCACCGGTACTGATTCTCCTGATGACGATAGAGAGCAAACAGATTTAAAATAAAAACTAATAATTCCATCTATAATAACTTTTCCGAACCATAATGTCAATTTTTTGTAAAACGGTCCCAATTACGATTTCCGGCCAAGGCAATATATTTTTATTTGGTCAGATGTAAACGAAATATTTTTTTTTTGATTGTTCGTCAATGAACTATATCCGTGACTTTTAGAGATGTGCTATTATTTCAAGGCACTATGATCAAGGTGATTATTCTAAGCCATATATGCACCGGTGAGCATGCTCTCGTTGACGACGGCGTGTCCTGAGAGCAGCACGACGTCGCAGGGCACGGGCCCGCGCTCCGCCAGCAGCACGTCGCCCGGCGCCAGCGAGCGCGCGTCCGCCCCGCGCCCGCCCCACAGACGCACTGACGCACGCGCCTCCACCGTCGCACGCAGCGCCTCCTGGTTCTAGAGAAGGTGAAGGGGCGTATTATGTACACGAGTGCAGCCTTAGGACATAGACGTATAAACGGTTCACACTGACAAAACTCAACAGATTTATCTAAATAATAATACTATTTATTATTCTAATACGAGTTCGGAGAATTTCCCCCAAACTTAATAATCGATCGACAACCCCGGATAATCAATGATAGATGGCGTCTACAAATATAATCCACAGTTACAGCCTACGGATATTAATCGAGAAGTTAAATAATTGATACTAATATTAGTAAAATTCGAGACATAAAAGTAAAAAGAATTACATTGACCAAATTTATTTTATCCTAGAATAGCTGGTGCCAGCGGCTTTGTCAGCTCCCACAATTCTCATGACTAAAATAATATGGTGCTGACTTTAATCTATACCAGATATAATAGGTACTCTATGGATAGGAGACATTGATAAACACAACGATTGCCTGTCCAGTTATTTTTTTCGGGCCGGACCACATACATATAGACAAAAATTTCCATCTGATATTCCAATATTCCGAAAGCTTAGTAATAAGCAAAGTACATAATCTTAGTACATAAGCTAAGAACATTATTTTAATACATAAGCTAAGAACATAAACTTAGTACATAAGCTAAGTAACCATAAAAATGGGTATAGTGGGTTAATCTTAAAAGCTAGATATAGACTGTCGCGGACTTTCTTTTAGAACTTTGAGAGGGAAACAATTTCGTAGTAGTTGATTTTTTCGTAACTTTCAAAGAAGAGAGGCAAGGAAAGCTCTAAATTTTGCCATTTTCGCAACATTTTTTATTGCTGCTCCTCCCCTAATTATCTTAGCGTAATGTTATATAGTCTATAGCACTCCTCGATAAATAGACTATCTTATATGTACTTAAAAAAAAAATCAAATCGGTCCAGTAGTTCCTGAGATTAGCGCGTTCAAACAAACAAACTATTCTCTTAATATATTAGTGTAAATAACAATACTAACCTTTTTGGTTTGTATGACGGACGTAGTGACACCGAAGGTCGACATGAGCACCACAGCAATACAGTAATAGTAGTAGGGCTCCGCCAACCATACCGCTATAGTGAATAATTGGAAAACGTAGAATGGATTGAAAACTTCTAGAAGAATCAGTTTCATTACGGTTTGTACGGGCACCTTGATCTCATTCAGTCCATAGATGTTTAACCTGGTAAGAAAGTGTTTTTTTATTTACAGTTCTCAGACAACTAACAATCGCGGAATATGTTTTTTGTATTGAAACAGATATTCTACAGAAAATAAGAGATTTATTTACACATTTTTTAAACTTACTAAGCCAAAAATATAAAGATGAGAGTGGAATATGTTGTGTTATATTTTATTGTTTTACTTCCATTTGGTTATATAATTCAATTTTCAATGTGCGGCAATAATCAGACAAAAAAATTGCTTTAGTGTACAGAGCTATTCGTTATAAAGTAAGTTAATTAGAAGGTGTATAAGAAAGAAATAAAACAAGTTACGATTTCCTGAACATAGCTTATAATCTAGTTTCATATAAGCGTTTCTAGCGTTATTCCACTCACATCCTCATCCTGCGCTCGTGGCAGGCGGGGCGGGCGGCCAGCGCGTGTAGCCCCGCGCACGTGGTGCCGCGCTGCACGCCCGCCAGCCGCGACCAGCGCGCGCGCCCGCACTCCCATACCAGCTGCTGCTTCTTATGGACGAAGCAGCGATAATGCTGCACGTCTAAATTAGTTTTATATTTTATTATAGTTTCTTTATTTTTTCGACTTTTAATCAATACAAGTGACCACTTGTGTAAGTCAAAAAAGCAGAAGTATCGAATGTATCGCAGTTCATAAACAACCAACAATGCAATACTATATAAGTCAATAAAATGATTACATATACATAATATGTTTTTTAAGCGGATGTAAGTATAGCCAAGTTGTAGCTTTAAAAGTATACTTAAATAGTTATATGGTTTAGCAAAAGTTATTGGTTTCTTCATAAAGATCCAATTCAGTAGTTTCCAGCTATCAATCTTGTTCACTCACAGTCACGTTTGTGTCGATCAGTTTGGTGTTTGAAATAACAATGATTAACACCGATGAGTCAAATATAACATACACAATTTTGATAGGTGTTTATTGTATTACAAAATCTCCAGTTTCCGAATATGAGAATGTAAACCCTTTAAAAATATCTATACGATAGAGTGCAATATGTTGGCGAAAAGACTGAAAAGAAGAACTGGCTTTCATTTATAAAGTTAAACTATTTTGAATAATTTTGTTTGTTATATGCCTGTGCTATAATTGCAGTAAAATCATTTGAAATTTGTATATGATGATAGATAGCTCATTAATGGTCTTACCGTAGACATAAGTCATTGCTGAAGGTTAGCTATTTCTCATATTTAATGTTCGGGTCTATTGTAGCATAAAAATAGCATCGAATATGCATATTAATTTAGCATAACTCAAAATATAAAAGCGATAACATATTATTTATGACTCAGTAACAATTTTTATAAACGTGAGGAAACCATATAAGTATTCTCGTATATTCATCTGACTTATCGCAACGGAAATCCTAGTTCATTATAAAAAATAGTCATTTAATCGCTGTTATTTACAATAAATCTCCTATTAAATGTATTTCTACCTTAAAATAAATATGTTTTGTTGAATAAATAAAGAAGCACTAACATAAATTGACAGACCACAATTTTATAGAATAATATTATTCGTACTTACTTAATTTTGTACCGTCTTCCAAATGTAAGGGAGTATACAGGTCGTCTGCACTGGTTACAACACATTTTTCGTCACTGAATTCGTCCTCAAACCCTTCATTTAGAAATCCACTAAAAATAAAAGACATCATTAGCCAAAATTGAGGTAAAAAAATTATTTAGATATTTATTTGTTGTTACTTTAAAAAAAATATACTAAGATGCATGATGTAAACAAATAAAAGAAAACCCACCTGGAATCAGCAATATTTTTATCAATTATCTTATGAATGAAGTTGGTTTTGCATTTCTTTTGATATGTTTCCTAAAAATAAATCAATTTTACAGTTGATTAAGTTGCAGCAATCATTACAAGTATTTATAAAACATGTCTTAACAAGAATACTTACTACAACCAAAACCTTCTCGGCTATCTGAAAGCTGCACCTATATGAGGTAGCATATAGCAGCCAGGTAGGACACCAGTGAAATACCAGGAACGGAATACCACAGAACAGGGTTGACAGTATGTACACCAACACACTCCGCCACCTGGACTTACGGTATCCATACACCACCTATTATATACATTATATATATTTCAATTATTATTAGTCTATGTATAAATCAATACATAGACTAATAATAATTGAAATATTTATTTATGTATGTGCAATGCCATTGATTAAAGGTATTTAGTATTTTAAGTTGAAAATGAATTATATTAAAATATATTTGTACATTATATTTATCTATTTACTATCTATCATTTTCCTTATTTATATATACTATATATTTATTTCCAACAATACAAACTTTTTTTTTTATTTAAATAAAAATATTTTTTAAAGATTGTTTTGAATAGCAGTTAAAAACAATTTGAATATACTATATATTTATTTTCAGCAACATAGAAAGGGAAACCCCCTAACATCAAAGGAATAACCAAAACAGATTGATAATTATAATTTTATATTTAAATTAAAAATAAAATATCATTATTTATACAATTACTTTTTTTACTATAAAGAATGTATTTTTTTACCATAAAGAATGTAACTTATTTTACTATAAAGAATGTAACTGTTACCATTATATAGTAATGTAATAACTATTATCAATAAAAAATATAATCTAATTATTACAACAATCATTGCCTTATTGTAGTATTATTTTTATAGGAAATTCTGGGAATATCATGAAAGGATATTTCAGAAATAGCTTTATTAAAATATGTGAAGTAAATATATTATGATAAGAAAAAGCAACCATGTGTTGTGGCTATTCGTTATCATAAAATGTAGTAATCATGCATAGAAACTTGGATCTATATATATTTGGCCCATATCATTTGTTTGACACTAATTATGTAAGAAATCAAAGTCAAGCTCAAACCAGCTTTTAGAAATAAATATTTCTGCTTTTTCTATTAAATATTATAGCAATATTGAATCCAGTGTCCAGTCAGTCATGAGAGCATCATTCAATAAATATTTCATTAAAAGAAAAAAGTCATAATAAAAAAAAGCATTAGAAGAATGCAGCTATATTTTTAGAACTGCAACATATCCCAACAGGAAAACACATTGTGATCAACCTTGCAACAGGATGACAAATACTATCTATTATGAAATTAATTGAATGTAATCATTACATGATTGTAATATAATAATGAGATAACAATGGATTGGCATTTAGTGGACAATAACTACTAATATATAAGATGGAATTCTGATGGATCAGTGACTGGAAACATTTTTTACAAAAATGTAATATTTAAGTTGGTATTATGGTATTAATAACAGAGGCAAATTTCAATATTATTACTTAAGTAATAACATCTATGTTTCATGTTCACAGAAACATGCTATAATTGTTTTATTTAATTTGTTATGAGAAAAACATACAAAAAATACTGGTGGTTAATTTATGGCCACTAGATAACTATTACACTTAAGTTGATCAAAAGTATTATGAAATCTTTAAGCAGAAAATAGTATATATATTTAATATAACAAATAAATACCTGATCAAAATCTGCATCTGTATTTATACTTTGGGATAATATATCAACTCTGAGTTCTGCACTTTCCAAAGAACTGTATTCAATGAGTGGTTGAAATTCTTCTTCTGACTGCATGATTTTTATTTTATTTAAAATAAATATTTTTACAGAAGGGCTGTTATTATAACACAGTTATTTTAATTCCATGATGCGGAAACATTTAACACTTATTGATAAAAAACCATTTCAAAATATTTTTGTATATTATTAAATGACAACCTTGAAAACGAGTTATTATGAAAGGGAAATTTAAATTGTATGTTGAACAGTTATCTTTAGCAAATATTTCCCCAAATTGAATGAATTGTTGAATAGGAAGCACTAAGCAATACTCTCTGGATTCAGAAGCGGAGTTAAATTAATATCCAAAAGAAGAGTGATTCACCAATGGCATATAATAAAAAATACTGACACTGTTGTTTGTTACAATACACTTTATCTAATATTAATTGATAACCATTGTTAAATTATTACTTCATTATATAGTATACATTTATAAAAAACACATTTTCCTACACTATTAAAGCCCACTTAACAAACAATTTTATCTAAATTACTGAGCATAATAATATGGTATAACATTTTATAAAATATAAACATAAACAAAGTGTTTACTATACTATGTAATCGACATATGGTAGCCTAAGTGACCAGAAGTTAAAATGACACTGAACATCGGTATTGCCATTTTACCTTTATTTTTAATTAATTTGTAATTTTGGATTCAATTAGTTTCTAAAGAATTAATGGGCACTCTATAATTAACTCTACAACAAAATACTTTGTGGAAATCTGCTTAAAAATATAGAGGGTTAAAAAAAGTCTCTAACAATGTTACAAAACTTGAAAAGACTTGATATAACAATATATTTACCATGTGAGTGTCATCAAATTCAATTTGTTGTTCCATACTTAGAGTCATGATGTTCGTTCTGAAATAAAATGAAAAGTATTAAAAATAACCTAAAAGAATAAAATAATACCTCGTTATTTCGGTTATCCAGTTTTTAGAGTTTTCTCTGCGACTAACTACAATTTTTTATCTGTATTAAGCTTGACATTTGATTCTTGTCAAAGTCCGAACTGTCAAGCGCAGAGTACGGTGTCAACTGTCAAATGAATCGCAATTCGCAAAGCGCAAACAATTATAGTTCATGTCTTTCAAAGCTCCTATTTTATCATTATACGATTGATTTAAGTGCAGGCAATTTAATTTTAATTAAAATAAGGTAAGATCAAGTTAAGCTATATTCATTGTGGTTACAAAATGCAGCAATCGATTTCAGAGGATATAACCTCAATACGTAATTGCCGAATAGTTTGTGTTAAATAAAATATGATTAATCAAATAATTTGGTAATATATTGTCGACGTACGTTAATCAAATAAATAGCTTGTGTTTACAATTTTCTCATGATTTTTAAATGCAATAATTTTTAGCTTATAATTCAACAAATATGGTATAAATTGTTTTTATTATAGGTCACAATGATTATACCAGTTCGCTGTTTCACCTGTGGAAAGGTAATAGGAAACAAGTGGGAAGCATACCTCGGCCTCTTGCAAGCGGAGTATACTGAGGGGTAAGATAAAAAACATTGTATTTTTTTACTGACTGAAAAAATAAACAATTGGAGTGGAAATCCCAAGACCCAGATCCCAGACTAACTGTTGACATGAGTTAACTGAATTTTCAAAAATTAAATTTTATGAATAAATTTGGAGAAGCTATTTATTTTACATATTATATGTAGATGGCATAGGACCTTGAATATTTCGATACATACACTTTCATATCTTAAAACCTAAATAAAATCTTTCAAAGCTATCTCTTGCCAAGCAACATCCTCACACTTTCACATATCATACTTTAAGCCATCTGTAATTGATTAAATTTTATGTAAATCATACATTTTTTACTGTTTATAGTAAATATATATATATATATAGCTCAAACTATTTATTATGTTGTTCTGGGTAAATTAGAAAATGAAAAAGTAATGTATACTATGACTTAAATATAATAAGCCAAAACAAAATTAGCCATGTCCAGAAATTTGGACATATTGTAATTATAATCTAAACCCATAATTTTTTGAAAAAATGCAGAAAATAAGGCCTATGTGTTGTATATATATGTTGAGCAGGACATTAACCTTATTGAATTTCATTAAAAAGTACTGAAATACTTATATAGTATTGAATTATTTGAATGAACCAAACACATCAACCATTTGTAAAAAAAAATAAAAATTTGGCAATATAATATATTATGTGTAGACAAAAATTCTATTATTACAATAAATAATTATTTTGTGATATATTAGAGATGTGTCTTAAATCTTTCAGACCCACTTACATATTTTCTTATAATTACTTAAAAACTGCCACCATATTCATGAAACAACTTGATTTCTATCAAAAGTCTCATATGGCAGTCACAGAAGTTTAATTTTGTTAAAAAAAATTGTTTATGCCTATATGACCAAAATGTTTTTTCCGAAGTACAAAAATAGCTTGACATAGAAATCGGGATAATCATGAATAGTAGTAGAATCATGAATAAAATAGTTATAACTGAGGTGACTGTAAATCAGCCATACCAAGATTGAATAAGCAGGACTTAAAGAAGACTGATACTTTAAAAGTGTTAAGCCTTATAGTATATGTGTATACTCGTACAGCATTGCTTATCTGGTAGTGTATTGAGGGCAGTTTTACATGTGATATTCACAATAAGACATGATTACTATTTATTTACTGGACAATTATTATATTCAGATGTTCACAGTACATAAAAAAAAACAAATATATCATAAAAATAACAAAAATATATATTTTGTGTATTTTGGCATACTGTTTGCCATATCTTCTTTGACATTTGGGGTAAATAGTCACACAAAGATTGTTTTTTGTACCTACGTGGTATATAAGTCATATGGAATGGTTGTGGTCGATTATATTTCATTAAAAAGACATAAACAACATGTATAACAAAAGCTCATAATAATGTTAATTATTTATTTTTCTTGTCCTCTAAATAACGAATAAATGGACTAATTAACTTTACTTGTTGCAGTGACGCGCTCGACGCTCTTGGGTTGAAGCGGTATTGTTGTCGGCGCATGCTCCTTGGTCACGTTGATTTAATTGAGAAACTGCTGAATTATGCACCGCTGGAGAAATAATTGTATCTAAATATAACATTCCTAACTTTAAGTTCATTTGTATTGTAAATTTTAAATTTAATAATCTCTGTACCTTTCCCCCGTTATTAAATTTATTATAGAACATATACAGTATATATATTTCATTCAAAAAAGCATATTTACAACATGCCTTATTGTAGCTCCAACGATATCTATGCACATACGATGTTTGTATGAATAAAAAATATTTCTAGGTTGTTCTTCTAAAGCAGTGTGCACATTTATGACACCTTGAACTGTATAATGTGTTTTAATAACGAAGTGTAAAGTAATTAAGATAAACGTTGTTTATAATCTTTTGTTTTTTTTTTATTTGCTTTGCGATTATCATTCAACCTCGTCATATTATCATATCAACATCGTCATGTTATCATTTCAACCTCGTCATATTCTTTTAGCAAACTTTTTTCACATGGATTAGCATAATCGGCAAATAATTAATAATTAAATATTTGGAATGAAATTATATGAACGAAGAAGAGAAACCTATTTTATATCTAAAAAGAAATCCCCTACGTTGAAAGTCGACGTTGGTGACATATAAAATTATGAGAACATACTAGACTTATCCAACATGACAATTTCACTTCGTACGTAACTGCTATAATATTAACTTACACAAATAATATAACGAATGTATGCAAACCACTATTTGAATTAAATTGAATATTGGGTTTAATTATTTTTATCAGCATGGTATGGAACAAGTTTTTCTTTTGCATTTAATTTATTCATTTGATTCTATACTGTTTTATTTATAATCACTTGACTGTCTGTAAATAGACTGACACAATATTTAATTTGGAATTCATTGTAATCCTTTTAAATGTTGTAGTGTGACCGCATTTTGAAAATGAACTGCCTACTTCCTATGTTAAAATAGGTACAAGATACTTGAAATATATTTTTCCGAGGGCGGTAATTCATGTACAACTTCTCTTCTAACTTGTTGCGTATTACCATTGGCAACAGTCAACACTTACCATCAGGTAAATATCTGTTTCGTGTGACCACTCAAAAAACAAATAATTTAGCAAGATAATAATAAAAAACACATAAAAGAATTGAGAGGATTTCGGTTCCAATAATGGAAGGGTAATACACGAATGTTCAGCCTTGTAACATTTTACTTGTTGTGGTGCGTTGTGATGCTAAACCGCTGACCTCGTAACTTTGGATTGAATGTGGCTTGTGGCTTTAATAATAAGTAATCATGGTAGCAAAGCGAAACCGCCGAATAGAAATAAGTATACACGTCATGTATTATAAACAGTGGACACATTTGACGCCGAATACGATATAGAGATTCCACTATCCCGGTGCAGTTAAATGAGTTCATTTTTATATTATAATAAATATTATTGAATTTATAGTGACTAATGTTGTTGTAAACTGGAAAGCTTCTCGCATATACTTTTAATCGGTCTGAAAACGGACAATTTTAAAGTTTTAGTTCAAACTCAACCCTAGAAAGATAGGTATGGTGAAATTAGATTGGAATGTTAGATCTTTTTGATGTAACTGAAGCCTTATGCTGCGTTCAATGCTATAATTGTTTTCAAGGTTTGCAAAAAATGCATCATGATGAAAACTAAAAAGATTGTATACTGATATAATCGAAACATAAATACAAATAAGGTTTTAATGATATACCTTCAGCACACGAGGCCTCTACTTCCTTGTATTGTAAAAGCATGTAGGTATCCCACGTACAATTTTGCAACGGTAATGCTACCTACAGAAACAACATTCGTTTACCAACACTTTACCTGTACCATTACAATAATAGACACAACATTAAATCAGTTCATATGCACTGCGAGAATATAGGTACGTACCTACACTACTCTTTTCATACACTTTTCACTCTTTTAATAAATACAACTATATTGAATATTAAGGGATATTAAATAAAAATAAAACCTTGTCACAACTGAATGGCGTTTATGTAAGTCCATTGTGACGCAAATTATAGTCTTTAACATTTGTGTTTCGCATCAGCAGCTACAAATACAATAGAATGCTCCATTTAAACACACAATATATTTAACTGGCTTTCAGTGCACGCCCAATAATAAAATGTAAGTATCTACCAATTCATTACTTTTGCACGCCCAAGCTACATGCAAACCCAGATGGCACAAGACAAAAAATCAGGCAGTAAATTTCTAAACATGTATGAAGGTGAAACAACCAATACATATTCTTCTTTGAACTAAACCAGTAGGTAAAGACTTTTATGTAAATGTGACATATTACTGACATCGAGACAACAATGTAATGAACGTACAATGAGAATGACGTAAGACTGACATCATTTTAGAAATAGTACTGATTGTAAGAGAATTCTAATATTAGTAATTAAGTCAATCGATATATATGTAAGTATGTATGAAATATAAACATACACGCAATACGAGCTTATTAATCCGACACGGTCGCTTGTAATATTTCTATGTAGTATGTGTATATCGTCTTCGCCATTGAATTATAAAGAAATTTCTATAATAAAGCTACCTACTTAAGAATTATAAAAACGATATCGCCAGCCGCTATTCAGGGTCTCCTTTTTATGTGTGTCAGTCAGTATTATAAATTACTGTTTGTATGTAACAGTTTTACTATTTCATAAAATAAACTAATATAAAAGTTATTACTTTGATACCACATATAAATGAGAGGTAATAATTTTGTTATTGTATGATTGAAGTTTAAGCACACATCCGTTCTGAATACTACAAATGAAAAATCTGCTCATATAAAGTATGAAAATAGTGGTGAATCCTAAAAACATTACCGGAATATGGCTATTATAACTTTAATTTTTATTTAAAATACAAAAATAAAATATCCTTGAAAAAGATTACCTACCTTTACGAAGTCATTATATTTTAACATTACTGGGTTTAAAAAAATAAGTTGTAAAATACAAAGTTAAAATAAGTAACATTCAAAGTAAATGGAATATAAATATAAATATTTATGTAAATAGTATACAAATCTAGTTTCATATCACTAGACACTAAATATATATTTTTTAGTAAATTGGAAGCGGAAGCTTGCATTTGGTGTCAGGTTAGACGGTTAAATTGCCGGGGGACCCCGAGACCTTGCGCGCCCTCAACTTGATATATTGCTCATTTATTGTTACTACCTGTTCTACAAATCAGGTCGTATAGGTGTTTGGCCTCATTTCAATTTCAATGGCAATTGGATTGATTGTTATAAAAACTGCTTGTGTATATTCGAATAAGTTATAAAAGTTACACCGCCATGTTTTTTATATAATATATAAACAAAACTAAGGCTGCTTTCTCAGAAATTATCATAAATACAGTATGTTAATGGTGACCTTAAGCGCGGGTCAGACATTACATAATTATTGTAATAAATTACTCACAGACGACCAATAAAGAAACGATTTTATTGCTTCCCAAGCCTATGAACTTTATCGAAATTTAAACCTGTCTTGTTTTAATCTAAAATACTTACTATATAAGTGATTTCAGAGAAGAAATTTGCTTAAGTTTAATAATTCAATAGAATCGTATTCAAAGAACAATGGCGAATTTATTGTTGATAGAATTCGTAACCGTCAACAAATACCATTATTAATTAATATCTCAGGAGTTTTTATTCATTGTCGGCCAAGTCTAGAAATATTGATTTTATTTAGATACAGAACACACCTACTCTTTATTTTCCTGTATATTTAAATATCTGAGTTCCCGATGACATTGCTATGAGACTCAGATACATTATTTCTTACCGATATTTACTCACAAAAAAAACTCTAAGAAAATTTAATGCGTCTTAAAACCCGTCCAAATCACAAAATGATAAAAACGGTTTTACAACTTAAATACTCTTTTTTTAGTAATTTTTGTGAATACATATTGTGTATTTTATATAGTCTGACATCTACTGACATGACATGTGTTTGTCATGTTATTGACTCGCTTTTTGTGAGTATTCTTTTCATTTTTCATGTTTTAAATGCGTATTGGTTTGCTTTTTCGTTTTTACTCCCGATATTTCCGATTTTGACAACAGACTTTTGGACTGCGATTCTGATTCATACTGATATCTCATCATTATCAGATGGTAGCTTCGGTATAAATTGATGTCGGGTTTTCCATCTAGAAAATAAAGTCTGTAACTGTGCCTCGGTATATGTCAGTAGCTTTTACTTTATATAAACAGATGTATCTATATAAAAGAAGACTTAATATATCTGTTTTATATCACATTAAGTCAGTCCTAGTATTACATTAGTCCAGCCAAATCACCATTATTAAGATTCGGTCTATGAAGTTTATAATGTATTTTATTTAAAAATGCAATCAAATTTTTTTTTTAGATGTCTTAAATATCTTGTCTTCAAAAAAGTATTTAAAGTTGGCCAGTATTATTTAGTCATTTAATTTAATAAAGTTTTTATTTAACACGAAACAACTTTATAAAAATAGAGGTGTCTGGCAACAGACATCGCAGCTCTCAAAATCAGGTTCTCGATTTCGAACCTGATTTTGATTGAGTTTAGGTTTTTAAAGATGGCTACTAATTTGAGAACTAATAGCGTTTAGAATTAGTTTATCTGTCCTTTTTAAGTGGACGAGGATTTGGTTAAAATTTTAATAATATATTTTATAACTGAAAATGTATATAAGCAGGTTAATATTTTGATGTTATGTTTATATTATTATACCGTTTTACTAACTATAAGATGTCTTCCCAATTACGACAGATCCTACTATAACTACAAATTATTGTTAGTTGCGAAGCATCACTAAGTAATAGGTACATTATATTACATGTTAGTTACATTTTAAAGATGTCATTTTAAGATAATGGTCTCGGATAATTTAAAACACCAGAACGACCACTGTATTTTAAAAAATATGAAAATTGGCACGTTTTACGTCTCAATAACAATCATTAAAAAGATATCTATTTTCAAGGTAATATTAAAGTTGTAACCATTTGAAAAATAGCCATCTTATATATTATTTCTATATACTAGAAATATGATGTCCAATACCTATTCTTATTACAGTAGATATATATATATTAATTCACTGTCAACTCGTCGACTTATCATTTAGCTTCAGACACATGGGTCTTGTGCTGATTTTCTGTGACGTTACGGGATAAACTCGCACATGAGTGAAGAGTATTTACATCAAACAACAATATTAATTAAAGTTTGAAATTGTCTATGAACGTGTTTAGCCATGTTAATCTTATGTCAATCTTAAATTATACACAATTAATAATTTATCAATACGGGTAGGATTCGAACTTGCGACCTTTACGTCTTGTACCTTTACGACGGTGACCTAGAAGTCGATTGTTGCCCGTATTGATGAATATTTTTCGTTCTAAATTTATTTTAAACTAAATAAAATATTTTTTTTTCTTTCCACAAAAATATCCACGAAAAAATAAGCCGAAATTGATAATAATTGATCCTGCTACGTTATTTGTTACCACATATAGAAATGATCATCTGTTTCTTAGACTTATCAGTGTCAATAACCGACCAGCAGCAATCTGTGATTGACTTCTATCTCAGATTTTAGATCGTTTATTAATTTTGGTGGTTTGTCGATAATATCATTATAATCACACAAGCTTTACATATATGATTCACTGTGCTCTTTGGGGAAACCGTATTTAAATTTGTATTTTTTTAAATTTAGAATTGCTTTAAATATCGTTAATTGCGCAAACAACATCATTTATATTTAAATTGCTGGACGGTCATTCGCGAATCTTTTGAAACATGACGACAACTAATTTCCATAACATGTATTATTATTTTTTTTTAATATTAATATAGAAGATTTGTAATACTAAATAATTATGAGCAAAATTACAAAAGTATTAACTCTGTTTAGAAAAAAGTATGTGCTATATGCACATAGATATAAAATAGTTTCGCAATTTAACAGTGTTTTCTTTTTTTTAAGTAAACCTTCACGATGGTCCCAAATTAATTTGATCCGACCTTTGGCTTTAACTTTTTAAATAAAATGTTTATGGATAAAAAACTTTACTTATATATTTATGTTATGTTATCTGTACCAACAAACATAATAACCTTAAAATATGATAATTAAAATTATATAACTTATAGGCTTTTATACCTATTGGAAAATAATAGTATTGACTTAATTACCATGAAATTGAAGAACACTTGTAACGGAGTTATTATTATATATTCGTGATTGAATAATTTATTTTTGAAATTGTCGTAAGTTTAATTTATGATCTTTGAATTGTTTTTGACAGCACAGTGTGTATAAATGTTTTCTCTTTCTTTCTCTTCAATATATCATATTATCATAATATATATAACAACAGAAATTAAAAAATGATCTACAACTTTAAATTTATATCAAAATAATTTTATTGCCGGCGACTTCTCCCTCTCCCGAATTTAATCATTAAGGCATCTTTTATCATCTAAAATTTCTAACAATTTAGTTTTATATTTTTTTATTGTAATCATATTATATTATACAAAAATAATCCTAAGTCAAAAAAGTCTTCATAAGTTGAATCGGGCAATGATCTTAAAATATACCAATTAAATTAATGCGCTAATATACAAACAGGTTATAAAATAACTCTACTTTGAGTGCTGTCGCATTTCTATACTAATATACTTACTTAGTCTGGCCATGAATACTGTTACACTTAAAGATATATTTTTTTAACTGCAAATAGCATTTATTACTTTTACAGTATATTAGTTTAGTACATAAATATAAAACAATTAAAAATATATAAAGCTTATACGAAATGGTCTCCATTGGCTGAAATCAAGTCCTTTAAACGTTAGTTATCAATAGAAGCACGCACTCTTTCCGTGGGAAAATTCTTCAATGTCAATTGTATAGATTGTTTTAGGAACTCCAAATTATCATGGCGTTTAGAGCAAGCTGTACTCCCGAAAATTGACCATAAATCATAATCCAGCGGACTAAGATCGAGACAAGACGACGGCCAGTTCTTTTCCGTAAACCAAATTTTCCTGTGACCTCCCTTTGCGTACCAAAAAATCATGATTGATTATTGTTAACGACCCAAAACAATTGAATAAAATCAAACACCTATTTTTAACTTCTAATATAATAGGTATCGCTAAACAATACGATAATAATTCGTATTGTTCAGCGAAGATCAATCAATCTCATTCAAGCACTCACTTAACTATTTCAACTTTCCAACCCACGGGTATTACAGTCCAAATGTGAATAAAACTTATATTTTAACGCCCAACTTTTGCATTTTACCATTGTGATGGATAGCCAGCTGTGGCTGATAGCATTACACAGCAGCTTATATAGCTCGACCAGGGTAGAGCGAGACACGTTTCGTACGTGGTACAGAGATTACCAGACGATCAAATCCCTTCCCTTTCTCTCTGTGTATTCTACTCTCCTGTGTCTTCCCCTCCCCATTCCTCAGGAGTGGTAATACGTTTGCAGTTATAAGGCAAGAATGAAACTGACAATGAGGGGGAATGTCTATTCATTCTAACCTATGCTAAAATCATAAATCTGATGATATAAAGAAGATTACATTATATTCTAAAAGCATAACACTGAGGACATCTACCGGACATATACAAATCGCTACCGGACAATCTTCATCTAGTCAGGCATGTACCGGATAAAAATTACATACAGATAGACGTCCTGATTGCTTTACATTCTAGATCATATCAACGTCATAGTAACGCTACTACTTATTCATATACAATAATTTTATTAAAGTATCTACCTATATAAAATTGTAAGTTTGTATTTATTTAGAAAGCTACACTATTCCAGAATCATATAGCCGTATGAATTAAATTAGTATAAAACACCAATCAAAACACAGTATCTGTAAAACAACTTATATATTATCTTAAATAAGAGGGGATATTGTACGTTACTTATATTTTTAAAGGAATAAGGTTTTTGGTGTTGCTGTTCGATTGTATTGTTGAATAATGTGTTGATGTTTTTTTTTGCAGTTGGCAACACTTGTATTCTGGGATAGTTATTATTTAATCACGCGATATAAATTGCAGGTAATATGTAATAGGATATAATAATTGACAATGTATTAATCAAAATACACAGTTTATTTACAGAATTATAATATATAGATATAGTTATATGGAATTACAACAAACACACAATGTTTTTAATATTCACATTGAAATCTGTATGTGACTTGTTTAAGGTAATCTGTTATAGATATAAGATATGTCGATTCTTTACATAATACGATTCATATACAGTTATAGTGCTTATGAATTGTATGCCTAGTGCTAGTGGTTTGAAAGATAAAATATGACGTCATCAACTAATCAGAAATGCAAATTAGTTATTTTTTGTAGTAATCTGTCTTCGAGCAATTGAGTTTTAATTTACTATCGTTCTATCAAATATTAGATGGAGTTTGGAAATATAAAATAGAAAATTACTTCATCGGAACTCGATATTAAATGAAAGTTCGCGCTAAGTTGTTTCATATTCAAAGAAATATATTTATTTTTCAATACTCAAACGAAAATTTGTGTCGAATTTTGATCAAGAGCACGAGTAACCTTCAAAACCAGTTTATCGATGCACAGCTACACGTTTTCGAAAGTACTGATAATGATATATGGTACAGTATTGACTTTAGTTGCGGTCTATATATCTATGTATGCGTGTACCACGGGCCTCCTTTCTATCACGCTATCTATTGCGGAGTTGTGATAGATTTTTTCTAATATAATTATGTAGATTTACTTCCATATGTTTATTTTCACCAATCACACCATAATAACCAAACAAATATTTATCACCTACTGAAGCCGAGACTAGTTAAATAAAAAGACAAATGTTGCTATACGTTTATTATTTATTATTTAAATGTATACTTTCTCAAGTGTTCGGTTCTGTAACATCAAATTTGTAAAATGTTTATCTGCTTTAGACTGTATAATTAAAATTATTGATATAACAAATGTATGAAACAACACTGTGCTGTATTTATACTGTTTATTTCTTAACATTATTTAAATATTTCTACTTTTACTTTATTTATAATAGAAATAATATAAAAATATACTATATCATTTATAGCACAAAATATATATATTTTTTTGTAGTGTTGTTATGAAAAGTAGAGTATTTTCCGAAATGAAGAGCATCTTCACTGTTGACTCAGATCATAAACATACCTAATTTCATGAAATTCCATAAAAAAGTAAATGTTCACCGGGCAATAACCTATCACCACACGAAATTATATAAAAATACGTCCATTACTTTTAGCGCGATGAGTGAACGAACAAACAGACCAAATTAGATACCATTGAGTCGAGTTCTTTGTCATGTACTTTGTCATATTGTTAAATAGATTAATATATATTTTTTATACATAGAGTCAATGAAACAAAAGAATTATTTGTCATCATATCATTAAGGTTTTGAAATTTCACCTCATCTGAGTTAACTGAAACGTTATTCGTTTTCTATCTTCTATTAATTTTATCAATTTGGTCCAGTTTAAAAATATTCTCATAGTCGGTCAGCTTCTAAAAATCAGTCGGTAATAATAAATCAAAATAATCAAGGTTCAAATCTCAGGGCGTATAATGTCTTTGGGTAAAGTCATTTTTGGGTTTTGGTAATTTCCTTGGTTGTGTTCAGCAGGATGATGATGGCCATGATCAATTCAGAGGAATGTCAATTTTGAAAAGTCCTTCTTTTGTTACTACTTGGAGTGACGAAAGTACAGGTTCTTTTAGGATTTAAATTTCAACATGTTTCTTAAAAACTTATGTTATGTTGCGAAATAAAATATTTATTCTTGTTGGATTGTATAATTTGATTTTTCAACCTCCAATATGTTTTCTCTCTCTGTCTTTCTTATTTCATTTTCGTTATTGATTAAAATGCCATTCTTTTACATAAAACCATATAAACAGCTGTTTCGATTATTAAAAGGCTTATCGCAGTATTTATCCACAATTTTGCACAAATAATAGCTAGATATTCAAATGTCAAAATACTGACAAAAATATTACGTACAAGTATCTAAATAGTTAAATTTGTAACACGACATTTTATAAGTAGATAGTGGATGTAATTGAAGATATTTTATATCTGTCCAAATTCAATTTGTCATTTAGTCACAGTCATTGTTTGTTTTCAGATCTCGCTAAGTTATTTGTAAATATTGTTCGAGAAAAGTCACTTGTTTGCACAACACTAAATTCCTCACGTTTTACCGATAACTAGAGTATATTAGGTACTATTATGAGAATAATTACAAGGGTAAGTCCCTATGATTGCTTTAAGACTTAAAAGATATCACACTTAAAGAATAAGCCAAATATAAATATAACAAGCGTTTTGAACGAGCTGATCTAGTTAACCATCTGTACATTATTTATTTGAGGTGTCATTATGATAAACTAACTTGGTTTAGTTCTCGTTTTGACGCAACTTTAAATAATAGATTATTTGTTCTTAATGTTAAACAATTTACAGTTTTATGTTTGTTCTTTTGTTTTTAATACTAATATCGTATTTCTAAAATATCTTTTTGCTATGATACAGTTTTTATCTTAACATAGCTAATGTGAATGAAGCAAACATGTTTTTAATACTTTTTTTAAATATTTTTTTATTGTATTATCATTTAGGTGTATTAATATTATGCAATTATTTAACACAAAGAAGTATAAGTAATCTAATAATATACCTATCTTAATTTGAAAACTCTGAATTCTATTACTTTGAATAAATCAAATAAGAAATAGATTTATTTATAGAGTTACAATGAAGTGAAACTATGCCGTGAGAAAATATATTTAGTACTTATACAGTCTGTGGTAAATGTGGAAACAAATAGAACCTTGATGTTCTAATAACGTTCCTACAATATATACAACAATTCGGTAAAATATATTTTATTTATAATGTTCCTAGGTACGTTTTAGTAACCTTAAGTTTCTTTGTATTTAAAATTTAAAAACATGCTATATATTAAACGATATTTTCTAGGAATACAGTATGTTCCGCTATTATGTCATCGCTTTGAAGCTCTTAAAGTATTATAATATATTCTTTATTCAAGTATATTTTTTATCATTTTTTTATTAGTAGTAGTTTTCCGAAACTATTTAACTAAGGAGTTCATTGTATAACGTTTCAGTAACAAGAGAATTCAACAAATCGATTTTAGAATGCAACAAACCGGTTATTATTTTATAGTATATTAACTCTGAATTGTATATAAAACGAAATTATTAACAAGTCAGACCAGATAATTGGTAAATAAAATATGAACTTCGAAGGTTATATTTGAATCTGAAAAATAAAGTTAAAATGGCAGAGCGCAAATTTTATGAGAAAATAAAACAGTTAGGAATTTACGAGAAGAAACCTTTGTCGATAAAATTTTAATAAAAAGTTTTTTTATACTTTAATAAAACAGTTTCGTTATTAAATTATTCGTTTAATCGATAATCTACATTCCAAAGAAATATTATTACTACTATTTTATGAATTGAACGAGAATATAACTTTACATTCTAATTAAAATTGGATTTTATTGAAATACTATTTAGCCGTTACTCAATAGTTTTTGTTAAATTGTATATTTTTACGACTCTCTACATAATTCAATGACACGATGAAATATATATATATATATATATTAATAATAACATATACATTTTAAACTTCATTTTCTTAAATTTAAATTTAATTTAGGATATTAAGTTTAAAATGAAAACCAAATTATTGTAACGTAAGCTATTTGAATTATGTATATTAAAAACAGTAATTCATTATAATCAATTAGATAGAGATAACCAAACCATAATAGTTTTAAACAATAACTAATTTATATTAAACATAAAAAGTAGATACACGTTTATCTCGATATTCAATTGTTTCCTTGATATTTAATTATATTGAAATAAAGTACTTACAGTTTATTATAAGTGATTTTCAGAACACAAGCACTTCACGATATAATCACATTCTTGTCACATATAACGAAATAATATTCCGCGCATAAAACTGTTTGGTAATATCAACGGTGGCCTCCGCGGTGCGAACGACGGCGCGTTACTAAGCGAGGAGACGATCTGTCTCAGCGAGAACATTGCAAAATCCATCGAGGAGTGCAATAATTACCTTATAGAGTGTCAGAATGATCTTGAATAGCCGCTGAAAAGAGTAACATGAATTAAAAAGACGGTTCTAATCAGCCTGCGTAGACAAATGGCATTGACGCTATTCGAATAGCATGTTAAATGTATGGGTTTGACATAAGATAACGCTTTGCTATCGCTTACGGCTTACGTCTTTACGAATGCCTTTAAGCTATCGGCTATAACATATTGAACATAGTGTTGAAATGGTTGATGCTCAGTCGGACGGACTGGGCCGGAAGTTCTTCGGTGGGTTTACAGGTCTGGAAGGGTAGGCGGAAATTGGGATATAATTGGTTTGGTTACGATGCAATTTGCATATAATTAATTTATATTGATGTTATTGACAATTTTATACAATGGCAACCCCAAAAGGGTTGATTTATAAAATACGTATAGTTTTTTATTGATTGAATAATTAATCCTTTTAATATAAGTATCGAAAATATTTGTTATATTTATAGTGTGTGCTTGGTCTTATAAGTGAATCAGTATAACAGTGTATGTATGTGTGTATCTATTTGTGTGTGTTTTCAGTTCGGTAGTAGTTGTATATATAAGATGTAACATGTGACTATGACATATGTGAAGTGTCAGTATTTAATTTCAAAGATCTTCAGTATATTCGAGGTTAAGATTATAAAAGGAATTAGTGTAATTGTTCTTACATTTAATATTTAAATATATTATGGAACAATTGAAGTGTTTGTTTTTGGTACCATACATCTTTGTTCTACTTGTTAAACAATGCCGTCTACCAAAAGTTGTTCTCTGTGATTCTAAAGCAAAGACATTTCACTTGTTTCGGTAAGTAGAGGAGTAGAGCAAATGGAAAGCTTAGGAAGTACGGAACTAGGAATATAGAGTAGCTAAACGGTAAGAATATGAGAATATAGTTGTCGTCTGGGATACCTTAAAGGGTTATAGGGCCACACAGTAGAGCTCTTTTTAGGGCTATATAGTAGAGCTCTTTTTTACGGTCATATAGTAGAGCTCTTTTGTTTTCAGAGAGCGTAGGAAATGATTCTTTGCCATTCTGCCTCACATGGACAAAGAGTGAGACAGCACGAATTGATACAACAAAGAGTAGGATCTGTATATCCTTTAATTTATTTAGACTATAGAATACGTTTAAGAATTAAAGACAGATTAGTTTGCGACCCAAAAACATACATAATCAATGTTTAGGTATCCTGTACCGGTTAAGAGAATTATCTCAAAAGTACTCCTAAATAGTTTTCACATATTGCTTGTTGTAAAATTAAGCAGACACAATTACCTTTATGTCACATGTGTGTGCTTTCAGTAGGCAATTAGAAGCTGGCCCACCAATAAAAAGAAAATATACAAGGTCTTAGGGAAATTGACGGTGAACAGATAACAAGTTAGCTAACCCATCCAATCAGAACCATCCATTATAAGCGTCATATCGTCAATGTTGCAAAAGATGATACAGCTGATACAACTCATTAATATAAATAAGGAAAAGAGAAGGTCCTACAATGCTACCTTGGAACACAGAATAGTCAACAGAGAAACTCTACCATATCACTTATCTTCATTATTTGATTGGGCACTTGAGGCGCTAACTTCATGAAATTCACGAGATTAGACAAGTCATGGATAAAAACGTGGATGGGTATGTGACTAGAGGCCGAGCTATAATCTAAAATACTTTTTGGTCATGTATAACAAGTGTGATAGGTTATAATAAATAGCAAAATAGTTGTATGGTCTATAATAACGGACTCACGATGTCTGGCAGTTTTGTTAAAAATAATATAGTTGAGACGATTGTTAATTTAACAAGGCGGTTTTAGAAAACAAATAAAATATCTATGGTATTAAATTAAGGAGATCGATAAACTGCAACTATTGAAAATTTATTTCATATTATTCATTTCAAACAATTGACCAAATAAATACAACCAATGAAACAGGTACTTATTTCTCGTGTTATGCATAGAGCGACGGGACGTTTTTCCAGAGGTCACAGATTCGAATCCAAGCCCGTATCGGTTTATTTTTATTCTATATTTATAAAAAAAAATAATGAGCTTCATATATATTTTCTAATACATATTATTCATGTTTAGTAGTGTTCTTAACCAAGATACAATAAATCATAACATACGCAACCGTTCTTCAGACCTTATCTGGTCACACTTATATTATAATCGACTCCTTTATAAATGGTATCCTTTATTTGGTATAACTTTAATATAAGTAGGAATAATAATTTCTAATATATATATTTTTGGTGACCAACATACAAACGTAGTGATTGATTGAATACATAACAACAGTAATAGCAATATCTTTATTTCCTTAATAAATACACACATATTTCTTGTATCTCATATTTACTCACCTCTGTTACAAATGTATTTGTATTAAATGATGTCCATATTTCTTGCAAGTGTGTTTATTTTAAGATATATATTTGTCTTAAGATATTTAGGTTTTGGCTTTGTCTTTTGAGAAATTCTTTGGTTATTTTTTATTGAAATTTTGAGCATGGTTAATCCGACTCTAAACACAACATACGATGAAGAATTTTGCACGTAACTATAGGACAGTTAAATTTTCAGCGAATAAATTATTATCTATCTTCTAGAATATTCATTATTATTAGTTTTAGTTTATATTACTATCGTAATGTCAAATAAATACTTACTTTTAATATAACTTTATTACTGGCTCATTCGCTGGCATACTCTCTATGTACATGTCTATATATTTTGCCAAGATACCCACGATGCAGCTTAAATTATGCAAAATAGCCTAATCAAAGTAGACGACATTATGGTTTCAAGTTCAATATTATAAAACCTCTTCACTCACTGTTTCCTTTCTTTATTTACTTGGACATTTATTCTTCCAAGTGTTATTCTCCTCTCTCATTTCTCAAAACTTACGTTAAGGGTCGCGTTGTATCTCATCGCGTTTTACTTTCGTTGCATTTTTATATTAAATTTTGAACGTTAACCGGTTGTCGGGAAGAAAATTACTGAATTTATACCTACTAATATAAAACCAATATTGTTAATTCGTTGATATTTTTATTATATTTTTAAATTAGGTAATCAAAAGCAAACCGTCTCCGGCTGAGAATCAAGTGACGTGTAAGCGTGACGTCACATCACCCCTCGGGCACGTGGATAAGGCTCGTTAGTTTATTGGTGTCCCAATGCTACGTGATCAAGACAATTTAATGAGTTGAATATTTTCATCGCAATCATTGTTATAAGTCTTGCATAATTTATTTCACAAGCACGAGCGGCCATCACTACTTATAAAAAAAAAGAAATGAATTTTTAAAAATACACAATAGGTAAGTCTAAGAAAAAAAAATCTGAACGAGAATGTGTGCATGTGAAGTAGAATGTAAGCTTTGGGCTTGTCATTGTCTTATTCTGCTATTATTATTAAAAAAGTCGTTTTTACTGATTACTACAAATAATAACATAATTAAAGCTGTTATCTAAAAATATAATCTACATGTAAGTGATGTGTTATTTAAAAAAAATATTTGAAAGATAATAAACGTTTAACGGATTTTTAAATCTTTGTAAATAATTTACGTTTCGAACCTACAACACTATTTTAATTGTTCGATATATTTTTTACTCTTTATCTACAACAAAACATTCAATATTACAACCATGCAATATGTAACGCCGAAGAAAACATTAATTTGTGTAAATTCAACGGTGTCACAATGGAAACTTCTGTTATATAAGAGTATTATTCATAATATTATTTTTATCGACACAAGATAGAATGTAGACACGTTTATAATCAAAGCTTTAAAGATGTGTAATATTACGTTAGTATGCAATGAATTGCATATAAAATTATTGTTTCCACTTACACGGCTACTGCCCTCTTACGCCGTTCTGCTATCTTTAGCAATAATATTTTGCAATATGTATGATAATGATGTAGAGTCAATGAAACATAATGAAGACACCATGAATCATTGACTCTTCCAGATTTTGTCCGATTTACTTTTTTGTGTTTTGGATTTAATTTATTATATTCACAAATAAATGTACCTACCTACCTTATAAATTAGTAAAGAACTTAAATGGGTACATGATTTTTAAAGATTATTTGGTAATTGTTATTTTTATGACCAAGATCCTAAAACAATACCTAGGACTTAAAAAAGTAATACATGTGTACATAAACACTTTTTTGTTTTATTTGATTTTTGGTTTATTTTAATATATCAAGCATATCGTATTGGCATCATGGAATCTGATCAGAGGATATCTAAAACCTTTGTTTGTTGAACTTGATTGTCTGTAATTCTTTTGAATATTATGTCATTTATATAGCGCACTATAATCTCTCTATTGTCTATTGAGCAAGCGGCATGTATGTAAGTAAGTTAAAAATAATTCGCTATAAATAAATCATAAGTCAAGAATTCGTATTATTTTGGATTCTCCGGTTGTGACCGTCGTAACTAGACCATAGGAGGAAATAAAACAATAACATTTGAATGTTTATTTATTTACGTACATCCCATTGCTTCGAAAGTATCTCGAAAAAAACTGGTTTCATTGACAAATATTCATACCTCTATTATGAATTAAAACATTTGATAATTGTCTTATAGCCTACATTCTGTATAATATTGTTATTATAAAAGAAATAAAATAAGCATGCAATCAATACAAAAATTTGATTTTTTTCACTCCAAGACTGAAGCTTAGCTCGATAGTTAGGGCAAGAGGAAAAAATATTGATAAAACGTTGTCATAATTAATTGCTATAGATTCAATGTCGTAGAAGATGAAAGGTTTAAGAATTTGTGTCGCTCCTAAATCGAAGTTATGAGTTGTCAAATAGAAAACGCTGTATTTTTTTTTGTTTGTCAACAGAGTACAGTAAATTTTTCGAAAAAAATTTAAGATCTGGTGCGACAATTCTGAATAAGCATTTGTGTTACGATTGATTTTTGAACACCAAGAAGTTTGGAGTCCTACATGTCCGTTACAGGACACTTCATAAACCAAGAAATCTTAGAATTCCGAAATATTCTACACGGTCCCCTTCGGGCAACACCCTGCCACTGGACTGCAATAGAAATCAGGCAAATATTTAATACTTTGCTCAATACGACCAAAGGAGCTATTAAATTATTCTTCATTGTACAATAAAGAATAATTTAATAGCTCCTGATAGCTTTGCAATTATGGTGGCAGCTGTCCGAGTATTGCAAAAAAAAGGAATATGCATAGAGTTTCGCGCATAAATTAAACATAATTGTCCAAACCTCTTTGAATGATGATGGAATATCTCGGAACATTTAATAAAATATCAAGAACAGTGTCATATTTTATGACTAGTTATCTTGGTACAGGAATATTACTAAGATATCAAGCAAGCAATAAATATATGTCGCCCAAAATAAAAAAAAAATAAAACAATTGAAAATAAAATTTCAACATTCTGGAGTTCACAATTTATTAAATATTAGTAACATTCAGGACTTTACTTTATGAAGGCTTTAACATATATAATCAACAATTTAAATACGGAGCTGCTAATAATATCAAATATGTAAAATTCCCAAGCCGTGTAAGCAAGTAACTACCTTTTTGAGACTCGGAAATTAAATATTTTCAAGTAAAGCTGTCGTTCTATTTGCTCAGCTCAATTCGGTGTGTGACGAAATATCACAGCAGAACTTACACCCTATTAAAAATTTATTATTCCATTTTAAAAACGGTTTGTCGACATAATTCGGATAACTTAAGGAGACAAAATTACAGGACTCCATGACCAAGACGTTGCCAAAGAGGCAGTAATAACAAGTTCGTCAGTCTTGTTCTTTGACATTGACAACACGTCTATGGGTTTACTTTGACAACAAAATATGAATGCGGTATTTCTTATTGTTATGGCGCGAAAACGTCGTGTCACGACCAGTATTGGTAACAAAATGTTGAAGAACACAATTTTCTATACTCTAAGTTTGTAATGTATGTGGTTCTATTAAATAGGAGGAAAATCATGTTAAAACAGGCACGCATTGTTTTTGTGTTATATCGATTTAAAAACAAAAAATAATAATACACTTATTGAAATTATGGTTTTTTAAAAATATTTGTTTAGGAGACTCAGGCTGAGGCTGTTAACAAAGTACTGAGATTCAATGTTTGTACAATAATTAAACAATTAGACATTTACCTACTTTTAAAATGCGTGTCTTCGATAAATTGCCATCCAGTCAAATTATATTAATAAAATATAATAAAAGGCAAACTTCAATTTTTGGCTATCTGTCAACAGATGGCGCTGTATTATATTCCATAACAGGGTCAAGGCTAGGCTTAAAAAAAGCAATGCGCGCGGCAGCCCGCTACCAAGTTTCCCAGCCTGCCTCCTCTGACTCTGACCTCTACAGGACTCTGTGCATTACACTGCAGCCCCTTTGTTTGGGTACCTTCTGGTCTATTATTAATTTCTATGAAGCCTGTATGTATATCAAGGTCGATGGTAAACTTCATTGCAAAATATTGTACTTAACCAAATATTAAAAGAATAGTGTTAGTTGTAATTTTTTTAAGCTATAGTACGGTATTATATGAACCAGCTGCTCGTCGATAGGTCGATAGGCCCAGGGAACCATTGACCAAGTTCTGTGAATGTTGGACTTCGAACAATCCGATATCATAATCTTTGTAAGCGATGAGAACTTGGTCCATTCTTATGCATTTATATTATTCCAGCATGGATGGTCCAGAACAGAGAACAGGGAACACAGTATTTTGGTTTGTACATTGTATATTTTGAATTACTTATAAACACTGAGTTTAATTCACTACAAATAAAAAAAAGTGCACTAAAATGTTATAGTTTTGTAATCCTTTCAGAAACAGTAACCGCTTGCGGCTTGAAACAAAACAACCGTTCTTGGATATATTTTTTGTTTATAGCTCTTTCCAAAAATAATCAGTCATTTTTATTTTGTTATATATTTATATCTAGTTATTATCAGCGGCCTTATATCTCCTCCATAAGCTCGTAATAAGCCATCAATACATTTTTCAAAAAAAAAAATTGTAGAAAAAATCATTTACTATTACAATTAAAAAGTAAAAGAAAGATTGTTCGTAGTAAAAAAGTATCCCGCGTGTTAACTCGAACAGAAAGCGGTAAAAAGGTTTCGCTACTGAAATAAGGTTTTTTCACAAACGGATAAAAATAAAACATCAGATCATATTTATATAATTCATTTATTTAAATTGTATAGTATTCACATTGTCGCTATGAGTTTCAGCGAAACACTAGCGGTACATACAAAATGGGAACACATTTTCACAAAATAACTATAAAGAGAAATGCATTAACGAAAACAGTAGTAATATCTAACTACATACCTGGGGTCGCAAATTATATTTATTATGTACTTGGCAGTTTATATGAGGTTCGATGAATTTAATACTGATCGATGCCAAGCAAAGCTTGTGAGGTGACATCTCGGCCGAAATTAATAATCGATCCGGATCGTATTTTTTGCTACTAAAGATTGGAATTACTGTCAGTTACTAGATTTATTGGTGCCAATAATCGATCTGGGGATTAAGTTTGTAGGAAGTTATCTTAGGTTTAATGAAAAATCGGATTGTAGATCTATTATTAATTTCGGGCTTTAATTTACAAAGACAGTTAATTAAAGATACAATTGTACGATGTATTTGAAAAAATATAAACTATTTTGTTATGAGAATTAAATAAATTTTTGACAACGATCTCATATTTCAAAATAGAAAAACAATAATATATGTACTCATATAATAAACCGTTACTTCACAAATTTAAAGCAATTTACAAATTACTATATACCTCACAGAAACTTATTCCAAAACAGGACATAAACCAAACGACAAGCTATCACATATTCCATCTCACCTTTCCGAGGACAGTTCCATATAAAAATGCCATTTTCATACAGGATGGTTTCGCAAAGCCTTACATCTCACACTATACTTATTTGGCACTGTTTATACAGCAACGGTCGATGTGAAAAGGCTCTAGGTTGACTCTCCATAACGTAAAATAAGATACAATAATTGACTAAATACCTTAAACCGCTATTCGGATAAAAAATAAACTAATGTCACGTCTGCAATTACGAGTCAGACACTAAGATAAAACTATTGAGCATAATAAACCAAGGCAGTTAACTTAATACAATTATTAGCCAAATAAAAAATGCTATTTTGAGTATGGTTACTGTCAACGAAATAAAACAACGGGATATAATAAAATCATTCCTCAATTACACACATAAAATCATAAAATATATAATTTGTCCAAAATAACACGTAATAATAATAATTTTGAATCGAATTATCCTGCTATCTCTTTCTACCACAAACTCGAGAGCGGGAAATACGTAATGTATGAAATTATCTATTTTTAACCTTGTTATTTTTTTTAACTCCAACACAATAATCCGTCTTTCATCACATATATAATAAATTTCATTGAAATATAATTTGCTATGTACTTTCATACATAATGAAAATAATCTACAACTAAGTATTTGAAAATCATAAAACAAAATGCATTAATGTATACAGATAGGCCTTTGTAAAATTAGAAATAGTCAGGAAGACAAATAAACGATTCGTTTCGAGTCAGACATATTGCACTGAGGCGGTTAACACTGAACCAATATTAAGGGCCATCGCACATTGAAACAACAATTTCAATATTTTTAAATATAATAATAAAGAAAACAAAAACGTTGTTCGAATATGATCCTTACAGTGTGACAATGAAGCTTAAATTTCACTGTATTTAATTTAAATCAAAGTGCATATTATTTCCAATGTACGATAGCCTTAATGACGTGAAAAATGGACTGATATGTTCGACAATATAAATAAAGGAACCATTAAAATAAAACGGACTAAATATATACTTTATTAGTAAATAAAGTAAGCTAGTTTAATGGCGGTACGTTAACTAAGTGTGCGAATACAGTGTCGTCGCTAGTTCACTGTGACAATCATATCAACCCATCACGTACGCTAGTAGCCACCCATCTATTCTTAACTAGTAAAAAAGGCCTTGCATCTAACCTTAAATCCTTTAAGAATTGATTGTAAGGTCACCGATTTACAAATACAGCGTCTATATATCACTTGAGGGACAACTTACCAACGAACACTTACGTCGAATTATAAAATTAAAATTAAAAAAAGACATTGATTCTGTAGAAAACCGTTATTTAGTAACACACGATAGCTTAACCCTACGGATTTCGAGAGAGAATTACAAAAAAAAATAAAAATTAAATCGCTCAATACAGAAGCGTAAAAAAAAATTCAGTTAAAATCTTGTGAATATCGCTACAAGACTCTACGAATTTCCTCCGCAAATAGCGTGAGTTGCGAAAAAAATAATAAAATTCAGCTCTCGAAAAAGTCGTTTCGGTAAAATGATCAAAGAGCTCCCTTAAACAGTGGTCGAGGTTCCTAAAACTAAACCTTAGCAGGCACTAACATCGACTCAACGTCCGCACGTTACATGTATAATACATAGAAAACAGTAAAACACGTTAGTTACTCGCACAATTCCACTAGATGTCCGTATTTATATACGTTTGAAGTCTTTATTTATTTATTGAGATCAATTTTGCCGCTACGCACTAGATTCTTTCGAACGCTCGCCGCCAAGCGAAATTAATCCTTATCCCGTCCGCCGTCGCCTCACAGTCGGTCACACACTAGGAACATGAGTTTTATAAAAAGAAACGCCGTTCAAAGGACACGCATTGGTCAGTTTTGTAGTCGTGTCAGTAGAATTCTTCACACTCGACCGTTCGATGTATAAGCTTATTGCTCTATCATAACCCAAAATACATTTAGGTATAACTATAAAAATTTAAATGCAACATTCGTTTAAGCATACAATACAAAGACTAATCTATTTTCGAAGGTATAGGCGTCAGGCAGTGTAGGGTATACGGCATCCGTACTAAGCAATCGGCACTCAAATACTCAAAGCCGACACGAGGCGACGGCGACGGGTTCATCACAACACTATCGGCACGCTCGCAGCACTTCACGACGACGCCCTCAAATAGCTCCGTCTCGTTCCATCTTGTAGTCGTGCTCTACTTCAGAGGCGGTGCTTCAGTCTACACGAGAGCGAACCGGTCCGAAGGTACTCGACCGCAAGGGTGCGATCGTAAGCTGTCGGCGATGGTCGGAGGCGGTGGGAAGGCGGCGCCGCGCATCAGACGAGGTGGTCGCGGTCGTCGAGCGAGGCGTCGGAGGCGCGCTCGGGGCGCAGCTCCCGCTCGAGGTCGAGGCTGCGGCGCTCCAGCTCGAGGCGCGCGCCGCCCGCCCGCCGGGGAGCCTCCAGCGACGACACCTGCGGACACGGACACGCTCGCAACTGTTTTCTGTGATATTATTATTCACTCAAGAATAATAAGTTTTTATTAATAAGAGTTTCAAATATGTACGAATAACTTACTTTGGCGAGGCGACGCACGGAGGGCGGGCGCTAGGAGGGCGCCGGCAGATGCGGTAGCTTCCCGCCCGCCCAGTATCGCCCGCCCACGCCGCTCACGCCGCTTACCGACCCGCTCATGCCACTGCTCTCTTCCGATAGTGCCGCTTGGAGTTTCGCTTCTGAAAATGATATATATATATATATACATCGGTTAGGCGACCTCGCCGTTAACGAGTGAATAAAGTAAAATCAATGTGACCCCTTATTTTTTTATAAATAGCATTTAGCTACATGACGACCACAACGATGCTATGAACCCATATAATAGCCAAGCTAGCGGCACTCACTGGCGACGTGCGATGCGTTGAAGGTGACGGGAGTGCGCGCGAGCGGCGTGCGCAGCGACCCGCCCCGCGCGCCGCCCGACCCGCCGCTCGACTGCAACAACACACATGTACGTGGCGACGACCACTTCGGACCGGACGACGGTTGGCGACCAGGATATTGTATAAGTTTGTTTACTCGACGAAGGGAGTTGTATTACACCCGGTAGTAGTATTTGAGATTAATCATTAATTAAACCATTTTATAGGAGCAAATTCATAACTACCTTTGTGGGTATATTGTTTTTATTCATAGTTCAAAAATTATATAAACTTGACTAGATATAATAAAAAATTAAGTAAATATAAATATATAAAATTAAAACAATAAAACGCGCAACTTAATAACAAAAAAAAAAAGGTGATGCTTGTGGTTTAACAGTATTAAATAAAATATGATAATAATTAACTGATACTCAGTACAATTGATTCTGCCGCAAAATAATTTTTAAAGATCGCATCCATTTAATTTCTTAATAGTCTTTTTTTCAATTTAGGTCTTTAGCAGTTTTTGTAATATTCAAATATCTTTCTGAAATTTGCATTATATACAATAACAGCAAAATTTTTGCAAAAAAAAAAACAATACAACTAATTAAGCTAAGGCTGAAATCATCGAAATTATAAATTCAGCAAAATAATTACTTCGCATTTCGGTACTAGATGACTAATTACGGCAAGCGTTAAAGATATTGACCAATTCAAGACCCTACCCGCCGCCCTAACCACAAGCATCAAAGCATAAAACCAACCTATTCACTTGTTGAGTCGTGTGTGCATACTAACAGTGGGCGCGGGCTCGTCGTCGTGCGGCGGGCGCGGCAGGCGGCGCCGCAGCCACGCGTGGCGCAGCGCCTGCACCGGCGTCAGCCGCTTCTCCGGCTCCCACTCTAGGCATCTGGGGGGACACGGGTAAATGTTTATGTAGAAAATATTTCGACGTCAAAGTTTTGTTTCATAATATACTATATACAAATAAACTAATATATTTCAAAACTGACCTCCAATTCAGTTCCAAGATATTCGGGATTGTTAATGAAGGTAGATGATTAATTCGTATATTACCTTTAGTATAGACCTTTATGTTGCCCTATCATATCGAAAACTATACTAAGATCACTAAATTTATTAAAAATATATATAGTATATATTAGACACTGTACTTTATGTTCTTCTTACGACCGTGTTCCCACAAGTGGGGTCGGTGAGTTCAGCATATATGTCTCTCCCACTCTACTATAAATTTGTACAATGATATAAAAAATCGTGATTTCAATTCTCAATCTCTTTCTTAATATCTTTCGACCGCACTCGTACTAGCTGTTTTTATTATATAGTTACAAATGTTTTGCTTATAAGATGTAATTCAAATAATACTTGAACTGACCGTCTAATAAAATCGATGAAGTATTTATCCTGGCAGCCCTTGAGCGCGGTTACGAAACTCTTAGAGCCCGGTAGACCACGCGGCTTGCCTCTTCTCGACATTCCTGGAACATATTATATAACAGAATCAGTTTGAGAATGTAACAATCTGAATAGAAATAACAATTTTCATCTATGCTAATATTACAGAGATAAAGTTAGTTTGTGAATTTGTATGTATTCGAAACATTCTATCATATTGATATCTAAATATTTCAGCATACTTACAATAAAAAAATAGTAAAAATATCGAAATTTATTGTCTTAGAACCTTTACGCAGCCTATGTGCACTCTGCACATAGGCTGCGTATTCTTCTGTCATATGAATATTCGTGGAGACCAAATTTGCAAAGTTGATAAAAAGAATGGACTTGGGAATACATTTTTATGAATGCTGCTGTCTCTATGTAGAATATTATGAAGTTCAATTAATGAATGTATTTTCTACATCGATTAATTAAGTTTCTAAAAACCCATAACAAAGTAACTTAATACTGAACCGAATTAATCAGAAGATAAACACCCTTTTAGTAATTTAAAACTGATTGTCATCAAGCTGTGTTTGATTATTCAAAACATTACACACTGCTTTTGGCACTTAACCAAATAAATCGAATGCTCAGTATATTATTAAGTATATAGGATGATTTCGTTATACGAAAATAAAATGAACTACGTTAAAAAATCAATAACTATTACGAACCACAAAATGAAAATAGTACAAATCAAATGATTGATGGCTTCTTCACATAGCATGCGAAATTGTAAATGTATCGTAACCCTTCACGTTACAAAATGTGCCCTGCCAGGGGCGAAGGTAACTCGAGTGAAGGGGAACAAGTACAGACAAATGAAGTACTTTCAAGACACGATCAACCCTTCTAAACAAAAATGCAACACCCTGTATATGTTTCTTCCTGTCTGGCGTTGAGTCACCGAACGGCAGACAAGTTGTCATTGTCTATACCGTAATCATTACATGAGTACATGTGATTTATAGAAAGCTCGCCACCTCGTAGTAGGATGGGTATGTCTGACTCAAGACTATTCATTTTCTTATGACGTTGTAGAGAGCGGGTAGTTAAAGAATTTCGTGACAGTTCATGTATTAATAGATATGATGAAGAGATGAGTTGATATTTAAACTCTAAAAAGTTATAGGTATTACTGATTCATCGCTGTAGTATATATACATGTATTTAGTCTATAAAGTGTAACGTGAGAGAAGATTTTTGACCTATTGTGGATATGGACTTGCAAACCATTTTTTTCACTTTCTGGGTCTGATCGTATTTAGTATGTTTTTAATTTCTACTTCAGGCACTTACCACCACTTAACACCGTGGTACCATCAGGCAGTGTCGACGCTGTGCAGTATCGGGGCAGGCCTTTACTACTGATAAAGTTTTTCGCCCGCTTGCCCTGTTCCGTGAGCCTCTGAGGAGGCATCCCCAGAAGTTCGATGATGCATGCCATCTGATCTGCCTCGTCTTCACCGGGGAGGAGGGGGAAACCTGGAAACATTGTCAGACTATATGAAAAATCAAATAAAACTTAACATGCGTCATTATGCACCGTTGATGAAATGATAATATATATTGATGCAAGATATTTTTTATTATTAATATAAATATAAAAGTATAGTAATAAAAGAAAATCAAATACATATGTTATAAATAAATATTTAAATAGTGGAAGGGCAGCTTACCAGTAAGCAGTTCCGCCAGTATGCACCCCAGCGACCACATGTCGATGGGCATGCCATACTTTGCTCCCATCATCACCTCAGGAGCACGGTAGAACCTCGACTGGATGTACGTATATACACGTTGGTGCTCGTAGCACGAACTGCCGAAGTCTATGACCTGGAATGAAATCAAACTGTGATTAATAAAATAATATTTGGTAACAGGAAATACATTCATTCGAACATTCAAAAAAATTACCTAATTTAATAGACACAGATTTAAAATTCTTCCCTAACATAAAATCCAGTGTACAATAAGCAACTACGGGAAAACAAGAAACATAAACAATTTAGATTTATGCAGTTTTCTTGAAATAAACATTAGAATGTATTCCGTGAAGTTCACCTCATAACAATGATTTCAAACGGCTAATAATTTGCCAGTTTGTTTCGATATTTTACTATTTTGAACCGTTATTAAATATGTGCTCACGACATGTGGTTTTTCCGTTGTTTCATTTTAAAAAAAAACACTACGAAAAGACAAATGCTTCACATAAAAAAACAAATTAATTGTTTCGATTCATTACGTTATACAAAAAATAACGATGGAAACATTAAACTAACGTTGATATGAATAAAGCTCATGTTATTTTCGTTGGCTGTTTTCGTCGATAATATTTACGAGATCGATATTAAATTAGAATATTTTGTTTTCAATTTAGGTTAGTTTGTTACAAGCTTGCAATAATCATATTTATAGCACACAGGAGAAAGCACGTTCTCTAAAACCAATGGATTGTTATGGCCGTCCGGGATCTCGTTGAAATGTTTACATTTCATTTACACGTTTTAAAATGTATATATACTTGGAAAATGTTATTAAATTAACATCACAGAACCGTTACATATTAGCAGAACAGAAACATATTAGCAGCTAAATCAATCATAAATATTTAATGCTTATTCAACGTAAAGACAATTTACCGTCAGTTATGCAATGTGGTATAAAATTGTCATTTTCTAACACAGTATTTGAAGACTCTCGTAGAAATACATTTAACTAATAATTTTGTTTGGTCATGAAGTAATAACATCATGTAACAATAATAAAGCCATTAACAATCGGATACTAATTACCGTGTCCTGGAACAATTATTACAGTATCCGATCGTATTGCAAGTGGTAACATCAACAAACATGCGCGTGCGCACAATATTGACGCACATAGCCACTAGCCGTATATTACAGCCTATTGTGTTATGGTTTATGTCAATGTTAGATATTATAAAGCAACAATACTAGTATATATCTTAGAAAAGTGTTAGCAAATATAGAAATTTAAGTCTTCGAAAGAATTCAAGTACTTTGAGAGCTTACAGCGAATAAACACTCCAGGAAATACTACATCCGCAGATTATAAATAAAATTCGAATACAATATAACGATGTATATGGCGAAAAAAAAAGTAGTATCTTATCTTATCTTGATATAACAATTAACGGAAATAAATTAAAATAGTATAATTTTATTAATTATCAAATACACATCAACATTAGTTCGCGGTAACGTAACATAGCATACTACCCGGCCTGTACCCGGCTTGTCAATGCCAACAATGTTAAAATAAACAGTCAAAATTACTACGGGTTCTATTTTCGGTGTAGAAACAAAATTTTAACTGGAACAATATTATTCGAATCCACATTTTCCATTCATGAAATTCAAAGGCAGTGCGAAAACTTTGGCTTTTAATGATGGGATTTTTGCTCTCATTCATGGTGTTTTATACTGAACTTTTTTAATGATATCTTCTTGTGCACTATTTAAAATATATGTATGTCATATATGCTTATTGCGACGAGTACGTTTGTGTTTAATTTCCAAACAAAAAATTTAATACTAGATTTTAACAAATATATTTCACTGACAAAATAGCTGGACCTTAAAGCAAGGTATCCCAGAACAAAGACAGGGACAGTAATAGATAGAGATAGAGCAATAGTTCAACCGGAAACCAGGCAAGTCGAAGTCAACGAACCGTGTCATACAATTATTGGAATCCTGCAATTGCAAGTTCCTTAGAAAATTATTAGTGACAGTAAACGTCCCAATTCAAGATTTCTGGGAAGCTCCGGTCTGGCGCCTTGCCAGCCGTCATCGCTGTAGACAATGCATACCGATATGGGATGATGATTAATGATTAGTAAATAAGCAATTAAATAAGTAATTGCCTACATTTACACAATAAACAGTGTTTTCAGATGTTTCAGTTATATTATATAACAACGTTTACCTTCCTCAGATTAGTATATAAAACAGATTCAGTGATTGATATATTAAACTTTAATAAACCATTGATTCGATTTTTAAAAACCATGAATACAAAGAAATGAATAACTAAGACGCATCTAAATATCATATTCCACGTATTAAATAAGATTAATACAGACACGTTTATTGAACTTGCAATTTCTATGTAGTTTCAAAGTAATAAATAAAAAAGAATACTGGGAAACTTGAGGTGTACCTTACGTAGTTGGAGTTGGCGCTAGAAGCAGCTGATGACGGATAGGCAGTTTCTAAGAATTATTCGATGTAAGATTTTCAAAAGAACAAATGCTATTATGATAACAAAAGATGTTTGTAAGTGATTGAGCTATTATTTACACTTTATATAAAATAAAACTCTACCTATGAACCGCCAGAAAACAAAATGTCTACTTATAAATTACAGTGTATATAATTATATAAATTCTGAGCCGATTTTTATAGACTTTTATACAACATGTAGTATCCAACTCAAACGGAGTCGTGTGATCAGGTATAGTGTATAAGTAATGAAATATACAAACTCGTATTGCCTAATAACACGAACCTCAACGCTTCAAAATCCATTTCGAGCTGTATATTCAGAGTATTACAAAACAAACGTATCGTGTAATTGAGTGCCGGTGCTACTGCAATCCGCCCTAACAATACAAAGCATCTATGTTTCATTTTATTCATTTTTAACGAGTTATTTTATTAATATTTTGAAAAAATATTGTTATCTATTTTATTATTTAGATAACAATAATAAATCTACATGGTTTGGTTTTTTTTTTGTGGTAAAACTAATAAAGATATTTTAGTAACGTAAGAAATTAGTAGAATTAAATTAAATAATTATTAAAAAATATATTATTAATATATCGGCCTCATGGCGCAGTTTAATGTATTCATTAGTATTTAAAAATGGGTTAAATTAATTGCATCCTTTATTAAATTATAATAATTAGTTCTCGTGAACTCATATTTTTAACATGAAAAGCAAGTTATTGCATTTCCAGAAAAGTATAAAAATATGACTATATTTAAAACATAAAATTAACAAAAAGCTTACCAAGAATATTAACATTTTAGAAACGTAATTATTTTGAAATATTGACGAAATGTCCAGTTATATGCTCCAAAATAATAGTATATGATAAATATTCCGATAATTTAAATAACATATAAAAAGTTAATTTAAACCTGCTGGCACAAATGACCAACTCGAAGAAGTGAGAGTGAATGGTTTTCTACGACGTCACGTATAATTTAAAACTTTCGCACTGAATTTCTGAAATGAAATTATTTTTACTTGGTGATATGCAATTTACCTCTATCTTATGATTTGTTTTTAGTAATGTTTAAATTTAAAAACTGTGATTTTTTAGTTCACTCTAACAGGGCGTCTTGTACAAGTAACAATTTTACTATTTTTTTTTATTTATTCTTGCATGCTTTTCATTTAGATAATTTAGATAATCTTCGTCCGTCTCTACTTTATCAAAATATTTGCTATGTATATGTAAATACTACATTGTAATGTAATTCTCTGAGATTCTTGACATGTATATGTATATGTAAATTCTACATATACATTGTCAAGAATCTCAGAGAATTGGTCAAGAACCTCAGAGTCAGCTTTCGATTTCGAAAGAGTCACATCAAACTGTAAATCTCAAAATATTTACTGATGATATCAAGGTGACTAAACCTAAAACTTCATTTTGTATATGATTATATTTTTATTTATAATATACTGTAAAACGCCGTGTCATGGTAAAAAAAAAAACAGCGCGAGAAGTGCGTGGGCGCAGAAAGATTTTCGAAACATACTATTCCGAAATACTTTTGCCTAAAAGATATTTACAATAGTAAATAAAGTATTATATGATATTGAAATAAATAATGTGTTTTTTTACTATGAGCGAACTATCGGAGCCACCTGGTGGTAGATACGGTCATGGACGTCTACAAATATAGTTAGTTCCAAAAGCGTTGCCTCCCTCGATAAACAGGATGATGTAGACTAGGAACGGAACCCAAACCCAGGATTGGGAGAGATCAATCAGCTATAAATATATTAGTTTAAAATATTTTCATAGTTTTAAATATGTCACACGTCAGAATATATCTATGTAATGAAATGTTTGTGACCCAGAATCAAACAGTTTCTGATGAGAACAAATCGTTTTTTTATCTTTATTATTTTTAATACTGTAAATAAATGATGATATATTCAAAAATAGTTCTCATTTAAGATGCAGTACTCTATAAAGTATTTAAATTTAGAAAGGACAATGTTACGCTTTAGTTATAAAATTAACAGCTAATAGACTTTAAAAAAATGAAATGTTCTTTTAAGTCGTCTTTTATGTTAACAGTTTTAATAAATTCATGGGACTTATGATAAAAGGCATCTAACGTCAAAGATGAGACCCAGCGGTTATTAATATGGTAATTTAGAATTACAATTTAGAATTCAAGGGTATCGAGAATAGATTCATGAATACTTCCGATCTAATAGAATATAAACAATAATATACAATTCTGGTAAAAGCAACCGAAACTACCACATACGACCTTTCCTTAAATTTATATGTATATACAGCTGCTCACACTCACACAGACACAGAGTAAACAAAGCAAATGATAGACAATCACACTTTATTTCCCACAACACTAACGTAATTTACGAATTCTCAGCGCTAATTCATCCATTGCGATAGTTTATTTAAACAGAAACCAGGTCAAGAAAATCAAAACCGCAAGTCCCAACAAACATATATAACCTTCACGGTGAAACACGAGAAAATTGCAAAAAAAAAATATAGTACACTCAATGATCATTTTATTTACTATGAGCCTCGCCGACAATAGAGTCTGGAATTGTTTGTGAGATGAGGTGAAAAACGTTAGATGTAACGTTGTGTCAGTATTCGCTGGACAGATGTAGGATGCGACCCCGTTACGAAGCCGTAACGATACGCATCGTAATTAAGAAGTTCCCGGGAGACGAGATCCGTGTCATTAGATTAAAGAAAAATAAAATAAAATACTTTTCGCGAAGTGTAAATCGGTTTTCGTTTAGTATTTTGAATAATGCGACATTCTGCGAAATGCTCCCGTTCCGAATTAAACTTGTGGCCCTAAAATCTAGTCAAGACACCGCTTTGAAATCGTGAAAAAAATAATTATTTTTATTTTTGGTCGCCGAATAATTAATCTTTTCTGTATTAGTAAGTGATGTTTCTTGTTAAATGGAGGGAAGAGTAATTATTATTTTTTATTATTTAGAAAGGGAGATCAATTATAGAAACATTCTGCGAAGCTTTAAGCCAATGCCTTTAATTTTATTAAATAATATTTAATTTGGTAGTCAGCTTGAGAATAGAGCAGAGTCATGAGACGAATATAGAAATTATCCATTTTTATTCAATATACCACAGGCTGTAATACCATTGTTTTCAATTATCCAATAACAGCTGTTATCGTGCACGTGTTTTGCGCAACATGTCAACGTCAGTGATTCACTGCGCCCGCGCACGATAACACCGAACTTCCATTATCAACCGTTTTGTAATATTGTTATGAAATAAGTACATATTTCCTACTCTTAGTACTTTGGTTAATAAATTAAAAACATTAAAGCACCGCCCAACTGGTTTCTTGTATATTATATGTATACTTTGAAAGATTAAAAGCTATTTATTGAAGGTAAGATTTAATTTAACATAATATTAATTAAGTCCAGTCCATGGTCAAGTGAAACGTAAATACTCCTGCGGTTCAAAAAATATGCTTTATAAAGCATTTTAAATCACGCTTTTATGATCAAAATCATTTCCGCGAACCGCAGCATCCTTAAACCATCTAAAGTTTACAACAAACATTAAAAAAATATTATCTTCATATTTTATGCGGCTCGATAATAAGGTTTATTGATTTTCCGAAAAATTAACTGCCTGTTAATATTTAATTAAACACGTATTCGTGTCAGTTACAACGAAACGAGAAAGCAAATATTGAGAATTTTAACAGAATAAAGATAAAGATGTCAATATTGGTATAAATAATTGCACATAAAAATGACAAAAGTAATGAATGTGAATTCCTCGTATAACGTATTACAGGACCCGAGGAATTCAACGAGAGACATAAAAGGCTAACGAGATAGAACTTTAAAAAAAAAAAGTGACACCGACACCGATACTTCTTAGAAGCTAAATTTTCTTCCGCTAATTAACGTTATTGTACTAAATAAAAGAAATGGAGTCGATATAAACAAAACAAATAACACAGCGAATAAAGAGAAATAAGAAGCACTCAGCCACGTAACCAAATATCGGATTTCAATCGAAGATAAAATAAACATTATATCTTTTCCGCTTACATAACGAAACGTTTTCGTATATTTAAAAAACCTCACAAACAATAACAACGTCAAGGAAGAATGCAAATTAAAATGCAACAGCAGTTGAAATTTGAGTCGTCTCCCTTATTTAACTAAATCGATTAGATTTAAAATTTAAATACATTTTCGAATTCTTTGTTCACAATAAACGTGATTCAGAATATTTTTATATGCTTTAAGAAAATATTTTTTGGCATAATTTACTGTTATTACATTATTGAAACAATAAACTGTCATTGAAAATCACAAAGCCGTTTAAAAATCTTTACCCTCGTCTCGTGAAGAGCCCCATACTGTAACCTACATAGTATTTATCATTAAAACCAGTCGCTATCACTCCGCGAGTCAATAAATTTGTGAAGAATTACGTTTTAATGAAGTGTTTGTCATTACAAGCATCGTAATGGGATTGAATGAGGGCGAGTGTTCAGCGGATAATCCGACTTGGATTAAGGTTACAAAGTTTACGTAACAGCTCAAAAAGTAGCACAATATTGTGTTACGAAGTAATAAATATTAAAACCATCATATAAATAGATCAATTTGATATAAACATGTGATAGAAAATATATCGATACACTTACGTTCCCAAATCCTCAATATTTAGTCTATCAACTCTTTGCAGTATTGATGATAGAAAATCGATCTATCATTATTTCTTCCGTTCCAATTACGTTACTGATTGTAGGCTAAGTTGTCTCGATTAAGTATCTACTGCTGGATATTCTGGTAGCCTATTAACGTTTGCTATATCTGTGAAACTGATATTTCATGAGTGGAATATATGGAAAGGTATAATTTATTACATTAATATAAACCGTATTATTTTGTCAGATAACGTATATTTGTTATTTCCTAAATTTTAATAACAGTTCCAGTAGCGGTGTTGTTGTGAAACATTTTGATTATACATTTGACATTGACGTTTTAGCATGTCTACTGTTAACTAGAGATAGGTAACACATTTTTGAGTTATTGGGACCGATACAAAAGATAGATAGATATTTACTGAATACCAATGCCTGTATCTATTTGTTGTTAGGATATAGTTAGCGGGCGTTACACTAACAGCTCTTCTGGTGGCTTTTGTATTCTTGACATGTTTATTCAGACAATTTCAATATGTATGTTAGATCAATAATATTAGACTGTCCATTATATTATATCATCCGGTCTCTACATTACAACGAACTATTTATAAGACACAGGCTTTTACACGCTTAATTAAATAAATCTAAAATACCTTCAAGATAAACTTTTAGTGTTATTGATAATATATATTTTATTATAAGTAATTTTATTATCATCCACGCAAAATATACGTACGTGTAATTAGTTCAAAAAATATTTTTGCATTTGGTCCAATATCTAGTTAAGTTCTATTACTTTACCTTCATTACATACATAGAATAAAAGCTTTTTGAATAACTCAATACAAATCATTCCTCTTTCATAACTCAGTTTGCTACCATTATTATATTATTGCGTTTGTGAATTGTAAACAGAATATCGGCTTTATTTGTCCTCTGAATGCGTCGTTATCGGCTTTACCCGACACGTGGATACGAATTTGATTTCGTTTTATTTATTATATGAAAAATGCAAAAGCTTTACTTTAGACTTAAAACAAACGAATAAATAATATTATTTATTATATACTTAATTCATCGATGCAGCATGGTTTTTTAATCCTTGGGCTGTTGTTCATGTATTATCACTTTGCGATATATTTGACGTGTTATGGAAAAGCGAAGTTGTAAATTTCTTCACATAAAATAAATAATTGGTATGTAGTTATTTAAGATTTATTTTTTTTTTTATTAATATGTAGTTTATTAAAACGATTTTATATGTTTGTTTAATAATTAATTCCTTAGAATATAAATTTATAGGTAAGTTTAGTTACCTGCCTATTCATAACTAAGTTTAACTAATAAAATAAAAATAAATAATTATTTAAGTAATCGTTTATTGAATATAAATTTTATTTCCTATTAGTTTCATTTAAATTTCCTATTAGTTTAGTTAATTTTAATTGGATTTCTAATAATAAAATAATATTTTTAGTTCAATATTACAAATATATATAAGTATGAGATCCATTAGTAAAAAGAAGATAAAAAAATTAAGGTAAAAAGATTTGCATCTTTTTACCTTAATTTGACGGTAGTTGCATTTTGCAATGCAGCTACCGTCAGTGTGAAATAAGGTTCGCTGTGGAGCGCTTTAATTGCAAAACGCGTTAATTGTGGAGAAAGCGTGACAAAGCAGAGCTGAAAGTCCGGTTATAACACTAGCTAATTGCTGAAGGTACATCTCTTGCTATATACTAATATAAATATATACATTTTATAAAATAATATAAATATGGAAAATGTTGTTTTAAAACTCTGACCGAAAACATACAACATTGATGCTGAATTAAAAATAACTTCGTTCATAGTTCATACTTGGTATGCTAAACTTTCTGTATACAAAAAAGTTTACCCAAACATAAAACTCCGTTCGCAAAGCTTTTACAAACCTTGTGATATTTTTAATTAAAAAGTTAGCATTGTGGATTTATAGCAAATTATAAGGTGCAAAATCATTAATTTACTATCCGGGGACTGATTATTTTCCTGAATAAAATATCCAACGTCTTTATGACCCCCAAAATCCGCTAAAAGCAAAATGTAAGCTGGACTTAAATGTAATCAACCCCTTGTCTAAACGAATGTTCTTTATCAGATGTCAGTTATGGATTGATCTTGATGCTCTACAACTCACATATACTCTAATATTATAAAGAAATACGATGTTTGGTAAATGTTTATTGGTTTGTAGGCAGCCTCTAAAATTATTCAACCGATTGTAAAAAATAAAAACCTCTATTAGATGGCAGATTATAATATTTTCATATTTTATAATATAAAAAAAATCCAAATTATACATTTGAGAATTATAGGACACAAATCTGCTGATCTCCAATCAATGAGTTATTTATCAAATAAAAGAGTGCTAGAAATAAAAAATACTAAATTTTGATCCTAAACGACAGTGGTATTTTTTTGGATGAAGCCCGTGCAAAATAGTAGTATATATATTTAATTTAATTTTATCTCAAGCATGCCAGTCTTTCAAAAATAATCCGAGGGCTTATTGTCGGTATGAATGGTAAATGTAATAGTGAACAGTTTTTAACTCTCTTGCAGAATAATTGGAAAAGAAGATAATTTTAATATTGAGATTTAAAATCATCTAAGCGTTGCATCAGATATAACACAGTCAGTCAGTGTAAGACTTAAAGAAATGGAGGCGGTAGCTGTGATTAGCGATCTTCGTAATTGGGTATCACCAATATACATAAATATAGATTTTTTATATAACACTTCACTTCGCAATCCGTGACCCACCGCCACAAAATTACAATATTCTGAGAATGTTTACGAATTGTGCGATCGATTTAGATCACAGCATCCCCATTTCTCGCTTCGTTTGTGACACTTGTGCTAAACCACCATGATTTCATAGAAATCGTTGAAGCGAATAGAACATGGATCCACGAATATTGGCTAATATTATAATAGATGCGGCACTTTCGTATTCGTAATTGAAATAATAATAATAATAAAGTAAAATATACCTATATTTAATGTTTTATTGATTTCATTTTTAAACATTCTTCATGAAAATAATAATAATATTTTAACAAATTATTAAAATTAATTAAGAAATATCATAATTAGCCACTTTCACTAAACAATCACGTATCACATAATTCGTAGAGCACGCAGTAAGTAGGTCAATACAATATTTATAGTTCCGACGTCAGCAGACAATCTGCATAGGCGTAAACAAACTACGGCCCGCACTTGTGTATTGCACTTAATCTTTAATATCTATTACTAATATATATAACTTAAGATAATTATTGCTTTTATTATCCTTTAAGATAAGTTTCATATAATTTTGTATGAAATCCATTGGTAAATAAAATATATACAGGATGTTGTATTAAATAAAGTAACATGTAATAGCTCTAATCAAGACCTCCTTAGCGTAATATAGTAAAGAATATTTATTTAATTAACCCTTTTTCTTTAATACACTTTTTAAATAATATATAACGAAAAACTATACGATACGGGCAGGAATAGAACCTCCGGTCTCTAGGAAACCGCCCAGTTGCTCTACCTATTGTAAAAAGCTACCCAACCGCTGCCGCTTCGATGAATTAAGTATGTATTAAATATTTAATATTTGTTATCGGAATTGAAGCGACATCTATAAGGCTTATTTGGAAGTTTTTGTTATATTTTTCATTTTAGATTTATTTAAAATTTAACCATACCTAAACATGTTTTAAATAATTTTAAATATTATTACACGAAACTTTTACCTTTAGACGATATTAGAATAAATATTTAAAATATTATTATAAATTCATTAAAATAAAAGAAATACATATTCCAATGAGTTTTCAATATTTTATTATTTTGCACATCGTACATCGTATCGTACAATTACATTTTAACAATTCAATAAATTAACCACCAGCATACATGAAAACTAATTGTTAAATAAAACATTTGTTTATATCGACGTCTCTGGTGACATCTGATTTAACTGAAGTTTGAAATACAGATACCATCGGTTTCCAAATAATCCAATAATAATAATCCAATAATAATTTTATAGCGCTCATAAATCTGTAACCTGTTTCATTCGATCAGTACAAATTTAAAGTACATAAATTTGAACGATAGTTATACTATTAAGTTACCGTCAATTTACATAGCCTTATGTATTGGTTTTGCTTATATACTTTTTATTTACATTTTCGAACCGAATGCGTGATTCGCACGTCACGTCTGCTCCAATGACGAGACATTTGCAAAATATTAGTAAAATAATAACTTTCACTTAAATAACCACTTAGCCGAGATAAAAGTCATTTAGTTTAATAACAGTTCCGAGTAATAAAAATTCTATTAAGAATACGAGACGCCGCCGTTTTCTTTTCAAAAGCGAGGACTTCCGATCCAACTAATAGCATTTTAAATTCAATTTATCTAATAGAGTTTTAATCTATTACGTATTATAACGCAATTTTAGTAACATTATCAATTATGTATACGAAATAGTTGGTAGATTAAACATTAGAACGTAACCGTAGATGGTAGAAGTCTTAATTGGAATAGTTAAATGCATTAAAGCCAAATTTAACATCAATTCTCTGTAACACGAAACTATTGGAATACATCCAGATATGTTTAGTGCGGAGATGTAACGAGCTTGTAAATTAATGTACCACATATGTCACAAATTATTAAGTCGTAATCTTTTTATTGCCTTGAACTGGGACAGACAATGTTGAAATGAAAACGTTAATATAAGCGCTCTAGTTTTAATTATTTTATCATTTATATATCTCATTTTTGTTTTATATAACTTCCATGTATTTAAAGATAAATTTGACTTATAATAATTTTTTTTTACTTATAGATAATTATCTATACTATTAAAGTCCTCGATAAACGTGTTTTTGGTAGTAAACATGAAATTTGAAACGCGGCTAAATTTCAATATATTAATACATATTCCGTTTTAGTTAAAATCAAATGAATAAAATAATATCATGTACATATTATATTTAATTGTATATTCATAAAAGCGTTCTTAGTTACGTAGAAAGATATTAAAACTCCTTCAAAATGTCCTAGCGTCATAGTTTTACTGGCAGCAAACTAACGTAACTAATATTACCAAGTACTGTTTAACTACATCTGTGAAGACAATGTTGATTTAATAAAATGTAGCGGTTTGTGTATAATTGTCCAGTGTTAATACATCTGTTTGATAACAGTACAAACGCATTTCTGTTTAAAGATATCATTTAAAATTTTTGGAGTTTTTTGGCTCAATAATATGGAGTTAAAATTACACCAAGCTATTTATAGATACCGCTTCCGTTCAAGCTGGTGGCAGACCGCAGGCATATATTATAATTAATTTTACCGTTGTTGAAAAGGTACACATTAAAAAGGATCTTACTTTTGTAAATTTATTACCTACTTAAAAATAGTTACAACAATTGAACAAATAATAGGGAAAAAACTCAAGCATTAAAATATTAATAAATTAGCCATAAATATTTAAGTACACGAACTATTGCGAAGGTGTGCTCTGATTTAGATTTTTTTATTTTATCAATTTTAATTAATTATGTGTATACAAAACACGTTCTAAGTGTTTTATATAATGTTATGATATGAAGTATATATTATTACAGTAAATAAGGGTTCAAATTCCCTGGACCGTCTGTAATAATCGCTGTTAGCATATAACATCAAAAACCATCGACCTCAAATGTATATGATGTCATTGGTCTGTACAGTCAACCACACAACACGGAACCTTAATTTATTTATACATAGAGTATATAATGCAATTCAGCCGGTGGACTGTACCGATTGAATTGGATATTGCAATGACGTCAAATGCATTGAACTCGAGTGCATCCAAAGAACACTCAAGTCCTAAAGTTGGTAGTAAAGCCTAAATTAACTAAATTGTTACGGTACGTAAACTTATTGGCAGATAGTTAAAACAACCAATCAAATCTTTGTTCACTTCTAGACTATTAACAGATGAAACGAAAATAAATTTTACGTGTCCGTACTAAATAATATCTGCTTACGGAAAAAGATAATTAAACAATATAGAATCAAAAAATCATTAACACATTTACGGCACGGACTTCCAGAGGTCGCAGGTTCGAGTCTGAAGGACTCGTGCTGATAATTTTTTCATTCAGCATTGTTACAAAATTTAAAACATGGCTTACATGTTCGTCTTGTTATAAAAAAAGATTTAGTATGTATTTTAAATTACACCAACAAAAAATATTACAATACATATAATGTATTAAATGTTACACAAAAAAAGAGGGTAGCGATTCACGCGACGCTTCGTGCTCTAATAACTTTTAAAAAGCGAAATAAATTAAAAAAAAATAATAACTGTCCGATGTACACATTTGAATTAGATTTATTACAAACTTTATTAACAAATTCTGATTCAAAACATTATTTTTAATAATAGTTATGTATGTTTTTTTTTCATCTTTCAACCGATGTTTTTATTTATGTTTGTTTGGTAGACTAATGATCTTAAGTCTTTATTAATATATATATATATATATATATATTTATATTTATCTGTAATTAAAGTAAACTTATGTTGTGTAAATACCTGAATACAAAGAATTGATTCGTTACTGAAAACAAAAAATCGATTCGTTCAAATTCATATAAATGTTTCACAAATGTTCAACAATGATAATGGTTAAATTTCGTCTTTGGCAAACACATAAGCATATACGCTCCCTTTATATAAACACAAAAGCAATTAAATAAGGAATACGTGAGATATTTTCGAGTGACCTTGTGTTTTGAATTGTTCTTATTAGGAGCAGGCTTTGTGCTTTGTGTATAAATAGTCTTAAATTACTTTTATTTGAATACTCCCCCCTTTACTGTAAACAGAGATGACGAAGGGTCTGTGAGTCATTGACTTACTGAGACCTTTTTTTACGAATAAGATACAAATGGGGCAAGACTGTCTTTATTTCCAGGGAGAAAAAAAAATGTGGGTCACGGGATTGTCTAAATGAATAATATTTCATTTCTTGTAATTTTATATGGCTTAAATAAAATATGTAATAGGAAAAGCGTGAGAAAAGAGTTGAATCCAGTAAATATTTGTCTGTAGATAGAATAAAACAAAATATTGTATTAGTCAAGGTTGAGATTACAGTATCGACGCGTCAAGTGACTCAATACGACACAATTCGGCTTCAGGTCGATGCTCCAAAAACATTGTACACTGGCACAATTATTACGTACCGTGTCGAATGACATTACGAATACTCATAATGATTAATTTGACAAGGAAATGAAAAGAAAAAGAGGCACGGCAAGTTACCTGCTCATACTATTTTAGATGGGCTTCCCCGAACTACATTACTTACCGGTCTAAAATACGAAGGCGTGACTACGTGTTAAGTGGAAGATACACGCATCGTCTTCCTGAAACCCGCCCTCTCCCGACCTGGCGACCTATAAATATGATTTCTGAAACGGATCTGCTTCAGTCACACAGGAAAGCGCGAAGTGTAAGCACCGTGCCAAATCTCAACGCTCCCGAGGGACAGCGTGATCAAACACGCGTTTGCATTATAACATTTTTCAATATTACCCAATTCCGATTTCATAATTTGGCGTGACATCAAACGTTACAATCTCGACTGTCAGAGTGATTCGGATCTTGATTGTGAAACAGCAGTGCAAGATGTTGGACAAGTCGATCCTGGGCGGCAGCTGGGAGAGCGTGGTAAGTCGAACTGAATAAATAAATTAATACAAAACTAGATCCGTACATGGAATGACCGTTAGTTATCGTGAGAAGTGTCCACAATAAATAAGTCGTTCAGGTTTGTAATTTGTATTACGGAACGGCTGTCAGTGCTGTTACGCAAAGTGCAGGGCCAGTTTAATGCGCTTAAAAGGTAAGTTATCTATGCTGTCAATGAACTGCAGCTCGTGAGTGGCAGGCGTTTGAATATGGAATTAGGTTCTTTTTTGGTAAGGCTCTTAACATTGCAGAGGCCGGTTTCACGGTTACTGAATCGGAACTTTCGAGATATTAATCTAACTTGAACGGAGATATCTCGTGAGTGATTACGGCTCATATTCATAAAGATTGCCTCACCCATATAATACATTTGTTACGGATCAGCGGAGACTTTGAGATCTAGTTCTTGAGCATAACCTTGACAGCTTTAGTGTTTCGGTATTAGTTAAGCGTCCCATAAATCATTCGCTTCGGCCATCTATTTTAAATCGACCTTATCAGTAACCAATCTTGTTTTATTAGAGTAGAAATTTCATATTCTCAGCAAAAAAAAGTAAGTAAAGTGTAAGTAACACAAAAAATCTATTAAAACGTACCCATTAAGATACTTTTAAGTGCAAGAACTACAATGAATAACTTAAAAAAATATTATAACGCTATTCAAAAAAAAAATATTATCGACAGTTTAGAAAGCTCGTTCGACTTGACGCTGTCAAAACTATCTTGAAACTGTCGTGTTTTTGCGACATTCAGTATAGAAAATGTTAACTTTCACCTTTAAATTTAAAACAGACATGCAGGAACCAACACTTATAACAATCGCTAAATGTCGTCTCTAGTTATTCCGGTTATTTATTTCGAAAGTGGTGAATGTGCGCGCTGGATCAGATAATTATGAATGACAGCTGATAAAAAAAAAATAGAAAACTTTCGACAATACTGATTATATCATCGCGGATGGTTTCTAATGCCTACTTCCGTCGACTATATAAATAAATTAATAATATTAAAATTCAATAGATAACAAAATACTTAAAATATACGTATACATAGCTAATAAAGTTCACCGGTTAAAAAAAAACCGCTTGCTCACGTTACGTTAAAAAAAAAAGAAACCTTGCGTAGGATAGAATTAGTCAATATACACGTCACAAACTATATTTAATTGTCACCGTCATTTAACATCGGTTAATAACCTTCAACTGTACATCTAAAAATAGTGCTCGATACTTCCATCTACATTCTACAATCAACCACGCTTTACACGATTTAGCATTAGATAAACAGTGTAGTATGAGTGTAATATATTATAAATATATATAGTTTTAAAATAACCCGTTAAAGTTAATTTTCGTAACAGTACGGCATAGTTGTATAGCATAAAAATATAACGTTTTTGCGTTTATTCGCACATATGATAACGGTAAATTTAAGTGCCATTAGAGCACCCAAACTAACATTAAAAATGTGCACAGTAAAGAAATTGATGAAACGGGAATTATAATTATAATGTTTTATATGAAATATTATTTTGAATGAGTATAAGAGCACCAAATTAAGCAGAATTAAAGTTACACATTTTGTAAGGTAGCACCGGTTCACAAGGAAATGATACCAGTAAGAAAATAAATTTAATATCTCATACGTTATATGAAAAAGAAGCACTACGTTTTATGGATTCACATATTTTCGTGCTGAATAACAATTCCTACCCATGCATAACATTGACCGACTCTTACATACATAACGGCTCTTCTGACAGATACGTACGAAATATTGTGTTACTTACGATTCAGTCTCGGTACAATTATTATTAAAAAAGTAAAAAATTTAATTTAAATATATACAATGATTCACTCGACTTTTGTAGTACAGACTACTATAATATACTCATATATATATATTAAGTAAACTTTATAATTAATTATAAAAGTAAATAAAGATCGCGTGCATTGAATATGAGCGAGTGAAATTATTTACTATAGGCTAAATATGACGTTGATATTTGGCTTTTATTACTGGTGTATCTCTTTTGAAACGACTAATAATAATGTCGTGATAAATTTAATGCGCCTATGACATATAAATACATCTATCAAAGTTTATTGGCATTGCACTGAACATCGTAGTATTGTTCAAAATAACTCATTACAAATATAAACTTACGTTTTAGTATCACCTTCGTCTTATAATAGCGAAAACGTTCAGAAATAACGGATAGGAATATGACGGATAGGATATAAAGACTAATACGAAAATAATGGTACTCATTACCGATTATTTATTATAAACATTAAATTAAACAAACGGTTTTTTTAATGTGCGGTGGTTTTCTCTCACCGGTGGAGATGACATACCTGAAAATATAAGAATCAGGTTTATTGCGCCCACAATATCTATAAAGTGAATGTAAGGCGGGCTTACATAATTAAATATTTTAATTACACTGTTAACAAACACCAATAACAGCGTTTTTAATGTGACCCATTTTCAACAGCGACCCAAATCCGCTTGTACGTTTTTTTTTTAACGTCAAATCATTAAAATAATGTTAAATACGACCCGTCAAAAAACACTGGAGCGACATTTGTCGTGTCAAGAATAATATTTCATACATATTTCTTATTGCAAGATATATAGGTTTATTGTAAGATTAGTGAAACATTCTTTAGACTGATTATCTTGATAGAGAATACGTATTCGTTTTTCATACAAGGTGAGAGTATACGAGAGTAAGGGATCTCTTGCAATATTAAAGGATGAACAAGTGTTGCCAGCCTTTGCTTTATATATTAAATTAGCAGATAGAATATCATAATTGTTACTAGATGCTATTTACTTTCAACCAGATTACATAATTGCCTTACATTTCATATATTTTTTTCTAATAAATACCGATAGTAAAATGTATTTTTATGTGACCTATTCTTTGGTCCAATGCTTGCTCTACAACTGTAGAAATACGAGAAACGTCATAAACTATGTTACACAATGGCTACATAAAAATATAATACTGGAAACTTTAAAACATATTACGAAATAGTAATATATGAAAGCTTTTAGACCATCAAAGAACTTTGAAAAAAACAACAATATATTTCGGGACGTTCATAATTTAGGTAAACTGCTCATTCTTTGGTGTGGATAGACATTATCTGTTAACTTTTTGATTGAAGATAGCCATGTAACGTTAAAACTGTAGAGTCAATATTATATGGGCGTTCTTTTTAACTTCCGGCACTTCATTGTTGAATATTATCGATAGGTTACTTTTCCAAAATTACCACCATCAGAAGAACATATGGCTTTAACAACAGGTGCTAGTAAACGTATGAAGATCCATGAAGGGCCCCAAGAAGCAGACACTATAAAATAACTAAGGGACACATTCAGCGCACCGCCCTTAATGAATACATATATATAAATAAATATATATGGGGCCCTTAGTAATCGTACGGTATTATTTTTATCACCACAATCCATGTCAATGGTTCGCATGGGAATGATTTCAGATGGAAAAACATATTTATTACTTTCCTATAACTAAGCTTTTTTTTTATTGTTTCAGATCTCAAGAGATGATTATGAGATCGACTACAGCCCGAGTCCGAGAGGTTCTCCTTTGAAAGAAACATCGAACATCCAGGAGGAGCAACCTTATCTGATCAGCCGGCACAACCCTAACAAGACCTTCCGCCGAGAATCAGTCATTGCCTCTTGGAAGAATCTGAAGAAGGAGAGGGAACAGGCTCTAGGAAAGCGAATCATTTACGTAGACGCAGACAACTATGTCGATTATTACGAAAGGAATAAAGTCAAGCGTTGCAAGAGTGAGAGAACAGCGAATACTCCAAGAGTTCTCAAAAAGGTCAAACGTACGTACTCAGTGCTGTACAGATATGACCCGAATGAAGAAAAGGTTGTTAAGGAATACAAATACCAACCAGCTAAGGAGCCAGAAATGTCGGTCAACTCGACTCTACAAAAATCGTACTCTGAACCGTTTTTAACACAGGAGAGGGTTTCAAAGAAGAAAGCCAAGAGATCCATCACAACACTCTTGAACATCAAGACCAAGCTCCTCAATATATTCTCATCAAAATGTTGAAATAATTTAAGTAGATTTTAAGGAGATAGTTGCTCAATTTAATGCATTTAAAGAGTAAGTGCTGGCGTTAATTACATTTCTGATAGTCTCAAAATTGGAAATACCTATCAAGTTATTTACCACGAAGCCATATACGAGAATTATAATTAATATTATTATACTTTAAATGCACTTGACATCTCTTAGCGGGAAATAGAGAGCCGTAACTCGCAAGAACATGTTTGCAGGGAGGTATCGCGACCTTTTTAGGTGAAAATTAATTATCTCATGTAAGATGTATCATGTCAGATAGCTAATTTATTATATACATATATATATATATTATAGGTATATTATGTATGTGAAATAGTAACTGATATTTATAGCCACATACTTAGCACTAGTTGGCAAGTGCATCCAAAACTATTAAAATTATATATAGAAATGTAGTAATAACGTTTTTGTGATATATTTGTGTGTTGTGATATTAATAAGTGTCAATGGTCTTGATATTTTAAGTTAAATTTACAATTATTGAAGACCAACATTATTTTTTTAGGATTATTGAACCAAAAGATTATTGATTTTTATGATTAATATTAAAAATAATCGAATGTAATTCTTTATATTAATGTTTAATATAAATGAAATTATATGGTTTATTTAGATCCTATATCGTTATATTCATTCCTATTTTAATTTTAAGATAGTTATATTTTTTACTTAAGTTTGTACTTAAAATATAAAAAAAATCAATAATTATCGTGTGAAAAAAATTTTTGTACATTAATCCCGTTAAGTATAAAGTAACATTAATAAAATTGTACACAATAAAAAATACTATTATTGAAACAATTGTATTCTTAATTAAAATAAACAATCATCCCGCATAATATATGTAATAATTCATAGATAAATAGGACCTTTTTATGAGGGCACGAACAATTAATAGATATTAAATTTGTTTTCAAACAGCAGATACAGTATTTACACAAAGTCATCATATTTCTAACTAAAACAGTATTTAATATGCATTCAAGTTTCATGGCACATTACAAAATATGATATGCAATTTGGCAAAATATAAGTAGGGCAACATTTATTGGATACCTTGTAGACTTATATTTAGATAACATCTATTTTAATTTCAATAGGCAATAAAGTTTAATATATAGGAATAAAGATTTTAGGGAGATTATTATTAATAAATATTATACATAAATAAAATATGCTAAATTAGCACATATGTAATAGTAAATTTATTATTAACTGACTACTTTAACTGACCAGCGTGAAGTACATAAGGCAGGATTCGTAAAAGCATTCGCTCTTTTATTTGTCGACTTATGATACAATTTAAAAACATTTTTTTAACAGGATAAAAGGGAATTCGAATTTCAAATAGTTTAATTAACTATTGAAATCGAATAAGTAATTAACAATTATTTCCTATTTACAAACTCTTAATAGTATAATATATAAAAAATCTAATATTATATATTCAATCGATTTTTTTCAATCATATGACAATATGAATGAAAAAAAAGAATATGACAAATTTTAAAACAATAGTATTTTCCTAATGAAGTCGACAGAATTTATCTTTTAGAAGGAGTTTAGTGTATAGTATATTTTTATAGTTTTTTCATTACTGGGTTATTACAATCTCTTAAACAATATTTTTATGAAGGGATCCATCGTGTACCGGAAATTAGGGCAATGACATGCGGCAACGTCCCATGGCTGGTATTATAATGCAAATTGCCTTGCTTATAAAGGCTTTACACGAACTGATACCGTTAAATTTTAAGTTTTATTACAAAACACGCTATTATTTATATTTTATTATGAAGCAAAATTATATTTTTCAAACCAATAAATATACGAAGATAAAAAAAAAACAAATGTATTTATAATAATACTACCAATAGAAAGAATTAGATACAATTCTGAATTATGTAACGATAATAAACTAAAGGAGTAATAAATAACAAAACAGATGTTTTGTTAAAATTACATACGACCCTACGACCCCACATGAATGTCTGTCCGTGCCAGCCACAGCGTGGGAACACGCTTCACGGTCAAGGGAAATTTACAAAACATTTGTTATTTTTGTTTATCGTATTTAGTCATTTACGTGGGTGAAGGTTTTGGTTTGAATCCGAAAATAGTACATACCTTCGTCATACTTAATCGATATAATTTTCAAATGTTTGAGAATTTTTTATACATTTTCTACAATAAGAATATAAAAAACAATAGCCATTATTTCTGATTCGTATAAGTGAAGGCACCTTCGGTGGCCATTATTATAAGCTGAGGTCAATCCTTGAACTTACCGGTCGTGACTAATCTGTCACTCGCCGCGCTCCGTCAAATAACTAACGGTTCTTGAAACACAGTTGCCTTTATTAAGATGTACATAATGTTTACTTAGTTACGAGTATTCGGAACAAACGATAATAAAACCACTAATCGATTGTTATCTTACCGCCGAGTACTGGTGTGTAAGTCATGGCCGATTAAATATTTAATCTACAGATTAACGTCATTAACAAATCGATTTTTATCCATAAATCGATTTTTATATATCAATGAGCAATAACCGATCCGTGGATTATGATTATGGGAAGTCATCTAAGGTCGATTTCATCACGGTTTGTAGACGTATTTATTATTTCGGCCGTTAAAGATATTTATAGACATGAAATGTTATATATAAATAAAATTATAGTTTTATTTAAATATATGTTTATTTATTAAAGAGGCATAAATTAAAAGTTTAATAGCTCGAGACCTTTATCACAGTTTTACGTCATAACACTTTCTGGCAGCTGGTAGTGTTACGCTCTAAGCTCAGGGTTACCAAGATATTGATCTCACATTGTGACATCGTTCTTTTATCTTAAACTGTAGTTAGAAATCGTGTCCTATTTCATGCATAAATTATAAATAAATCTATGATATTTCAAACGTAGAATATAAAAGACAAATCATTAGAAATCTTTCATCTCTTTTCCATTCAAAAATAAATCATACGATATTATGATTATAAAATCGATTAAAAATACAAGGTTAAAACAACTATCGATGTTTCCGTATCTTTTAGCGGACAATGCGATAAATATATTCTTTTCATGCCTTTAGTTATGTCTAGGCCAAGGTGTTAGACAGTTTTCAATGACAAATATTGCTGAAAGTTTCTGTTTACTTTACAAGTAACCACTGTTTGACCTTACATCGCTGAAAAATCAATACTGTGCAACTCATATATCATAGTGATTTATTCATATTTCATGTCCCACTAGACGTGTTTTTAAAACAAAAAATGTAAACACGTATAAAACGAACTGATCCATTTATCTTAATTTTAATTTGTCCCTCAGAGAGCTTTCGCAATCATCAAACGGCTGCCATCTAGTGAAACGGGATCAAAACCGTTAATAAATACAAAAATACATAATTAGTGACGTACGTAGCTATGTTATATGAACAGAACGACAGCTGCTCATGTTTCCTTCCATCGAAAATAGAGAGAGCTATTTCATAATAAAATTATGAAAATGTTCCAAGTATTTCGCAAGATGCTCAATGCCATCTAGCGGGATTTTCATACACCATTAGAAACGGGAGCGGTGTAAGCGATCCCGAAATTTCGTGCGTATGCGCAGATGGTAGCATGTGTCCATCATCGTGAAAATGAGAATCGTACGAAATACTCGTACCAGAATATATTTTTAGAGAGTTCATATTTTCCTTATGCAATGCAATCTCTTTTTACATAAATACTATAAACTTTAAACTAACAAAGTGATAAACCAGAGCTAATCAATAATAGCTTAAGCAAACACTGTAATAAGTATTTTGTAACACATGGTCTTACAAGGTAATTATATACGTAAGCGAATTAGCGAACAATGATGTGGAATAATTGCTTAAGTAACGTGTAAACACGCATTTTTAACATACAAAAGTATACATTAATCCATTGTAATATAAATAAAAAACAGAAAACCCCAACAACGTTGCCTGAGATCCTGTTTCGATGAGATTTTTTAATATGCTGGAAATGCTTTATTTCTATTATACATTGCTAGGAATCAAGTCGACAAACAGGTTTTCTATTAAAAAAAATAACTGAAAACGGTTCCTTCATTAGGAAGCTATGTTCTCACACACACAGACAGACACACAATGAGATACACCAGTAAAATTACAACAGCCATCTTTTTCACGTCGGGTTTATAGCGAATTAAATTGTTACACAGCTTTTGACCTAGAATAGTACCTACTTCACTGCAAAGCTTGACATTTACATTATGAAGGGAGGTAACATGACGATATCAGTACTTTTTCAATATGCAAAATAACTAATTGAGATCGAATCAACAAAGTAATAATCGTAAAAACATATAAGGCGTATATGCGTGAGTATATAATTATGTATTTGTGAGTGTTTATCATGTGTGTGTGTGTGTGTATATGTATGTGTGAGTGAATATGTATGTGTGTGTGTGTTTATTTATGTGTGTGTGTGTCTATGTATGTTTGTGAGTGTATATATGTGTGAGTGAATATGTATGTGTGTGTGTGTTTATTTATGTGTGTGTGTGTCTATGTATGTTTGTGAGTGTATATATGTGTGAGTGTATATGTATGTGTGTGTGTGTTTATTTATGTGTGTGTGTGTCTATGTATGTTTGTGAGTGTATATATGTGTGAGTGTACATGTATGTGACCTAAGAAAAACGATATCGATACAAATCATACAATAAAATGTAGATTGAATTATAGATAACAATTACGAAATCAGTTAAACGATGTAAAAAGTTGTTACTGGTTTCATTAGTTTAATAATAATAGTCAATGGATGGCCTCCATTTGCAATTTTTATAAAGTAACTTAGACAAAGGCACTCACAGCTGTATCATTCTTCTCAATATCACGATTTTATTTAAATGTTCGCTATGAATTTAATTTTTAATTTAGTAGAATGGATATAGACATAATAAAATCAATTTAAATTCACATTTACCAAATATAACAAAATATATATATTTCTCCTTTGTGACTTCCGAAACTATACATTTGATTACAAGGTCTGGTGGGTTTTAGTGGGATGTAAATGAAGGGGTTTGAATTTGTACATCCCTTTTAGAATATACTAAAGTGTGATCATCAGGATGAAATGAAAACAATGACACTAGATAGTGCCTTCGACATCACGTAGTATATCTTCTTATAAGTGACTTAGCACACTATTTTTGATGTAAAAACAATATCAATTTATGATAATAATAAAATCCAGACATGTTTAAAAATAAACATATTGAAATAACATCACAATTACATTTATAAGGCAATAATACATTTTTATGAACATGTTAATAAAATGTGATTTCGATAAAATTTCCTTTTTCGAAATGCCTTAATGGGATTGAACATAAAAGTGTAAACAAATTTAAAAATATGTTGTTTAAAAAAAGTCTGTCGAAATATGGAAAATAAACGAAAAATATAAAGGAAATGTTTTAAATATATAAAATATACGTTTAATTATCTCAATAATAATACAATAAACATGTCTTTTATAATCAAGATATTATCCACAGATTAATTTATTCAATTTACAATTATTTTATATTAATACCTAATATCTTTAATTTAATGTAGAAGCAAAAATAAATTGAAACAAACATATAACGTTACTACTGTTATTGTTCTATCGAAATGTCAAATGACTTTTTAAAAAGTAAAAGGTATCATTGAATGTTGAATATTTGTATGAGCAGCCAAAAGTTATTGTACAGAATGATAAATATGAGTTCGTACTAAAAGCTAAAGATTAATTTTGGTATAACCCAGCAATCTATATGAAAGTCAATACTCCCATCCATCAAGCAATTATCAAGTCAGTCTGCCTAACCGAAATAGACGGAACTAAAAACTTCGCTAAGTCTGGCGTCTAGGTAACGTGAAAACTATCCAAAAAAATATGACTTATTTTTGTATGGTTTCGTTGAACTCTGGCTTTGTGTATGTACATAAATTAATTGTTATAAAAAGCTCGCGTTTGTTCTACTTCTATTATTATTTACCTATATAGTGAAAATTATAAAAGTTTTTGTTTCCTACGTTATAATAAAGAGCTATTAGAAAACAAACTTACACACATATTTTATTTATATAAACAGGCTCACCAATCTTTAAATATTCAGACTATCCACGAACAATTACCTGAAAACAATAAAAAATAATTAGTTACCATAAAAACGAAATATATATATATTAAGTAACAATCTGCATGAAGTGAATTAAAAACATTTTATATACTTATAAACAATATATATTTCATAACAATAAATAAAAAAAAACGAGGAGACGACGAGTTAAAACCGGTACCAGCACCATAAAAATATTCATATTAATACATAATAGTTAACACAATTGTTTATTTTAGGTTATTAGCAATCATAAATACATTCATTCATTCATTCAAATTGCTTTATGTTAAATCGATACATATGTAAATGAATCACAACTATATAATCACAGATATATAATATATAATTCAACATGTATGTATAACAAATAATTATTTGATAATATTTTTTGGCAATACTGATAATTAAGAGGCAGTCCATTATTTCATTTAAGGAACTTTAGAAACCTGCTAAGTATTCAATAACTTATTTATTAGCATTATCTGAAAATTATTTTTGAAAAGAAAATACCATCAAACAATGTTAATTATAAATTTTCGAACTCTTCATAAAGAAGATAAAATTTTAAAAGGATTTTGCTAAATATCTATTATGTAAGTGAGTTTGTACTGTCTAATATATTTTAAGTTAAAATAAACTTCTTTTTGAATTGCTATGGTTTTATAGTAGGTAGGTAAATAAATGCGTTTTCAGGCGGATTTAAGTTACTTACAGCCGTCTGGCAATCAACAACACGTAAAACGTTGCCAAAATGACTCGTCTATTGTGTACTCCATTTGCACACGGCTTACCGGAACTACATATATTTTATTTACATGTTCACATATTTACCTATGTACATATACTAGCTCTTCCAGGCTGATCTGAGTGACTGACATGGTCCAGGTATGAGAACCACTAATCAAGACCTGGAGAAACAACACTATCATCACTATAGTAATTCTAAAAATCCTAGTATATTTTTAGTTATATACTTTTTAACCTTAACTGAAATTTGTGTTATCAAGTATTTAAGGAATTTTTCAAAGCCGACTGGCTGTTCCAGGGGTTAATGAGCTCGAACAGTAAAATCTTTTTCTATTTTATAAATAGAGAGACATAATAATGCAATAACAACTATAACCTATTTGTTATAAAAAAAAAAAACCTTGCAATAATATTTAAATGTTAAATTCGTTGCTTCTTCGTTAGCAGCTGACAAAAGAAGTCATAGAGTTAATATATTAACAAAACTTAATCTATAAAACATGTCTCTCGTGACCCTCACCTTGTGTCTATATAATCTTTTATATCACCAATAAACTGGATATTTATATAATAGACACAAACAAAGAAACAACCAGGAAGGTCGAAACTTTGGTTACACAACCGCCATCATAGCGTGTTAACTTTATATAAATCTTATTCTAACCTACCAAGGTTGTTTTTAGTTTAAGATCTATATCCAGCGCTCTTTCGGTTATGCTCGTGAAATAATATGAATTTAAAAGACAATTAGAAATGCTTTTCAGACTTCGAAAAATCTATAAATGGATATACCTAAATCGGGCCTTTGATAACTCTTACCATAAATCCTTTTAAAAGTTATATGTAAAGTTTGAAGTCTAGACTACTAAATATCATTCTCTACAGCCCAGACTATCGAAGTGACTAATGTCTGCACTCGGAATCGAAGTATCTAGAATTATTAGTATCTGGTAAGAATATCCTACAATTTATCTACAATGATTTATTACTATTCAAATTTAAATTTGTAATATTTTTTTCTTAATAATGTCATACAAATTTAATAGAGAATGCTACCTTATTATTTAAAAAATTCAATTGTTATCTAAAAATGTATTTTAACATATATACTAGGTGAAGTAATAAAATCCCAACAATCTCTTTGATCGAAGCGGCAGAGTTTGAACGAGATGAGATATTTTAGATAGACAAATTAGGAAGGCATCCAAAGCAACAGGTGACGCTTCAATCGAACAGGCAGTTTAGTTAGATATCATTATAAAGCCCCGTAGTTACGACACAGCCTTCATTGTACTTACAAAACTAACGGCTCTTTGTACGTAACGATTAGACATGGAACAGAAGCGGCTATTCAGTTTCATATGAACGAGCATGCTAGAGCTATTGGTGAACCACTCGATTTGAGCTTTAAAACGAACTTGTTGCGCAAAAAAGGGATAATAAAAAAAAAACTAACATTAAACCAGCGGTTTTGGAAAAAGGATTCCGTTTCAAGTGTAGCGGTGAAATATTACAACGCTATAAACGCCTTAAAAGGGAAACCATTGTTAAGCAAAATCATCGCTGACATTTTAACTTAATATAATATTATTAAGTGGCACTGCAAAATATATTTCTTCAAGTTTATTTAAAAATACATATATAGAATTAATTCTAAATGTCACCATAACGAGCGAGCTTTGTACTGTTAGGTCTTATAATAAATTCTGTCGTACAAATATTATCACAACAGGCTATAATTCAATTAAATATTACCAGAATGACCACGCGATTTATGATCTCTTTAGCGTTATAATCCGTGTGATGGATGTACGAAGGCGCCACCTATTTATCAGCCCTTCATAAGCATAATATTCTCGTTATCAATTCGTTATTGTAACATAAACAAACCGAAATGAGCGAACAATAGCACCCCCACTGCGACCATGGTTCCTTATAGAGGGGGGACTGGATTAATTCACTTCTTTGTCCGAATCCGACTGCGAGGGTGTCATAACAGTCTACCGCGACTTCCTCCATACATATGCCATGTTTATGGGTTTTATACCTCGATTATAATCACAGCCCGGATGGGCTTTTAGAATAAGTGTCAAATTTATGGTTACATTATAATATTAAACGATAAATATGAAAAAAAAAATGACTTTATAAGATTTTAAAAACAATGAACTATCATTAAAAAACATGTCACGGAGAAGCTCTGATCTAAAATTGCGTTCATAAATAATCCATAGAATGCCCTTGTCGCAAAACAAAGCCTGGTTGTTATGGCAGTACAGCTGGGTAGACAAAGAGGCAGACAGACAGACAAAGGCTCGATGTGCGGCCTTGGATATATGCCAAGAGCATTCAGAACATGAACACGTCATCAAACGAGTACTTAGTAAGCGTTGTTTACCAGAGTTCCTTCAAAAACCCTTTTGAATCTGAAGCCCTAACTCGGTTGCATTTTTAACCGAATTCAAAAAGCAAAATACTCTTACGTTAGTTGGTCTTTCATTCATTCTGTATGGTCTATTTCGAAAGCATTCAATATTACTAAAGCGTTGAAAACTTAGGTAAAACACAATCCTTTTTTCATTCAAGGAATATAATTGCAAAATAACTTGTAACATCACACTTTTGTGGCTTCTCATTTCCCCTCACCAGACGCGAACTAAAAAGTCAATAATACCAATTCATTTAAAGCATGAAACAAATGGAATTGGCAGTAGAGAAGTTATATGCGAATGGTATGCGAGAATCAGAATGCCTGACCTAAATCTCATACATGTGCCATGTAAGAGCAGAATTTAATTGGAACCAATTAAGACACTTCAATATAACCGCATTGAGAGATGGTCAATGGTGTCCCGACGGTTACGGTAAAAAAAAATCGATATGAATAACAACCAAAATCTTTTAAGACGTGACTTTTTTTACCGTGGAAATTTATTTCATTTACTGCTTTAAAACAAGCTCTAAGCATTATATTTCTGTTTAAAATTACCCACAGCAAGCTACAAAAAAAACAGTATTAATAAAAAAAACTAAATAGTAGACACGAGAAATAAATTTCAATAGCACATGCACTCCACATGCACGCTTAATTCAAGTGTGAAAGGTCATAAACATTCAGAGGCTTTTGTTAAAACATACGAGAGTCGTAGTCCCGTGGGAAGTGACGTCACGTTCGCTATCTCTAGTAATATTTCTGACACATTTCAATGGCTGGGTGGCTTCCCTATCCCAATTACTTACTGAGGACGATATAAGGGGCTCGTTACACATAAATTGCGTTTCATATTCATTTTAAGTGCTCGTTTAGTTAACTTCAATCGTAAATGATACTTAAGCTTTTTTTTTTAATTTATGACTTTATTAAATTTCAGCTTTCCTTTAAGAAAGTGTAAGAGTGAAAGCGATATTTATATTATTGCTTTTAAAGTGCTTTATTCAAGTAATAAAAAAACAAGTTATAGGAACATTGATCATATTATATTAGAGAATTAAATATTGGCGCCTAATAAAAAGGACAGCAACGACAAAGGCGTCTTGTTTAAGAAGAATCGCTTACGCGGCCTGCCAAGAGCATTACAGTGCCAAGCTATTACACTATGAAACCAGACATGATGCCTCTGAAACGGTGCATTTCTGCTTATAAAACTTATTACGTACAATTTCATAATCTTTTTATACATTACATTACAATAATTACATTGTAAGGTGTTTTTAGTACATTGTAATAAAATATACAAAAAAAAACTATACTAAAACAAATACTCATTACAAATGTTAATGTTTTAATACCGATACAATGTAGCGCTGTTGTACCAAAGTGTACTCTAAGAAGACAAAATAAAGTTTAGGGCACATTGTAGATAAGCGATGGTCAGACGACCGATAAATTGTCTACAGCTTTGTAGTCACGCGATATTACGAAGCGATTAACGTCTGGACCGTTGCAAAAAAAAAAAAAACGTTCAAATAAATTGACGTATATATTTCAACGATATCGCGCCCACTTGGCAATAAGCTGTTACATTTTTAACTGACAAACGATCAGCAAAAAGTTTTATATAAAATTTGTAGACGTATTTAAAAACGGCTACAATTGACATAACATTAAAAATAAAAAGAAAAAAAAATAAAAACACGAGAACGCAAGGCAGATATTTATAATTTAAAAAAAATATATATATACACGAATGTACTTATAATGCACATTATTTTTATTACGCACTTAAATCATAAGGTTTCCATTAATACGACGCACTTGCGATAATGCAGACTTCCTGTATATTGACCGCTCTTATGAATCACCAATCACCACACAGAGCCACAGTTAAAAACGTAAGTGCACTGCGTGACACGGACGGAAAACAAAACATCGTTATTGTAATGTAACTCGAACATACATACATATAAATATATAAACACATTACTTGGCTTATACCACTTCTTTTTACTAGATTATATAAGTTATATAAGTATTTTTTTATAATCGTTATGGCACTTAAGGAACGTATTATTTCAGTTCTAATGATAGTATGTCCATAATCGGTGACTTATAAAGGCATTCGTGATAAAAAATACACTATTTCAATTAATATAAAGCTTAAAAAGTTTAAACGATGGTCACACTCATTCCACAAAACAATTTTTCGATTAAAACCGTTTCCTAGAATTGTTCTGCGCTTTTTGAGTCGGAAATCAATTATCATTGTTTTTTTTTACCAACCTAAGGCTACTTAATACCGCTAAGACCTTTACTTACATTATGAACGCTTTATACATTTTAAAATAGCAGTATTTTAACCAATCAACCAGTATTTTAAAAAATCAACTCAACCAAATAATAATATAAAAAGTTGGAAGTAATTGAAACAGTTTTTATTGGGAACCTTTCATCGAATCCTTAGTTCAAGGTGTTTCTTCGACCTGTTTGTGTAGATCAAGGTTGGTACAAGGCGCTGTGGAGAAACTCAGCAAAAAAAAAATACCGTTTAAAATGTTTAAAATGGAAATCAGTGGTGTAAGTGTTAATTCTCTTGTTATGTATATATATATATGTATTAAGAGCATACAAAATAAATATATTGTTTACTTTATTAACGCCGGAATATAATTGGCTATAATTTTATAGCTCAGATTTTATCAAAATACTGTGTAAGCGCGTCATAATGACTCCTTGCAATCTGATAAAATCTCTTGAGAAATACTCCGTAAATACACTGACCAGCAAAAACCTTTGTGGTTAATTGATACAAAGAAAAACACAATTTCCTTGTCTTTAATTATGCCAGTCATAAAAAATATACGATATAAAAAAAATTAAACCAATCATCATTTTATATATTACATAAGTTACTAACGTATTAAATGCAATGAAGATAAAAAGTAAAACAGTATTTTGTATATAATATCCGCGATATACTCTGTTATATATAATTCCTGGTGTATATAATAGTTATGTACTCGATTCACTTAGCGTCAAATGCTATATACTTTAATAATATATCAAATTTCGTCTTTCCATTTCATTTATCAACGTCCTTCACTCTTAGAACATGAATGAATTTGGTTCTTATTCCAATGTTGCATTTCGGTATCTTCAGACCAGAAATAGCAGGTAAAAAGTAGATATTCCTTCCTGTTCTGAATCTGTGAATCATCCTCTATACAAAGAGAATAAAACCTGTTTGTACTTTGGTCCGCTTTTTGTAAATTACCCACACGTAAAGTTACAAAGCTTTTACGATTATTTAGAAATAAATGTTTAACGAAATTATAAAACAATTTCTGAGTTTTAATTGTAAAAGGAAAACCAAAACTTTTATTCCTATTGTGCCTTTATAAGCTTTCAGGTGGTTGTTAAGAAAATTAATATAAAATTACATCATTTATAGCGACGGTGTCGAATTAATTATTAATGTTTTTTTTTTAAATTTTATCAACGATAAGAGTTAACGATAATCGCTACTCATTCGTTGTTTAACAATTATTATATAATTCGATTATTATATTATATTATTACAATATAGAAATAAACCAAGAAATAAAATAAATTAATTTCATTGACGTCTATCAAAGATTCAGCGCTAATGTTTCATCATTTTATAATATATCATAAACTAGAATAACTCAGTGAGAATAAACAAAAACAAAGCCGGTAATACTAGCTTAAGTACATGTAACCATTGCTTCAACGAATATATTAAATTTGGCAACCTTCAATCTGTTTATTATACGCGGCTTGTCGATTCCACGAAAAACCTTAGAGCTGTATTTGTACTTAAATCATTTACCGGTAATTGTAACGCTTTTGTAATTTAATTTTATTATATTATTTACTCCGTTGTATTTTATACCTTATGTATTTAAGATAAAGTACACTTTTCAGTATACGAGGTATCGTCTAAAATGAAAAAAAAAATGCACTCGCACTGCATTTTTCGCTCATGAGCTTTTAACCGAAGAGCGTTAGCAAACTGACTGGCGTAAACGTTGAGTGCTGAACGAAACATATCAGCAAAAAGGACTCATTCTCTTTTGGATATTTTGATAAGGTTTCTATAAATTTATAACCCAGATTACATTCTTATTATATAACTTGGATACGTTTTATTCAATTATCCGGACTTTGATGTCGGACATTTAAAAAAACGAACATGTTATTTAAAAAAAAATTGAATGCCGTTAAGAAAATTCCAAATCTACTTTCTTGTTTGTGTCATTAAGCAAGCACGTTATTAAATTGGATCATAAAATTTTGCGAATAGAATATCGTTTCAGTCAATATACATTGAGGGTGCAGAAAACCGGTCCCCTTATATCGATTTTAATTCACTCAAACGGCTATTTGGATACTACGCTGACATGATTTGTTGGCATTTTATACGAACAACGAATTTAATAAACTTCCTACGACATTTATCACTAGCTGAGCAAATATTATCATAAATATTCGAATAAAATTACGACATAACTTTATTTTTTATTAATAAAAATTAAAACAGAGAAATTATATATATTTATTAATCAATTAGGTACATAAATAAATACTAGAGTAAATCATTATCAATGTTGCAGCATCGGTAATCATCAGAAAATTAATCTGACCACCCAACACAACAGACATGCAATGTCTCAGCTTAATAGAAACATCCTGTATGTACTCTATAACCACACCTTGAGACGGACCTTGTTGAATTATTGCAAAAAAACCTATTTCAAAATCAATTTTAACATGTATTATTAATTATTTTGAACGACCAAATTAGATCTTATATTAATTTAAATTGAACATGATGTATCATAAGAGAAACAGTAATTTAGAATTGGGGTTATAAGAATTAAACTTTAAAGAGGTTTAAACATTACAGTATGTTCACTTTCTCTCTAATTTAAGCAATTGTGATAGCAGTTCTGATAACTTACGATACGATCACTGTCTGAGGTCAGACGGTTAATTCGATGTAGATCAAACCTTTGTTGTCTCGTGTGCGAATTAGCGGAAAAAATATTTAATACGACACCTTTCCCCATTGTTTTAAATTACATAAAATAATTTTAAGTGACATTTTGAAAGATAAAGATTTCTTTTAATAAAGTGCCATAATTTATGTTTCTTAATTTTATAATATAAATAAAGTTACCATAAAAGTATTTATATATAATTATTAAAATTGTCTATATACACACTTATTCTCACACCTTAGAAACACCGCTTATACGTAAATGAATGCGCTTAAACTTCAAAGTACCTATTATATGTGGTTGTCTCATTTATTTTATTCAGATTAGTATACATTTTTTTTTTGTATAATATTTATGTATTTCTCATTATAATAATGTTTACAATACAAGGTTAATGGTCATTCGTAGGTACCTCACTAGATTCAAAACCGTAACTTACATATATACATATTTTGTTATAAATGAAAATATATATAATTATTAATATGAAATACAAATTACAATCACTTTTTCTTTTCTATAGATACAAAAACACCAAACAGTATATAAATAAATAATAACAAATATTTAAACTACATTCGGACCACAGGGAAGGAACTAACTTGGCTATTTCCGGGAATTCCGCATTGATTCACTTTTAAAACGCTTTTAAATCGCACATAAATCGGTTAGTAATAAAAGTTTTATCGGCGAGATAGCCGAAAACGGCATACGTCTTTGTCCGTTTATAGACTAGCTTTCAGTTTCAGAAGCATTTAAAATCGACATCGACTTTTATAGTTCACTGGTTATTATGAAAGATTTTTATAGTTTATTATGAAAAAAAAACATAAAAAATTCAAAATTATATGAATCTATTTTAACACACACTTCTTCGTTACATATAAGGCGTTAACGACTAACTACATTTCTAATTAAATATGTCATATTATAAAACAAGCTAAAGTACCACTTAGTGCTTTGTAAACAATGTTCAAAATTGATTGAACATCCTTGTCATCATTATGATAAACCGTGTTACAATGGTTTAAAGTTCAAATTTAAGTAAAATGATAGAAGGTTCTCCCAATACCAGTTATGACCGCAGACCATACACCAGGTCATTCCCCTAGTAATTGGGCATGAGAACAATAGATCTAGAATAAGCTAGGAATAGCCAGGATCTAGATAAATGGTCACGATTTAACATTAATCACGGCAAGGCACGATTTTTAACGGCTATTGTCAAAAGGCGATTTGTTGGATTTGATGAGACAGGCTTATTTATACTAACATATACAAAAAATGACAATAAATTGAAATAACTCATTAGGTATTGCAGAAAACTTGTTAACCTCATTCGAGTAGCAGTTAGACACAAATTATCAAGATTAATGCCACCAGTTAGTGGGCTAATGGGTGATTGAAGACGGTTAAAAGTTAAAATGCCTTCAGGTAATGCGCCGGGAGACGGCATCCTGGCTGTGGAAGTTTAATCGTCTTGTGAATGAAGCCAGTGGGCTTTACATCGATACTGGTTCATATATTACCTACATGAGAATTTAATAAAGATTTTATATTATATATTAATTTAATATCAAAGGAAGTTTTAAAATAAATTGACTTTACTTAGAAAGCCATCTCAGTTTGGTCAAGAGGTCTTTATGAATATAAAATTCGTATAATTTACTTTTTACAAATTCGTTTTCATAAAAGTTGAAAGAGACTCAAGATGTCAAGCAAAGTTTTGAAGAATTCGTAACGTCTAGAAACGTAAGAAAAAGAAAAAAAAACTGCCACAAATTATTTGACTTAAGACGTGACTTAATCTTAATTTTTTTTATTATAATGTTATTGCAAAAACCTTTAAAACAATTTTTTAAACGTTAGCTATTAGAAATTATATGAAAAAAAAAACCTCTACCAAATACATACATACCTATGTATCAACCATATACCATAAAATGTTTAACCCAACACAACCTGACCTTTATATATACAAGGTTATATATACAAACACGGAGCTACTGTTCCCACTATGACCAATTAAGAACCACATTAAGTAAGACATCGGTCATTGACCGTATCAGCTGTTTGATTTATCGCTCGATAAATAATAATAATCGATCTTTATTAAACCTTGTGTATTTGCATTTTATTATTCTTATAAAAAGATTATCTGGTTGTATAATTCTTAGTTATTTGTTAATCAATATGACGTTTAAATTATTTATATACAAAATTATAAAATAAACAATTCACATAAAAGTGCCAGTAATAAATTATATCACATTCGTTCTGAAAACAAAATAATACGAAACAAAACATTGTAAATTATAAGTCCGAACACGTTTTTAAAATATTGACGAAATTTGCATCGAGATATCATTTAGGTGATATTCAGGATGTGAGTCACTGACGGAGCTAGCGATTAAAAATATAAAATCGGAAAATATATATTTCCGGATATTCCGGTATTTAATATATCTGTAAATACATTATTGAATATTCACTTTTGCATTTCTAAACATATATAATTATGAACAAAGATGTGAAAAATTCAGTACTGTACTAAAGAAAATACAATAATAAAATTATACATTTTAATGAACATTAAAATTAAAGATACTGAATGTATTTGGAAATTTAGATACTTTGGGAGTTTCGACGATGAATCATATTTGAATAAGCTCAAATTCAAAGATCATTTAAATGCAGACATCGTTTTTGAAGACAATATCGTATGAGATAAGACGCATAAAAAAGTACTCTTATAATACAAATTAAAACCAACAGTTTTTGATCTTTATAAGGAACATGCAAATAAAAATTAGACAAATGTAAAGATCGGGACGAGCGTGTTATGCACTAAATAAATAAATAATAACAAATTAAATTATTTTTTATTGTAATATTTATAACTTCCATATATTATGACAAATTCTTGTAATTTATATGTGGTATAAGTTCGATGACATAAATAAATATATAACAAAACTATATTTTAAAATTTCTTTTCAATAATAATATATCACTTAAAAGGACAGACGAATGTTTTGGGTTAATACTATTAGCGACAACGGTATATTTCAGTATATTTATAACATTCCACATATCCACGTGAAAGTATATAAATTTGTCATTATTTTTTTTTTTAATAAAATAATAAGCTCTGAATTAATTTGCAACACTATTAATTACAAATAATAATAAGGAAAACAACATTTCCCGTAATATCTGCGGTTAAATAAAGCGTTATGTGAAAACCATGAATATAATAAATATAAATATAACTTATGTTTGTACGTCTTGTTTACTTTACGGTATCCAGCCAGCGTTAACCCAACAAGGTCAATAAATTATAACATTATAAATAACAACACGTAATTATTTAAAAGCAATTGTGTTTATGAACGTATTCGTATTTTTCTCTTATATGTAACACAAATTTTACACACAGCTTTGCTAGGCTGATTAAATATAAATACATACACGGTTAAAGCATATTTGACTAAGCTCTCCGACTGTAAACAAGCATTCACACGGAAAATAACAATAAATGCCCGATTAGTTTCGAGGCCCGATATAGTCGGGCAATATCCGATTTAATATGAGTTTAATTCGATAAATATAAATAATAGTAAACGTGGATTAAATAAAAAAATAAAAAAAATAGTTTTCACTAATTAATAAAAATTAATAATAACTCTTGTAATTTCAATATCCTTCACTTTTGTAAAATCAACTAACCTACGAACATTATTTGCTGACAGCATTTATGGCACTTATACTAATAATTTCCTGCCTCCATTAATATTCCAGGAATCGGTTCTAGTATCTTTAAGGGTTATTAGCCGGCTATTGACAGCTCATCAGCAAACCAATTAAGTCAGACGGATATACGTCTATAAAAACTAGTCTTGAGACGACTGCAAAAACATTTATATTTATTATTATCCTGCTCTAGGTTAAAACGTTTTCTTCGGCACCAATATCAAAATTAACTTGTTCCTTACACTATATATTAACAATATAAGAGATTGACTAGAACAAAAAAATGTACGTTAAACAAAACATTCTACGTGTCGATAAAGTAAAATAAAAGCTTACTTATCATTCAACGAACTTCAGTTACTCCTCTTGTTGATATCTTTTTAACGGAAGTGTGACGTCACGCGACGTTGCCCATGAGCTCACAAAACGTGCATGGCGGGCTACAGTACGTATTGTTCCGGGAAAGAGAAACACGCAACTTAATTATAAGGTGCAACATTGTAATCAACCGTCATTACACAGATTGTAATATCTTTGTAAATAACATATTGAGAGTATATTCAATATAAATTCATGCTTGAAAAGAAATCTAAGAACGACCCACTCAATAATACCAATTATATACAACCACGTCTCAAGCCTGAAGCAATAGTGGCATTGTTATTTTGTAATTTAAAAAAATATCCCTATATTATAAGCCTTAACTCTTGACAGAGAACTTTATTTTAAATATGGAAATAATACAGACAAATAAACTCTAATATAGATAATCAATTCATTCATCATTTTAAATTCATATATCTCTGATAAATATGCGCACCTCAAAGACGATAAAGAGAACTTGAAGGTTCTAAGATAGCACCGAGGTCAGGCTCACGTACAATGGACCTCTCGACGGTGTAGTGGGTCATTAACAAGCTGTTAACACTTCTTCCTGTGTGGTCAATAGGGATCTCAATTGTTCCCTGTTTGTGCCAATGCTAATATGATACATAATTTTTTCTTACAATCTATCTTTTGGTTACTAAAATTGCATCACAAACGATAAAAGGTAACTCATGTTACATTAAATTAAATTTTTGAATCGTTATATCACACAAACTTTCACTAAATTTATAAATCATATATGAAAGCATTTTTTTCAAAACTATTTAATAACGACCGTAAGCAAGCTACACATAAACGCTAGTAAAAAGAACATATAAAAAGTCTAATACTTAAAGAAAGCGAGATTGAGAGCTTCAACTCATCTTGTACTTGGACACCAACGCTTTGATGCTTTAATGAGCTATAAACGTTTTCTAACGATCCACAATACAACACCACGCCTGTCTGTGCATTTATATAATCCATAAAAAAGAAATAAACTTGATCAACAATAAAATAAATACATTCCTTTTTAATTGATAACTTATAAATATCTGAAAATCTTAATAAAAATATTGTAGTTCGATCAAGCAAATTAGTTTAATTTGACGTTTATCAATATTTTTACTTTAAGTGACATTCAGGAGATTAGTGATTAATGATTTATTACGAGAAACCCTGGGTAGTAGGTAATTAAAATATCAACCAAAAAGCACAAGAACAAAAAAATAGATCAACTCTTAAAATAAAACGGCTCAGTCTTCTGTACGCTAGACGTCTACGAAATCGACATCTGCTAGCACACGTGATATGCGCATAAATATTTCCGTTGCAAGCACGATATTAACTTCTTCTAAAACTGGTCTCATTGTTTCGACGTTGCCACATTTCACCGTCGCAAAAAAGGCGAATTTAATCCGGCCAGTACAAGGACAGGTTTGAAAAGAGAGAGACGGAGTATATCCAGTGATAGAATCTCGGGTGCAAGGGCGAGACAAATCGATTTGAGCTGCAAAACTTGAAATTAGATTGGAGAGAGAGACAGTCCTATTCGAGGTTCCTGGATAAGACAAGGAGACTGAATACGAAGTACCAGAAAAAAATTGAAGTATATTTTTGTTTTACAAAAAAACGTTTAAGGCTTTTTCGAAAAGAAACGTTGGACGTGTTTTAACCATGGAAGTTAATTTGTTTCGAGACGCTCGTGATAAGCATATTCCGTTATCTGAACGTCGGGACCCATCATTAGTCTCAGCGAGGCAATTAGAATTCAGGAGAATGACGCACCAAGCTAGAGTTTATGAACAAAGTTATTTCATAAAAGGATTTAAAAGACTCATGCAATTTGCAGCTGTTTTAATTACTGGCTAGTTTATGGAACATATATTTCCGAATAACCCCAACTTTAAGATTTTAAAGCGCAAGGTATTTAAAATACTAGCATATGTAATCTATATAACAGCTAGCAACAGAAGTATATACTTTGACAACAAAGCTTTTTCCTAATCGAAGTCTTTAATAGAAACATGTACTCGAGTTAACGACGATGGCGTCTATTCAAACTCGTCGCAACGCTTTTGAATACCAATGACGTTGGTGGCTTAAATCACAAGATTTTATTCTGTGTATATTTTTTATACCGTGTAATTTCTTCTCAAATCTGCTAACAATAGATTCCTTTGTAACTGTTGATTTCAAATTTAATATATAACTTTATTTCTTCTAACCCTACATAACCCTAGAATTCTCAACTACTTTTCTCTTCCAGGGCTTCAAATCAATAACTTCAATTAAGACTCTTCAAGCCTTAGACATTGGTCACCCTAGTTATGTACGAGCAACCCCATCTGGTATGATGGGGAACAGTTCAGGGGCGAAAGTTATTGATTTTTGAAACTAATGTTTTAACAATACTTAACAAAACTTAAGATACAAAATATAATAATAAACTATGAAGATAATAAAACAATATAAAAACTTAAAGAATGCTTAAATTTCGTACAAAGTAATATTAAATACATAAAGTTAAATGTATTACCACGAGATGTACAGATCCAAGCAGGTCTAATGAGAGACTGGGGCAGTGGCGTGTAACAACGGAAACATGTGATTTTTACGCGCTCTATTTATACTCTGTAACTGCGCGAGCGCAACGCCTCTCGCTATTGGTAAGGATGGAATTAGTGATGTGATTCAGCATTAATGTCGATAATAATTAAATGTTGTAAAAAATCATACAATAAATTTTAAAAAGGGATTAACTAAAATAAATAATAATTAATATTTTTGTAAACACCATTTTAAGATATTTTAACGACTATTTATACGTTTAGTATCCCGGGTTATGCTTGTTACTGTTCTAGCTACAGTGACTAAACATTTTTAAGAAAACTGAATCATTGGATTCGTTATGCAGTGTGGTTGGCGGCTCCAGATTTTTACAATTACTATTTTAAGAAATACTCACCATTGGATGTGACCAAAATTTTAATTTGTATTTGAACAAAATCACCCCTAAGGGTCTTTATACAAGTAACACAAGCCAAAAATAAATCATTTTGAATTTTTTGTCCGTCTGTCTGTTGTCCAGCTTTAAACCAAAAACTACTGGACCGATTTTTTATATAGCTATTACTCCTCGGCAACATATAGGCTAAGCTATACATTAATATTTTTTTCTTTGCAAGCTACAAAAGTGAAAACTATTGAACTGATTTTATAATTATTTTTTTGTTGTTTATGTTACTACCAGGAGACGGTTTATATGAAAGAAAAAATAAGAAATTTTTAAAATTAAAATAACTTAACGAACACATCAACTTTACTAATGTAACTTTATTACTTTTGTCCCAACTGTCAGACATGTGACAACTGGCGAGATTGATAAAATACGCGCTGCAAAATATCATCGAAAGCAGATGAATCGGTCAAATTTAAAGTATATTTTTTTATCAACTCCAATTTAATATTAATTGTAAACAAAGAACAACGTCTGTCGGGTCCACTAGTATATACCCACTAAAGTTACCTGCACTCGATCACTTTTTGCAAAATATTCATTACAATTATTAATTTCATTTATCTATCGATATAAATTACACAGCCCTAGCCTATACGTTTAAAATTAACCTCAGTTAGGCATATATCTGGCTCGCGTACGGACGTCGTTGATCCAGAAACATAATTTTCGCTGTTATATTATTTGCTTTTTGGCAACGCTCGTGGTTTAAAGTAATAAATATCAAAATGTTTCTAACATTTCTCATAATGATCTACACATTACTACACGTTTATATTTACAGATATTTTTCGTATAACAAAATATCTTTAAGTTAACCTTAGATTAAAATAATACTTATAAAATATTATCAACACTTCTTTTAATTTAAAATTTAGTTATCTAAATCTAGGTTACAGCCAACATCTTACCTAATACCTAACCACAACATTTCATACGCCCACGACCGCTATAATTACAGACTTCAACATAAATCAGATTACCTTTAATACCTACCTGTATTTAAGTTTCATAAAACTTGATTTAAATAGGTTTATTAGTTTAAATTGAATTGGAGGCGATCGAAAAACAATAAGTTAAGATTCGCTCATAGGTAGTCAAAAAATATATTATGAGTAAATCTTAACGCATTGTTATGTATAGATATTGTAGCTATGGAATATTAAATGCCAATAAACTGATTCATTATTGCCTTAAATTTTGACAAATCAACAGTATAGTCGAAATTAATATGGGAATTAAAAATATATACGTATCTATGTACCAGGAGAACAAGATAGAACAAGAGGTAAGAATAAAAATAATATAAAAGATCACCTCAACCTGAGGTTATAAGAAGCATTTAGCGATGTAAAAATATCAGCCTTATAATTCTATTTGTAAATTATTTTAAGCATTATGTACGTCTTATATATTCTAAAGCAAATCAAATATATTATTGCTTTATTTCTTGATGGTCAGAACCGGATAGTTAAAAAATATTTTATATTGCGCTAAAAGAAATAAATAGAAAACATACCAGTATCCACGACCTGTGCTGCTGGACAGGACAGGGCGTTGCCTCGAATATGTGCCTATTTTAAGCACAGCCGATATCATGGGTTATCGATTGTTAATAATACTGGCAAAGTCTGCCGTTTTGTTTATCCCTCATGACCTTTATGCTATAGTGTTTATAATTAGAACGTACGATCTAAACCTTAAGAGCTGTTTAATAATTAAAAGCTATTTACACTTATATAAGTTATACTGTCCAGTTTTTTCATCGACAAATTAATATTATGTTTACAATTGAATTGAACTTTTTAGTTAAATTTTCATGAAAAACAAACGAAACCCTAATAAAACGCCTAAAAGCAACAAATAAAGCGAACGAAACAATTGTGGTCCGGAAAATATAGAAATAGCTTAGAAGTTTATACTTCGTAGAGGTCGATGTGTCCGCTCGTTGATGCTTCCATCCGGAGGAAACCCGCAGTTTCACTTTAAAACCAACAATATCTATATCTATAGACCATTCGTTTTATATTTTGAAGATTTTATCCGTTATTTTTTTAGTTTAAGATTTCTGTGATAAAAGCTGATGTTTTTTTTTTCATAATTTACATTTTTTCAATTGAAAATTTCTAATTAAATAAGATTCTTACGAGTTAAAATCGTATAATTTCATCAACTTTAATATGAGGTTGCAGGCAGTTTTTATATAAATAAGAAAAAAATATTTATCGGCACTGATTTAAATTAATTGCGACTGACTGACATGCTGAAAGAGCATCACATAAATCTTATATATTCGAATCGGTCGTCACGTCTGTGATCATCTCGCGAACAATGACACACCGCACTTTCCCTTACATAACACTCGATTTTCCAAAGATTGTCTGGTTTAAATCGCCTATTCAAAAAATGCTATTGTGTTTGGTAAAAAAAAGTTTTTAGAAACTCCTTGTCCTTAATAACATCTACATCAATTGCCTTCATTATGACTAAACGTAACAAAATACTTTAAAATTGTTGACGGAAATAATATCATAATAAATTTATTCGTATAATACAATGGATTTAATTCCTATCTAGAAACTCGGTCAAGAGTGAACATCACGTGCCAGTCTATTGCATGCAGCTCGATTGTTAATTGCGAACGTTTAATCTAGTTAAATCTATTAATGAACGACCAACTTTTAAATACCCATAATAATATCTACATAGTATTAAACAAAGCACAATCCGTTTGTCTACTTGTTCGCCGAGATCGTCTAAACTGCGCATTTAATTTTGATGTAAGTAGTTTTCACTATTATTTAGATAACTTCTTGCGTAAGATTAATAAAAATTATGTATTCTAATGTATAATTATGTAGTAGAGAGTAACGATGTTCAGTTAAGATGATTTTTTATATGGCTTAGTCTTAAATATGTTAATACATCTAAATTGTAGATCGCAAAAAGTCCAGAAGGAAGCCTGTAAGGCATATATTTATCATATAAACATTTTTATCATTTAAAAATATATTTTAACTATTAGGTATGATATTTACATTTATTCATTAAAATTGATAATTATTTTGGAAATTAAATGTAAATAAAATTATTATCCACATGATATTTAAATGAAAAACTACTTTAGAATTTATCAAAGATTTAAATGAGGCGCTTAAAAAAATATTTGAGAGTCATTTTAAACCGAAATAACGTCCATATACCAACGTTTGAAATAATAATCAAGATATATGTGACAAATATTTTCATGTTATTTGAATTTCAGTTTTACTGAATCTCACTCTAAAATAATCTGTTTAAACATCTAGATTAAAATTGTTTTTTTTTTGTCAAAAGTAAGATCTGTTACGAATGTTTTGACACATTGTTTCTTAGTATTCAAGTTTCTATAAATAATTACGTTACATACTTTTTTTATAATCTTCTCAATGCCAAGAACTAGGGTCAATTACCTGCAACAAAAAATGGAGAACATGGTCAAAAACATGAAACACAATGGGCGTAGGGAGTGAAACAGATTGCAATATATTTAATTCGTAATGCAGGCGATTTTGAAACTTATTACCTAACCGCAAATAAAGTTGAGTTTTGCTGCGATATAATTTGATGTATATTAATTAGTTAGGGTGTACGGAAACATTTTAAATTAAACATTCAACAAAATTAGTCATACTATTAGATAAATTGCTATATGTTTTATCTACAGCTGAATCTTATAAGTGACTATTCGATTTTTTTATCACAAGTCTAAAATAAATCTGACCAATAGCTTGGAGCTTGAGATGGTTGGTTTTAGACCCGGACGCAGTCCATAAATACTGCTGAAGACACATTTCCACATGATACAAGTGTACGAAGACTGCTTAATGAGGCCTTAATGAGGCCTAAATATATTAGGTAAGATCTTAACTAAGATTACAAGATGGCGTCATTAAAACACAACCAACAGTAGACAAAATGGTCACGCTATATAAAAATATAACATAAATTTATAATAAAAACTTTATTTAAATCTTGGTATTTATAATTGTGAAGTAAAATTATAGTTCTACTTTTATAATAAATGACCCATTAAACTATGTTAATTGTAATTTAAAGCACTGTTTATTCTTTCATTATTCAGTTAGCAAACTGCTTTCAACCAATATTCATAGTTGTGTTTCGTTTAACGTAAATTTATTGTATGCATTGTAACAATTGAGTCAAATTAGTAAGGTTTCATATTTCTTATTATACTCTAAGCGTTACTGTTCTCTGAACACATTTAGGAAAGCTAATGTATATTTTACTAAGTATTTATTATTATTATTTGAAAATCTGATTTCCTTCGTTCGTAAAATTTATAATTCCATTATTTTCGTTTAAATGTCTTGGCATCCTAGTCCTTAAGAGAGATATTGTATTCAGATGCAAGTATTATGAATATATATTTAGTTTATAATAATAAAATAATATAATTTGTCTCACAAAAGACCTTTGTCTTTGGCAAACAGGATACAGACAACTCTAAACGCATTTCAAGTGCTATTAAAATCGTCAGCCACCAACGCAGTCACAAAGGAGAAAGGGCAGCAGAGACCTGAATCAATCAGACGCATCATAATATCAACGTCTCTCAGACTAGACGCTGCACATCTTGTGGTCAACGAACCCCGGTTATGACCTGACTCTCACACTATAATAAAGGGAGGTATGGCTTTACGCGTTTAATATATCGTGCAATAAAGACAGTTGACACGTTCAAGCATATATTCGCTATATCATCGGTGAAATTGTATGTCTGTCCATGTATTGGCAATTCAATAGTGCCTAATTTGATTGCCAACAATGTCTCTGTTTTTGAAGTAACTTTCGCTATTTATAATTGTATTATTTAGAAATATGAAAAATAAAATATATATTTTCCCATTTCTGTGTTTTTATCAGCTCAACAGTGCTCCTATTAATTTATTTATTTTATGAAGTTGTTAACAATTAGTTGGTATTTATCAGCGACTAGTTTTTCCTTATTTAGAGAACAAACATACTACATATATATGTAAGATAATGTAGTAGTAAATTCACTTTAGATAAAATAATATTAATAAAACCATTACAGATAATTTAACCAATATATAATATATTTTCTTATGATCAATAGAAAAACTTTAACAAAGGACGCCTTCCGATACAACTTTAACACTTATTCTAAGGACACCTTCCGATACGAAATGATTTAAGTTTTAGGGTGAGCTCCCACGAGCATAAATATTGTAAGCTGACAGACAGTCTAACAGATTTTACTTCATTATATGGACAGAGTATTTTCCCACATATTAAAACAAAACATAAGTCACAGGTGAACGGCATTATTAGTTGCCGTTAAATTATTAGTAATCCACGTGAACCCGGCGCGTGGGTGGGTGTAGTTAGGTCATTGTGTTAGTGCTCGCAGGGGACAACGACCTGTCAGCTTCCATCATCATTACCGTAGCGTGGCTGATGTCAGATCATTTTATAATGATTGGAAATCACTAGTATGAAGCGCGTGGGTTTGTTAGTTATATTAGAACTTAAAATCTTGGGTTAATAAACTTTATTATGTCTAATTCGAGGCAGTTTCCGATCAACGGTTGTTATACTTTTTAACTAAATAATTATAAACGGAATAGAACTCCCAAAATGTCGCAGGTTCGAGTCCTGCCTGCGTCAATGAATTCACCATTCACTGTATATTTATTGAAAAAAAAACTAACCTGGCTAATATGTCTATAGACAATTTCAAATATTTTTTTAGTAATATTTTATTTAAGTGCTTGTTATTTATACTAATATCACCCAAGGGTTTAGTCTTTTAGTGAATACGACGTGTTAATGAAAAAACTAAACAATATATATTTTTTTATATATACAAACTAATATGAAATATTTTACAAAATAAAGATGTTATAAATTTTAATAAACAAAATAACAACTAACAAAATGTCAAAAACATACCTTTGTAAATTTTACAAATAAAAGTACTTAAAAAATCGTTTACTAATTAATTCCATGTAAATTTTAAAAACACTTTAATAAAACACACAAGACAAGACAGACGTACTAATTTAAGATCAAAGAGAATAACAAGAAACATGAAATTTTAGATGTATTTTGATTTTCAAGTAATTAGTATGATACACATACCAAAATAATAATAAAAAAAACCCTCTTAAGCGTATAAGCCAGCGACACACTTATTGCCTTTCCTCACTAGTATAGAATAAAGAGATCGTGCTTCACTAGTTCACGAGGAGCAAGTATACCGCAGAAGTGAAAATACTTGGGAAATAGGCGCGACCGCAAGTTGGTTTTGTGAAACAAAATCACTTTAAACACAATATTTATTAAATATAAACAACGAGTTAATATTGCATATGGTTTCGAAATATGTCTGCTCTAAACTTAACCTTATAATTTATAAAGTTTTTGACATTTTATTTAAATTAAAATAAGTTTACAAACTATTCCCTCCGTTATCCTTCTCAATGATGTAAGCAACCTTTAAATGAAATAAAAGCAGGTTTCCACTATTATTTATAATGTTATAAGGATCGTCAATCAAATCGTTTTAAACATTTATAGTCTGTACTTTAAATAAAGTGAATAGACAAATAACTCATCAATCATTATAGAGAATAAACATTAAACAGAATTCAAATTATCTCAGCTGAGCCTACATTGAAGTAATAAATTAAAATATATTACAAAGCAATTTAGTTAAGTAAGTCAAGATAATATTCTGACTAACGTCAGGGTCATAATTACGTAACACAATATGATTCGCTTTTTTTGTCAAGCCGAGGTCATGGTTAAATTATCTTAATGCGTTAGTATGGTTTGTAATTCAAATTAATTAAATAAGATTTCAACAAGTTTGTTGCAATCGTAATCTTATCTACGACTATACCTACTTAGGTATAGTCATAAATATACCTTATTTAAATTATAGAAATAATAGAACGGTCTGGTCTAGTAATTGTTTTGTGCCTAATTATCATCCGGTAATTCAGACATTCAAGAGTGAATAATGAACTACAACAATTATTAACTGGGAAAAATATATTATATATAATAGAAATTTACAAGGTTAGAAATACACACACCCACACATCACACACACAATAATTCTAATAATTACCCTTAATGGCAATATAACTATAACGAATTATAATATAATAATATACACAAGGTATAATGATAATATAAAATGAAACCCGAATGCTCGTATCAGAGAATATTCCAAAATATCGAAACTTTACCTTTTTACGACATTAGTGTAGATGAACTCGGCCTAGTCGCCGAGCGGTCGTCGACCGTCGGATATAGGTCATGACGTCACACGTCACGCTTACATCTGCTAAGATGATTTCTGAACGTATGTTTGTATATATATATATATATTTTAATTAATTCACTCATCATCACAACTCTCTATCATTAATCAGCGACCATCATTAAACTCTCTCTCGGTAATGGTAAAGTGAATGACCCTCTAATCTAAGTGTCATTAAACTTAAACGAGCTTCGAATTTTAAAAAAGTTTTATAAAATATGACATTTATCTGTGACAATTTAGTGGCATTCAATGATTGTTTTTTTTTGAAATCTAGAGCATAGAGCATACTGTACTAACAAAGGGTATGGTAATCGTATTGTATGGTTTTTCAGCTACACAGTAACGGTAGTCAATTGACATAGAGACTGTATGTATTTACTTTGTGGTGTGGTTTGAGTGTCAGCGGAGGCGTTTTTATAATAGAATATATAAAAAAATCTTGACCTTACATGTACTTTAGAATATATGTTTTGTAATTTAAAAGCTTATTAAGTGCACTTTATATACATATATCAATTAAAAGGTTTTAATAATACAACCGAGGTTAATAAAATGCTTCCGTTATATTGTTTGTTTATTTAAATCTAGGGATATAAAAAAAAACCGCTTCCTGCCATGAATATATCACGAGCGTTAGCGTGTGAAAATCTGTCCCCGATTCATTTTAAACCAGGCATTGTACTAACGTCATAGTATTCATCCTAACGGGATTTATCTTTGCGATTGCTTACCGCGATTGTCAATAAACTGGTATCGATTTATTTATATTGCCCAAACTTGTATTTATCAAGCAAACACTCGTTAATATTAATACAATTTTTTGAGGTATATTTGTGTAATCTAAAACAAACTTACCCAGTTTTATTAATAACTCAAATTGTAGACATAACTTTATATTTTTTAAAACGTAGTTTTTTCAAGTTGCTATGTTAAATGATAAATATTTTTTAATATTAATTATTTCAAACAAATTTATGTGAATATAATTAGATAGGCACTTCATTTATGTGAAGACGGTACTGGTTAGTAGTCAAGTTTATATTAAATACCTACATTTGACGTCATTTGTAATTGAAATATGGCTGAGAAGAACTCTAATTTTCCAACTAGAAAAAAATATTATAATTTAAAAAATAAATTATATAATTTTAGAAATACTAACATTTTTATATATTTTTCTGAATTATGTATATGATTCTAATTAATAATGAAATGTCGTTATTAGTACGATTGAAATAAAATACGTTTCCACTACCACACATATACACAGAGAATGCACACTTACCTAATATAACAATTCGATCAACTGTAAAGATTTAACAGCTGCTGACCAATTCGAAATAACCTGCATTTATCTCAAGTACTCATTAAAGTACCTACAATTTAATTTATTACAATAACGTGTTATAGAACCAGTTATTGTGTAAAGGGAACGGCGAACACCTGGATCTAAGTAATTAAGTGATACTATTTTTGTACTGATATAATTACATATTAAGACAACAGATAATTAATATGTTTTGGGATAGTATCATAAAAGTCATCTCTAACACACTTGGCCAGATCATCTTATTACCAGGGTATTTTAAACATGTAAACATGTAAAGCCTTTCATCTCATAAATCGATATTGTATAATTTCGAGACACGTTCCTCTAACAACGTCGCCTCCTATCAGTGACCTTAATACGTCGTACTTTTAAAATATCCTTTGTTAACAAATATATGTATTCTGTCAGAATAATTAAAATGTATATATATTTATATAAAAGAAAAAATAAATATCTATAGTAAAAATGTATAATGTTGGTCAAAGTAATACACGCTTGTCACATACTCATCATTTATTAGAAACCAATTCTGTTCTAGTCAGGGTAACTAATGAAACTTGTCCAAATAGACAGACAGACAAACAAACCACTAACAATGTTGTTTATTTTATTATGCTATTACCTAATGTTATATCTCGTGAGTCATTTTAATGAAGACTTTGACTTTATGTGTAATCAATGAAGACACGAGCTTTCATAAATTTTAAATATCTAATCTATGTAAAATAACAAAAAATATTTTACACAGTTAGTCATCTTAGCGAGATGCCATTATTGAAACACGGATCCTTATATAATAATTAACAGTTATAAACAAAATTAGACGATAAAAAGGTTATTAATAGGTAAAAAAATATATATCTACCTACAAATAAATAACAAAATAATTTAATCAAGGATGATAATTAAAGCTAAGAACATTTACATCATAAAACAAAGAGTAATTGTACTTACAATTACTTCCATGTCTTTACTGTTGCGTGTTTGCGTGTTTTCTGATTCTTGACCTTTGTCCGACGAATTCAGTAGTTGTGTTAAAATGTAAGCGAACTTTGAAAGGTCAGTCAAATAAAACCATTTTACGATGCCACGTGTATGTGCCAGCCAGTCAACTATAAATGTATTTAGGTATGTTACAAATGGAGGAGAGCTAATAAAATACATACAACACCCATACAAGCACGAAAACAGTCTTGATAACTTCCGGGTTAAGAGTCTAGTATTAACTTCGAAATAGCCGTTAATAGTGTATTTGTATCGAGGAAACAGAACCACATCTCAGCACAAGCTGTGATTAGAAATTTCATAATACCGATAGATCTTACGGAGTCACAACCATATCTATGTATTATATTAAATATAAGCAATATTTAATGCAATATTTTTGTGCTAAATATCGATATCGATTTACAATTTTACTCTTTGCCAATTGTGAGAATTAATCTTGTTTCATACATTCGAATATTCATCGTAGTAAATATTTATTTTATCAACACCAAAAATAGACTTCAAACCACGAGGAATCATAAAATTATATAGATGACCTTGCAGCAGAACACATGTATATAAATAGGTAACTTGACTTTAATATCTAAACAATATCGATAAAACAATGTTATACCCGCCATTTTCTAGCACATCACTTGCATCTTTACATCACCACTGTTTAAATAAAAATCTAAATTTATCCATATGTCATATTGACTGAGAACCTCCCGCTGCGAACGAAAATACATTGAATGAATTAAACTTATTAATTTCGTCATTTAGTAAGATTATTGTTTTTATTTATTTTTTAATAAATTGTATTTAAATTAATATGTCAGAATAAATCTAGTTATTCTTTCATATAATATCATTTTATATAAAATATTGATTCATATTTATAATAGTATATAGTTGACAATAACATTTTCATTGGAAATGTAACTTTATTTATATCTTAATACTCAATAAAATACAAAATCGATTGACGTATTCAAATACATTATTTCTCAATGTACTAAACTATCGAATATTATGACACTTCAGAAATCGGAATGGAGCAATCTGGAAATGTATTTGCCTTTGAGATACATAAGTTTTAATACTGGATACAAAGGAACGTGAATTTATAATACTAATAAATAGAGTGCTTCATAAGTATATGAAAAATGAATATATTATTATGTTTGAGTAACAATTTATAAAATCACTTCAAATTATCAAAAGGTTTCACGAAATTTTAATCATATAAAGATTAAGTAATTTACAGTAAAATACCGTGTTTCCTTTTCAATTGGTTGATAAAAAGCCAGTGACTCTTGAGAGTGTTGACAAATATTTTTCTTTTTAATCATCGTTCCAGAATCTTCTGTTAGACTAAAAACTTATCATAATATATCATGTTACATGCTCAGTCAATAACGGCTTATCACAAAGCCTTAACATCTTACATACGTGCAGTATCTGTACTATGTGCTAAATCGACTATTTGAACTATGATTTACATTTCAATTCGGTAAATGAACTGACATTGACAGTTAGTTGACCGGTAGCCATTTAGAGTCACTGAGGTGAATTATAGTGAGTAGTGTGACGAATGTAAACACACGGACATTGTAAATAAATATACAACCACACATGTACACTTCATGTGTACGTATGAGATAAAGCTTAATGCACACATTAAATAGTATTCAGTAGTAATTAACTTATTGCTACCAAAATGACCGTAAAGTTAATTTTAAATACATGTTTGGTTTGAGATAATTATTCCGAATTCATTTGAAAATAACGATTCGTCATTGATTCGTTAACAATTGAAAACGAATACATTAACGGTATTTTAACATATACATTTTAAACTTTTCCTTTCGCGTGAATGTGAGTCACAAATAAGGATATCATTTAGTTTTTGTTTTGTTTGACGTTAGACGACGAAGATTTTCACATAAGTATGAAATATATATACATGTAATTTGTCGTTAATAAGTGACGATTATCGCATACATATAACAAATAGTATATTTATATTGATGTTTAATCTCTTCAATATATTAAACACTACGTGTTCTCCGGATCTTGACCTTTGTCTGACGAATTTAGACGACTGTGTTAACGAACTGCCTTCAGACGAACTTTGTAAAGCCACTAAAATATACCACTTTTAGTATTATAATGAAATATCAGACAAAGCGTATTTAAATTTACAAATGGAATAGAAAAGAGAAATCTTTAGTAAAAACGCAATTGGTTATATAAAAATTGGTAACGAGGTAAGTCATAAAAAAACAATCTCACAATATGAATCAGAGTAGATATATAGCTGTGACTTTTCAGGTCAATACATGACTAATGGGTAAATCATCAGTCACACAAGCTTTAACATTAATTTCGTTGAGACTAAGAAATTCGATGACAGACATTTTTGTGCGACCCGATGCCAAATAAACAGGAAAAAAATCGTACTTATAACCAAGTGGCATTTTATATGCCCGGTGCATTGACCTTTTTGAATCGAGTTGTGCAACTCAAGAGCTTGTCCAGTGTTGACCAAATTCAAACGATGTAAATGAACTACATAATTTGAATATATATTACATCGGGAATATAAAGTTCATTAGCCATCACGTTAATCAACCTTAGAACGTTCCTGAATAAATTAGCCTCATGTTTACTTATGTTAAGTAATAGCCGATACAATAAAACTGTTAGACAATGGCACGGCTATAAATAAGAATATAAATCCCACAATCGTCCTTTGCGGCTTCACCAAGAAAACGGAGAAGTTTAAACGTGCGAAATAAATCTTACAGCACAATGATCAAACGGTTCTGCATTCGCACTGCGGACGGTTTACAGTTACCTCATACATACGTCTTCTCGGAAGAGTATTTTGTACATAACGGATCAACTTCTTGTGATACGAATAAAGGACATTCAATGCCGTACGGTACAATCAAATTGGGATGATTGATTATTTTTTTTTAATATACTGTATAAGTCAGTTTCAAAGTTAACTTAACCGTTGGTAATAACTTTGGATTGTAAAAATGTTTGAATAAACATTGTGAGAATGTTAGTACATCTTCCCTATTTTTATTACTAATCTTGGGTCATATCGGTCAGATCGGTCTCCAGACATCCTGTTTACAATCATTTTAACCCGGGCCAGAGTAATTAAATAAATTAGCTTCGGTTTCCTCTTGAAAAAAAACTCGTTTCGATACGCTGGTTAATAAAACCACTTGAGGCAGCTTTCTCAATTTTAAAACATATTTTAATTTAAGACGCAACATATTTTAGTTTGTTTGAGCGATATTTCATTTGAAAACAAATAATTCAAATGATACAATACTTAATAGTTAGAAAGAAGAATAACATTATCATAAAGACGTCTATCGGAATAATAAGATTGAGGTCGAAATAAGCAACGCAAATTCATAAAGTATTGCGTTAAAAATCTATCTCGTCAGACTGTCGTATTCAATTGAACTACATGCGGCGTTGAAGTAGAACAGATATAAAGTCTCAAGTTGTGATACGCATTTCAATTCAGCAGACGGAATGTTTACTTGGGCATCCCACCTAACAGTCCACAATATTGTTTTTGGGAGACGCAAGCTGATATTATAGACGTTAGTCATTACTGTGTAGTAAGAAATATGTTAGAGTGAGAAGAAAATAATTCGTTAAGAAATATATAAATAGATATAAGTGAATAAAAACAAAACGTGTAAGTATTTCATTCTAGCGTCTACTTGACGCGTGTAGATGAAGACGTATACTAATTGAGTACCTATCAAGTTGCAAGAATTGTGATATGAATTTCAATTGGTATACTTTGCAAGCATAATAATTTGTTATTCGACCGCGTGAGATTATATCCCACACTTAGTAATTAAAAGTTACACTAAAAGACATAGAAATAGTTTGGAGTTAACTATGGGCGAGGAAGAATAGAAAAAAATGGGATAAACACAATAAAATTCTCAACAGCTTCATGTAACAATGAACGAGATGACACACTCGAATGTTACTGACACATTTAACCGTCAATAACAAGCCGTTATGGTGGCCATTGTTTTTCCGCTTTTTTTTTCAACAGCTTTGGTGACAGCGCGTGGGCGTCATTTATTCACACGCTACAATTATAATGACGAATTGATTGGGCCATTGAAACGGGGACAGTCATTTGTAAGTGGGTGTGCAGGTTAATGATTCGGCTGTGATGATGAGGACCGTTGTTTTGACCCAGTTATGACATACACACATTGAGTGTGGTAAAATATATTTAATTGTGGCAAAAAAAAAAAAACATGTTCTTTATTCTATGATTAGCATTACTTAGCGTTTGTTTTGACAAGTATTGCTTGAAAAAAATATATCCATATTATATAAATATTTATTTCGCTACCAAATTTTTATATATGTTGTTAACATTTCATATGATATATTTTCATTTGTAAATATACAAAGTATACTTAAAAGTATAACAATATTTTCATGTTCTAAAAACTATCGATTGTCGACGATACCAAGGATCTGTGTCACGAAAGACAATAAAATTTTATCGATGCCGGTATCTTGATATTCGATATCAGTGAAAACAAATATTACTGCAGTATTAGGGTGCTTACATACTGTATCAGAGTCCGGGAAAATGATTAAGAAAATATTGAAGATAACTCGGACCAAATACGTATAACAAAATTCGAATGCAGTAAGTAAAAACTCATACAAACAGTACTGAGACTATTTCAAACCGTATTTTCTAGCATTCTGAGCGGATGCAGTATGTAAGAGCCTTTACATTGACTTATGTTATTGTGAATATGACATATAAATACACCCTACACACCCACTTTTTATGTTACTAGCTCCTTAAGTGCTTTTGAACATTTAATATTTATTTAAACTAATATAACTCTATCTTTATCTACGGATAAAGCTATATTTATATTTATTATAGAATTATACATATTAAAATCTTTAAAGAATTTCCATTTAGGTACATTTAAAATAAACCCATGACAAAGCATAATTGGTTGGTATAATGTAAATGGAAAAACAAGATTACATATAAAGCCGAAAACAATCAAAGGATCTTTAGTTGTTAGTCACACGTCATAAATAAAATTTAATTACATTATACGTAACTGTATTATTTAGCTGTTTTATTTATTGAGTCAGTAAAGTACAGTTTAAATGTGTAACGGTTTCGTGAACAGTCAGTTGAATTAATATATTTTTTTTTAATCCTGAACATATTTTTGCCAATTAATATTTAAATTAGAATATTTTTATTCAGTTATCGATACCAATAAAATATTTCTGATATAAGTTTGTGGGAATAGAAGCTATATCTGATAAATAAAACTCGTATTACAAATTGATTATTAATTTTGGATGTAATTGCTATTCCAACTATGTAAGGAAAATTTTTATTATTCAATATTTTTTTCTTATTTTATTATTTTTTTTTATTTTTTTTTTTGTATCTAAAACATATCATGTCATCAAGCAACCGTTAAATAACTACTATATAACTTAATAGTTTGCAAAGAAGTTAAGTGCAAAAACATCTTATATTAATATTAGTTTACCATTAAAATCCATTATTGGTAATCGTAAACACTGACTCACGTCGTTAGTGACGAGTGTGAACGCTTCCGTATTACTCGGACAGCTTATTATCATTTATCAATTCAATAGAATTCTTTAATGTATTTTACGCGAGTGGAATTCCCTGCTCTTGCTATGTCGTGTCAGATTTATTCGGAGAAAATTAAACACCAATCAGTGTTGAAAGATTCGGTGACAATGAACAGACGCAATTCCGTTATCTTTGACAAATATTGTTAGTAACTTAACATAGATGGCTGACATATCAAAGTTAATTTCGGTAGTTTAAGAAAAAACCTTTAATGAATCTTCAATTATGCTTATCTATCTTTATAAAAACGAAAAAAATATCTATAGATAGCTTTGCATCAAAACGCAAATAAACTAATGGTCCTTCAATCTTTCTATTTGTGGTATTTCCAATTTGCAATTTTGAAATAAAATAATAACGAGGAGGAGATCACAAATAAAGCTAAGTAAATCACAGATTCTAAGAAACACAATCAAATTAAAAAATCACGAGTACATCACTATTACCGGAAGTCGATAAACGTTATGATATATGAATGAATCACGTTATTACTAATAGATTAGGCAATAAATATCATCTGCACGACGGACACGTGACTTATCTAGAAAACCAGTAATCATCGTGGTGTAATCATCGTATCGGACCGCACTAAGACGAGATGGACGTTGGAAATGTTTCTGATAATAAATACGTGCACAGTAAATTATAATATATATTTTATTTTATGCTTATAATTTTTTCTAAACGACACTCACACTAATAGCTTATAAGATTTATTTAAGTTCACACTTAAAGTAATATGTTAATGTTTTCTTGAAAGTGGTTAGAGCTATTCATGCCAATTTCAGGGTTAGAAATTGAAATATATTAAGACTCCCTGTCAAACACAAAGTATACAATAAATATGTTATTTGTATTGTAGCAAAACAAATTACGTCTCTAAGAGCGAAAACCCAATAATATAAAGAAAATGACGAGAGCTAAGACGTCAAGTGAACTTTGAAGTTGGTATCATTGTATCAGTGAGATGAGAGCAATAAAACCGTATCGGTACAATTTGTTTGTTGTCGTATTGAGGGCAGACGTTACGCTTCTTCTGATAAGATAAATATGTTATTGATATAATACGTAATATATTTCCTATTAGCTGATAATAAATTCATCAAATTTATCCAATATTTAAACATATAACAGTACATAATCCATTTCCTATGTAAACTATCTTGTTATAATATATAGGTATTATTATAACTGTTATGGCAAACATACATACTAACAACTATTATCTTCACACACACACACACACACACACACACACACACACACACACACACTATATTTAAGAAAACAGCGCGAGTGAAAGAAAATTTTATCTACTTTACATACTAACGCCATCTAGTAAGTTAATGAAGTACATTCAAAAAGGCAATATTTAGTTTACGTTTGTTTTGTGTTTTCAATTACTCGGATGCACCGGAATATAAATTTCACTAATAGCATAACTTCTAGACATTTTGGTAACATAACCTAAACTAGGAACTAAGCCTTCCAACAGTCAAAACAAATTAGGAGTTTTAATAGATTGCTTTTAACAGACAGACACTCAATTTTTTAAAAATATTTATCTTATTCTAATTGTATTTTTTAGTAACACTTTATTATAAGTATATACAGAAAACAAACACTAGAATATTAATAATTATAAAATAACGAGGATTTAGACATACATACCTACTAATTGGACATTTATTTTCTGAACCAAATTATTAAATTAAATACTGCATTAAATTATTCTGTTGTTTTACTCATAAAAATACCGATGAAGTAAATTTGTATGAAGGCACTTATTCTTCTGCGTTGAATTTAAGATGGCATTAATTGATAAAATTGATAAATCGTAGTAAATAATAATTTAATTTAACACTAATTAGTAAAAGTAAATCTAGTTTCATACTTCCAGGTCAGACGTATTCAAACCGAATGCAATCAGCTTTCCCCGAGATGAAATCATATTCCACAGCGTGAAAAGTAGACGTCAGATCGTTTACTTTCATTGACACTTATTATGTACACCATAAGGTTGACATTACAAACAGCACAATCTGTGGATGATAAAAACTTGACGAAGCTAGGCTTGACGTTCCGTTGCACGGCTGCTAGCTATTTTATCTAAAACAATCTTTTAGGCGGTTAAAGAAATATGATCTTTATTACAAAACTGGTAATTTTAAGTGAGCTGTCCAATATAGCAGAGCAATATCTCATTTCATTCATTTTATACATTACGTAACTTAATATAAACAATTAATCATTATAATATAAATAATATTGTTGTAAGCAAAACGGCATATTATTGCTAGAAAAAAAATATATACATATATATAAACACATTTTAAATTTGGAACTTCACAACATATGTGTCCTACAAAAAAAAAAAGTGTATTTTTTAATCCTTGTGCAATCCCAGAGATCTCAATGTGTCACGTCCAATAGTTATCGGATTAAGTTGAAAGGTAAAAAAAAATGAAAGGTCCACCCACTTTCTATACATTGTGATCATCGTGACATGCGTTTGCGCAAGCCGGATACGTTTTGTCCGTTGAAAGTATAAACTATAATATTGCACCGTAACGTTCAAAATTGTGTGGAAATGATTGACTCTGTTGAACTAAGGATAGAGTTTCACCATAAGCCCAAGATTGATTATTGTTTAACATGATAAGACCTAGGTTGTGAAATGTTCTATTTTGAGTTCAGCATATTGAAATTAAACAAAGATTTAAGATATTCTCTAATCCAATCTGTTATATTCAAATTATGACATAGTCTCATTTCATTATACGATCTGAGCCACTCTATCTCAACTGGAGTAAATCGCATCGTATAATGAAATGGCTGTTAGTGAGTTAGTGCTTCTTTATGTTTCGATCGTGTATTAAAATGTGGCCGTTAGAATTACAGACTGTTTAGGAAATATAATAAGGAAAAATACTTATAGTAATTTTAAATGCAGTCAATGTTATCATTATTATATGGGCCGTATCGTTGTTGGTGGAAAGTGGGCGAATACTGTGCGTCTCTTCCATCACAATTCAAGATAAAGTGTACAAGATAATTGTAATTTATTTTTAACAGAAACATTAAAGAATATTTTAAAATAATGTTGAACAAAGAAACAATCTTAACCGTCGAGAGTCAGTATAATTTTCAAAGTACCCGAGCGAAACGGGTTGTGATTTGTCGATAATTAAGACTTCCTGTGTGGTTCTGTGTTTTGAACACGCCTCCAGACACTGACTTAACAGCCGGTTATTACTTATTTCTATGAAGTAAAAATACATATTAACGTATTATTATTTTTGTTCTTTTATATTTTGTATATGGAAATAAATATAATTTAATTTGAATGTATCTTTGTTTCTTGTGACTCATACGCAACAGAGCAATGAATCGACAGAGCTTTAGACAAATACGTAGACTCATAACCGGTTGTCTGGTATACATAATACAATAGTAATAAATCTTTACTTCAGTTAACTGTTTTAAGTTAATGTACTAACAACTAACTTTCCCAGTACTTAAATAAGACTTGTATACAAGTTCTAAACTTATTTCACAGGGGATTTAATGGTTGTAGACAAATAAAATAAACAATGTTGATGATTTCTGACTCTTGACCGCGCTCTGTTATTTGTCCAACAAATCTCTATGGAATAGTAGCGAGTAACTTTTGTCGCAATACTATAACTTCTTGTTTTGTTTGAATTGTTGTGGCATAGCTAAGTAAAGAAAATGAAAAAACTGGAACTACTTGGACTTTAATTTATCGTGGCGTGAATATGAATAATACCTTACGGTGTAATAGAACTTTGTTTTTAACTTAATCTGTTAGTTTCTTGGAACTTATAAATTGTAGAGGTATCTTAAACGTGACGACTGGCTAGAAGGGGGTTCGCGGGTTCGAATCTCTACCCGTGTCACTTATTCTTTCATTCTATATTTTATTAATATAAATCGTATTGATTTCCTACTGTAATTTCTTTTATCCACCAGATTCGCACAAATATTTTTTCCCGGGGATCAAACCCGTCCGTAAATTCAAATAGTTCCAGAAGATAGTTAAGTGTAAAAAATAATAATTTTAAAAGCATAATAAATCGTATTTAAAACAATAAAGTGGTCATTGAGCATATTAAACAGCAGCTGCATGCTCAGTGAATTCATATTCGTCGTTACCATTGTCTAGGTTCTCGTAAGTGAGTTCATAAAAATGTATTGTTATACGAATCAAATGATTTTTATTCACAATTTTTACGCACTACTTCACAAATAGATAGTATATTATAATTAGTTACTTGTGGGTATGTAACAAGAATTAAACCTTTAAATAATTAAGTTATTCTTAGCTGCCATGCGGGTATTTATTTGGTGGCGTTACGTTTTGAATAACTGAAGTCTCTATTTATTCACAATTCAAATGCTGTTGAATGTTTAACATAAAAAATATTGTAGTTAAAAAAGTTGCTCGTCAAGTTATAAATAAGTTGGACGACTAACAAATTTTTATAGATTTGTTTTTTCCGTGGCTTTCCATATTTATAAGACGACCTTCCGTCTTCACGACAAAGACGAGAAAATAGCTATCTTTTTTTAGAAGAAGGTTTTTAGGGCAACGAAACGAACTGCCGGGGTCAATTTGGAGAGTGTGCTATAAAATGATGAAAATTGGCAATGTTACATAAAGCATTTCGGGATATTTATTATAATCTTTCAAAATAGACGAATATGACCATTGGAACGTAAACCTAATAAATTATTATTATACCCGGCTTCTCAATAAGTATATAAATAACGTTTTTTGACTTTCTGTTGATGGCGTGATACACAGCCAATCACAGCTCTTGTGTCTTGACAGTGGTTTCAAGTCATTTTTAATTTAATCATCTATCCCAACAGCAGTCACTTTAAGAAAACTTTATTTTAATAATTATGGAATTCTATTGAATGTACAGTACGATAAATATTTCATTCTAACCAGACGGGTACAATTTTATTAATTAAATTTTGGAAGTTGATACAAACTGTAAACTGATACACTAATGTATAATGTATTAGCTTGTAAGGTTCAAAATTATAAAGTATAATTTACTTTAATGGCAATAAAAGAGCTAACTTAATATAATTCAATGATTATTTAATTGGATAGTTCTATTTTCAACTAAGTAATTCTAATGATTCCAAGCTAACCGAGGTGCTGATAAAATAATTTGTGATCTCTTTGAATTAATTTATATTAAACTAAATACATATATAATTCGTTATATACGTTCCGTTAATTATTTACCTTAGCTGTCATCAATCACGATAGAGTTGACCTTAACCTCTATCCCTCCTCATCTCTGTTAAAATATATTTTGGCAATCAGGTCTATCATGATTCTGCAACTGAAAAACATTTCCTATATAAAGTAATTAAATACCTGATGTATCAGAATCTTCTTTAATTTGATAATCCTTTACCTTGATGTTACAAATGCTATATGGTTCGTAATTAAATATTTACAAACAAAATTATGTAGAAAGACAAATTGTATTAGTTTTAGAAACAAGACTTCACAATTTAATATTAAATACTAAAGTAATTCATTAAATATTAATATTTAAAAATACAAAAAAAAAATTAAGGACACTTCTTTGTCCATAAAGTATGCCAGTCACGTTGATTTTATTCAGGGTTCATTCACTCCATAGAAGTGAACGAAAAAAAAACAAATTATACATTATAAAAACAACAAAGAGTCTGTATGTTGTTTTTTATTCATCTCATTATAAAATCACTAAATCGATTAACGTTTATAAATCAGATCTGAACGTAAATAAATTCATTGAATACTATAATTATAATTAATTACTTTGTAATTGATTCCATAGTATTAGAACGATAATTTAATCTACCAGAAAATACTCATTTAGATTGGATTCAAGCACGTGTTCAATTTCGGCTGAACCATATAAATAAATAAACGTTTAGGCGACTTGAGGCTTACTCAAACTGTATATGTACATTTATATTCTTTTACTCAATTTATATCGTTTTATGTTAAAATAAGTATTGAAGTTGAAACAATGGCTTGTCTAAGAAACTGCGCTGTTTGCGGTTGTGAGAAAGTCTAAACACATGTCGGAAACCAGAATCCTTGCGGTAAGATTTCTACAACGTGAAAGACAATAACTTCATCAATGAAATATTATGAAAAGCGACGAGATAGTTTATAAATGTGACGCTTATTGGCTAAATTTATTTCATACTCCCTGTTTTACTTCGACGAACTCCTAACAAGCGGATCTTTGAACAAATGCTTTCAAAACAATTTACCTATACCTAGCTTGATTACAATTGCATAGAAATATGTATATAATTTGTTTGTATTTATAAGCATATAATATAATACGTATTTTATGTGTTTAGAATTATATTATTACACGACTTTTATGTATTATTAAAATAATTACTATGTATATTAGTTTGTAATGTTTGTTTCAAGTGTTGAATAAGTATTGAATATTTATTTCATTCGTTATTCTTATAGTGTTCCCTTATTTACTTTGTGGGTTACTGGTAGTGCTGTAAAATTAAGTCAGCATTTCTACGATTTCTTTGTGAAATAAAGGTTTTAAATAAAATAAAGTTACAGTGCTCACGGAAATATCCTTCTCAGTAGATTTGTCGCCGTAGTTTTGCCGCTAACCCAATATAAATCAGCCACAGTAAAAGCACTGATAATTCAATAATGTATATAGTAGGGAATATATACATACAATTATTAAACACTTATATAATATTGTTTAATATTTAAATGTTGCTTCCATTATCTTTTGTTATGACATCTTATATAAAATAAATTATACTGAAACACTTTCTGATTAATTAGCGTATTGTTCAATTTACAATGAAATGTATATTACGTCATCACGTTATATTGCTTTTAAAGATGATTGAAAATGTAGGGTAGAATAGATACATTTTTTATCTCAAATATAGTTCGATAAGCCATTCTTGAGCCCAGAAACAAACTATGAACGCTGTTTAATAAAGGTTACAAGATTGCATGTATAAGTGTCTAGTAAATAACAGTATATATTATTCAAGGGGCGTAGAATTAGGCCGGTACTATTTCTGTCCGTCAAAATGTCAGCCGCTTGCGCAACTGCTTACGACACCCGGAGAGGTACAATTAATATTCTTTTAACTATTATTCAATAATTGAAAAGGTTATTCAGCTAACTAATTAATATTTTGTCAGTCCTAAGTTCGATACCAGTTCATGGCAAATTTATATTTTGTATGATAATTAATCAGTACTTTATATTAATTGTCCGTATCCAATCACTGAGAATCAGTTTAAGAAATTCTACGAAAACTTGTTGTTAAATGGCACAATATATCTAACAGTTAAATAAACTAACTAAGGATAGACAATACTAACGAAATTGGTTGTTTCTTTAAATCCATAAAAACTAGATGATATAAAAGATTTATCATTTTAGCGATTAAGATCTGGTCTTCAGTCCTGGTTGCATTAAGAGATAACTGCGTCTCAAGTACACTGAGGAATGCAAAGTCTAGACTTAGAGGAAGACTAGAGGTGCTTAAGTGGAGATGGGATGACTCATATATACATAGCCCTGACCTTAGACATTTTTTGTGGGTTAACTTAAAATATTGAATTAACTGTATTAGGTGAGAGATAATAAAGTTATTCTATTATGAATTATAACTCTCGTTTTTTTTATTGAAATAAAATAACTCACGCTCAGACGCTCAGACGAAGAAATGGAAATTTACCTGCAACAAAAAAAGCATTATAAGTAACGGAAACAATAAAAATGAGACAGATTTAAACGTTATTTTTATACATGTGTGCGTGATATACGACACTATAAGACAACACATTCAAGGTTCCCACGCATTGATATATTCAAAATAAAAGTCAATTTTACATTTAAATAATAATAAGAACGTCATAGATTAAAGATATTATTAAATTATAAATATACTCAACTTTAGATATTGAAGTTTATTTCTTTAGCAATGCATGTATTAAAAAATTGCTTTCATCCAATGTTGGATCAAATATTGGCCATATGCTTCCACTAATGCTTCGAGGAAAGCAACGGTAGTAAATAGTTAATGTTGGTCCAAGCATGAGACAGCCAATAACCGAGATATCACTTGATGCGGAACGAACTAACGATGGCCAGTGATCGATTTTGTGTTCATTATCTTTTTTACAAAACATCACGGCATATTTGAAATATTCACAAAGTCGTAGATCATTTATCTTCAACAGACAGAAAAAAAAATCAAATCGTGATAATATTTTATCTTCTCGTATATAGTTAATATAAATTTAATGAACTAACTATCCTGTTTAAGATCCCTATATCAAGTTTCCAATTAGGTATCTAAAGCAAACAGTCAATAAAATGTATATAAATATACAGACAGTGGCACTGGCAATCAAATATATATAAATAATATTAAAAACGATATATTATTCATTGAATTAAAACTTACACCGGAAGCGAGTATGAATAAACTAACAGCAACAGAACTAACAACAAAAGATTTCTATATTTGGCTTCGCAGTTACTCCGTAAACAAATCTGAGTATCATCTGATTGTTCCCGCCTGGACATCCTTCAAAGGAACCACGACATCCGTTTCCGATTGTGACGTACGTGTTTTATATATAGTGGACATTCAAAAAAAACACATTTATATACCGTCAAAACACTTTTACTAAAAATTATATATATACTTGAATGTTTCGTAAAGAAATATAAGCTTTACTTGCACTTTTGTATAATGATACTTTTATTTTTATTTAAGATTGTTATTGAAAGAGACAATATGAGTCGTCCAAATAAAAGCACTTAAATCAGTCGTCACCAATTCCGGCGACCGTTGCAATGGGAAGAGACAATTTTAAGTAACATAGAAATAAATAAAAACAATATATATTTTAACATGATAATACGTATTGAAACAAAAAAATAATTATACATAAATTAATTGTTTTATTAACATTTATAAATGAAGACAACCAATCATAAATTATATTAATGTAAGTTAGAGAATTATATAAATAACATTAATAACCAGACATATTAATCATAATAGCCTTATAGACGCTATTTTCAATACAAACTCAACAAAATACATTTCAATATGCTTTTATAACCTGACATCAAAATGACGAATCCAACTATTGCATTAAAAGTAACACACGAGGTCAAAGCAAATGCACATACGAACATTGCAATTCCCTAGCTCTTATTGTGTATACAATAAAGGCGAGAATAAAGAGTTTATTAATGATATATGCTTGAATATAGTCTGATTTGAACTGTCAGATAGCAACAATCAATTGAGGCGAGTATTTCAATGAAGAATGACCGCGCAATAGAACATTAAATATAATAACGTACCTAGCTTAAATAGATTTATCGTGTTATTATATACACATTAACAGGAAGATATAAATAAAAAAGAACTATACAGAAAATCAAATAAAAGGATATAATTTAATAAAATCGAACATATAATTACGATAGACCGTAATATAGCAAACGCATCAGTCGCTTTTTGCGGCGAAGGCTGATAAATAATTACATTATACTCCGATTTAAGCCTTGAGCCGCGACTTCGTGACTGAACGAAAGAAATAAACATTATGCACGTTAAAATATTGGTTTCGAATTATTCAACCTTGGATGCAATTTCCATGATTCAGGCAATCTATTTGTCTATATCTACATACAGCGTATTTTAAAACAGGATCGAATTAGAAATAATGAAGAGTTAAAATCTTAAACAATCTTAAAGCAGTATACCCTTTTAAGGCTGAACAATGTTAAATTGAGTAAAATCTATATATAATCAATATGCATATAATTAAAAATAAGGCAAGCTGCATAATTTTTAATAATTATATAATTATGTATATAATATTCATGCACAAAACAAAGATAATTCGCAATACGATTTATGTTTCAAGGCGACTTCATGATTACCCTCGACTTCAATTGGTTTTATTGAAAAATAAAAAAAAACAACATAAACTTAAGCGCTTTCATTGTTTTTTTTTAAAACAATCTAACAAATTATTTAACCTTGTTATTAAAATCAATCGAAATAATCATTTAACTGATGTTTCTTATTTCCAATAAAGTATTATTATTACAAGGACTATTTACTTATTACTTGGCATTTAAAATAAATTAATATATTTTATTCAGTCCAAAAAATATATATTGAGATCAGGTCAATTAACGGATCTTTTCTGTCTCGTATGATTGAGGTAACGAATAAACCGCCCACGCGTATTGGTATCCAGTACAAATAAAATACATTAATATAATGATTGAATATTTGTGTTAAGAGGTTTTTTGTTTCAAATTTCAATGATTCACTTACACTCACTCACCAGTCCCAATTTCCTAACCTAAAACAGTATATTCAATCTCGGCATAAAAAAAGCATAGAAAAAAATTATTTTTTGCCTTCATACAACGAATAAAACAAAGCCGTCTGTCTGTCTGGATTATAAAACCTCATATTTGGAAATTATAGCTGGTGTATTAATTTTGATGTTTTTTTAAATATATGACAACTTACAGTTTTTAATGTATTTTTTCAAAATATACTTTTTTTAAGCTCTCCTAAATGTGGCTTGTAAGTTTTATAGACGTTATCTAAAACGTAAAAAAAAGTGTTTGTTTGGGAAATCCGATTATAATTAAAAAATGAAAAGTAGGACCTATGCCTAGTGCCTAAATCAGAATACACTGGGTATATTAACAACTCTAAATCTATAATGTCAAATCTCGTAGACTATATTAGAAACAAAACTGACACGTCAATGACAATATGTTAAACAATTTTAAAAATGTCAACGGTGACAGATATACAGAGCGACCCAGAAAGCAATGGAAACGGAACGTATCAGATTCACAGCGACATGTACACCTTTCAGTAAGGTTAAGGTACTGTAAGTATTGAAACTTTACTGTCTCGAAGGGCTAGCGGTTTGAGATTTAAATATTTAGAATTTTCATGATAGAAATGATAGATTTATTAACTAAAAAATATTAAAATGGTCCAAAAAGGGTGTAAAATAGTCACGTGACAGAGAAAGTGCCAAAAAGGCATATATTATTCACTTTTATCATCAATCTGACCTTATGTTACCAAGATCTACATATAAAGGACACAAATCAGTCAAGAGGGCACAGGTCGTGTGGGCTTGGCATTAACCTACTTTCTGGAGCTCGTGGGACGGCGTTCTAAATTTAAAATTAGAAAAAAAAAACGCCAACGTTTGTTTGTACGGCGTATGCAAAACAACTGTTAAAGAATTAGAACGAGAGAGGCGAATAACTATATAATGAGTTGCGTGAAATATACTAATGTTTATTATATACTCAAATGACACACATATCCTTATCTCGTTCTAAAAGCAAAATCATAAAAGTAAGAAGCGTTAACCCGACCTGGATTTTCTTTGGAAGCAGTATCGATGGCATTTCAACGTTTAACTACTCTTGCATTCTTCACGTCATGAAAGACCACTAGAGAAACCTCAAGAAGTAAATTTGAACCTTAGTTAAGTGCTATAGAGTTAAATTTCCATTGTAACAATGTTATCCGAGCATCGCGTGTTAGCGACGTACAAAGAACAATGTGATACCTATACTCTTACAAATTTCCACTGTGATTTACGTCAAACCAGTAGAAAGGCATGACACAATTGGGTCTAAATTCATAATGCTATTTACAGAACAAAGCCTTTGAATATATTTAACACTTTTAAAAAATATATTTCGATACATCAAAACAACATCAAAAGCGTCATATCTGAGCTGAAATCCTTATTTATCTGAACCTTATCTACTAAACCAAAGATAAACATTGTAAAAAGTATTGTTAAAAATTTCTAATCTCTTTTTTCTTTCTTTTTTTTTATACAAATCTGTTAATTCCAACCGGTAATTCCAAAAAGACAAAGTAGTTCATAGTAACTTTTAAAAAATAGAAAAAATATGCGGTTAATGCTGTTTGTTGAGTAGTACCCACTGTAAATACCAACTGCAGACGGAGTCGCAGTCAACAGCTAGTGTTATGACCTCCTATCGAATGTAAATACATCTGGGTGAAACATGTGCTTGTGAACTTATAAAACAAACTCAAAACACTTAAGCTTAGTTGAACATTATTTTAGTATAAAAAAAAATTGTATTGACAACATTTACTAAAAAAAAAAAATTAGAAAAGTATTGACCTATGTATATATATATATATATATAATTTGATCTAAATTTGAATTAAACTAAATGCTTTAATCAAATAACCACCGTATTTTCCTATTAAAAAAAAAAATCCTTTGAATCCATTATAAAATTCTTAAGAATCCCATTTATTAAATGTTGTTTTATAAAAAAACAATACAAGTTTAATAATTATTTATTATACAACACTATATGTAGCCCGTGACTCTGTCCCCCGTGACTTTTAAGAATGCTGCGTAAGTAAGACTGTTTGACCGTTGTTACAGTCCACTTACTCTTTATATGTGGTCTCAAAAGTTATTTTATTTTAATAGGATTATAAAGAGCTCATTCCTACCATTCAGGATTCATTCTATATATACGTAAAATAATTGTAAAAGTCGGATGAATAATTTCAACGATAACCTCTTATATACATGTCATAATAAACAAAATTATTACAAATATGATATTTAAAACATGTTTATTCAAAAAATATCTCTATTGTGCTCATTTTAAATCCTTTCTAATACTAAAGATATAGTAAATATTTGATAAAGTAAACAATTGTGAAATTCGCAAAGCAATATAGGTTATCAAGTCGTATGATAATATCTGTTTCTTGATAATAGGTATGCATGTACTGTATCATCTAATGATATTAAATACTTGACAGTTTATTCCTTTATCATACCTAATAAACATTAAATTAATCTGCGTTACATTTTACTTATACCATACATACATATATAAATGTTTATATAAGTTAATGTGAGATCGGTCGTTGACCTGGTAGTGTTAGTTTTCAGCTGTATGTTTGTCCGTACTTAACTTGATTACATCGCCAAAATCAGCAATTTGATAAAACATTTCATTTACAAACAGCCCGCGCATAATCTCATCTGACTCCAAATTCAACATCATAATTAAAATTTCAGAAACCCTCGGGAATACTTACTTTGACGGGTTAATTAATACCACGTATGGAATAGTTCTGGCTAACCTGTATTTAACAAATTCCAGCTAAAACATCGTTAATAATACTAGGAAATTTACGTTACAAATCTATACCTGTGTTTATGATAAGAGAGATTTTATAATGCATAATTACCGAACACAATATGACTGCATGTACTGTCAACGAAAAACTTTCATTCAAGATTTAATTTAAAGAAACTTTTTATACTGACCGTACATATGTAGCCTTCAAATGCGTACCATGGAGTTAAGTAGGTCATCGCCTGATGGGAGCGGGATCGATCGCCACGCAATGAGATATCGTAAGGTTGTTGCACTACGCTGTTTGTTTTTTAATTTACTACCAGTTTGTTGACTTCTTGTACGCTTTCAAAATTCGAACTCATCGGGGCCGCCCGATGATATGAAACGTAACCACCTATTACCAGCCACGTTTAGTACAAAGACCTTTACCCCGTTTTTAGAATTACTATCACGTCCGTTGACGAATGTAGTCATATTTTATTGTACGCCCTGACCAAGAACTTATGTGACATTTAAATAATTTTCTGCAAGTTACGTGACACAGGCTTTGTCTCTTAACTTGTACAAGTTCATGCAACGAAATATATTATAAAAAATCATATAAAAAGTATCGATAGGTATAGATCAGCATACTTGTTCTTAATAGAAACCATTTATATATTGATAAAATCTTTATATATACATATATTTTATATAACAGCAACCGAGACTGTCAGAGAATGGAAGATATTGACATCAGCTTGCGTAAGTAACTATACACAATCAAGGCCAATGCAACAATCATTAGTTTTAGACATTTATAGACAACATAATAGAATTCATTATTACAGTGATTCATGCTTTAATATTCATAATTTTCTTGCAAAATCTAATAATTTAAATTGAACACATTAATACGAAAAAAAAACCGCCTGGACGTGTTTTAAACGAGTTCCCCAGAGAAAGATAATATAATAGATAAGGCAAATAATTCTTTTATTAATTAATTTATTTAATGGTATTGACTTTTAAGATTTCTTTCACAGTTAAAAAAATTAAAATGTTATGAAAATTTTCATTATTACATATATACAATAATCCAACAGCAGCGCTAAGTAAAATTTTAATACGAAAATCACAACTGAAATATATATTATCACAATTCTCCTAAATAAATAAAAATAAAATAAAATCCTTTATCGAAGTTCAGGTTAAAACTACTATAACTCTTCCCAGATCAAAGAACAAGTTTTAAAAGAAAAAGAGACGAACTTCCGAAAAACTGAAAGCATAGTCTAAAACTGGTAAGCCCAAGGCGACTTCAGTCAAGTCCACTTTAGGTCTCACAACTAGATGGAGCCAGTTGCGACTTGTTTAACCCCGTATTTAAGTTTACATAGCAACAAAGCCTAATTGCCAGACAGAAATATCTCCAGTGAAACGCTTTCGGGGTGCTTATAGAATTTACCGCTGGAATAAATTGAATTGAGAACATTTAAATTTACAACGATAATGTCACGTTGATATCTAAATTTGTCAAAATACAAGAATCGTGAATTAAGCCAATTATTTATGAAAATTCAAAGCAGTGAGTTTGTCTTAAGCTTAAACAAAAGTCAAGTTTTCCGAACACCTGTATTCGTTGCTGATCCTTCATTATAGCTGTATTACACCTGGGTTGTTTGAAACGTTCGTTAGTCTAATTAGATAGCCTGTTAGACATAGCTGCGATAGTTTACACTCTGACCCTATTATGTACTACGTACTGAGCGGCTATTTTGGATCAACCGCAAATTCCTAGATCGATATTGAAAATACCAACATTGAACAGATTTTGGTGGAGAGTTTTGTTTAATATAATATATTTAAATTATAATAATATTATAATTAGTACATGTATCAAAGTTATTATCTTAAATTAACATTAAATAATTTATTTCACGGATTTAATATCTGGACAGTATTCCTGATAGCAGTTTTCTAATTCATATTACCAAATATTATAACCATCTGATATCGTGCTTGAGACACGATTGCGAATTAATTACACATCAAGACAATAAGGAGCAAGAAAACACAGCTAATGTAAACTTGTTTCGAAACACGAGAATTTTAATTTCTGGTTCGTTTGACACACTAGCCGAATTAGATACTATTTTATGATAGCGATTATATACATTGTTTAGAAAGTAGACAAAGATTACACTCAAACCATCATTCCGGAAATTCACAGAGATTTTACATGTTATACGAAGATATCAATTAAATATAAATTTAGTATGTAACTGTAATGTACTATGAATAATTAAAACGATCACGTGCTAAATATAAATTTGAATGGTTATAAAGGAAGAGGGCGGACGAAGACTTCCCTGGAATGCGTGAAGAATATGACGATAAACCAATTCTCCCTGGGATAGCCTGTGATAGAAGAGCGTATAAAAATCACATATTGCGCTAACCACATACAACTTAAATAGGACCAGGCGATTATTATATCGTTAGTATAAATTAAACAAAGAGCAGACACAACCTTACATAAACGTACTTAAATTTAATTAACTTAAGCATACACTGTCCATTATTTACCAATTTAGTATCAATTTAACTAACAAGTTCGAAAACAAATCAAAAGAACAAACAAATTCGTAAATCAATTACATTTAGTCCCCATGTCGTGTTACGCTCCTAAAATCGTTACATGATGATGGGTTTAAGGAACACGCTCGGAGCGGATATATATTGAAAAGTTTCTGAATTATTGAATTTAATATCATTCTTGTTACTTATACCCATTTTAAACCAATCTAAGGGTAGATATTTTATATATGGCTTAATAAAAAAAACAAGTACATTTAAGAAACATTTATTACATCATATTACTTATAGATACGGCAATATTTTAATCAAATTAAAGTTATTAATCAGTCAATCGCAATAACCTTTTAACTTATCATTTACAATTTGCGTAAGATGGTACAAAATCGATAGTTACCGTCGCGACCGTATGACCCATTTTATCTTACAAGGACTACGAATGTCAGCCTATATCAATGAAATAGATTTTGGTTACAAGAAAAGAATAAACAAGTAACTGGGACGAATTCATTTATAGATTTTAATACCTACCAGAATGTTAGGAAAAAATAATAACATATAAATAATAAGTTTAAATATATTTAACATACTTGTGCTACAAAAATGACTAAATATCGAACTGTACTTGTACTTTTTGGTTACATTTTAACAAGCAATAAAAATTCAAATTCAATTATTTATCGTTAAACAATTAATGTTATTGGTTCAAGGAGTGTCGAAAATGTACAAAAACAATAGCAATAATATAGAAAAAATATAATAAACCTTATTATTAAAAACGTTACACTAACATAAAATAAATAAAAGTAAGTAATTTTTTTAATAAAGTTAATTTTTAGTTTTATTGACTATAATAATATTAATTATAAAATAACAAACTTCCGTTTTTATGAAGTTATTTATTGGTTTGTGGGTGTTTTAATAGTTCCAATGTATTCTGTACTTATGATCGCGTGATTTTACGATACCGAGTCATTATTAATAATTCTGTTTACGATATTTTATTATCTTGAGATTTTGAATATTTTATTAGTTCGTAGTTTTGATTATTTTAGGGTCAATGTTCTTAATTCCATCAATCAGCTGTTCATTTAAATTAAAATATCGAAGAGAAAAAAATGGAACTTGATTTAATTTTACCTTTGAGATTAAAAGCCACTTAACAACAATTATAAGTTTCACAGGCAGCTGTATAGTTTATTTTTGTAAACGGACACGCAAGCACAGGGTCCGCGAAGGCAATTATATTGTAACGGTTTTACAGAGAATGAATGGGAATCGATGAATTACCGTGCAAATATTTCAAATCCATAAACTTCTGCATAAATTATACACAATATTATTAAAATTGCATATCCCGTCCCAAGAACGCATCCCTTCTCAGATGGGACGCAAACCTGTTCAGGTTTTATTTATAAAGCTACCTGGTTTTGTACAGGTGGCTAGAGCATTGCACGTGCTCCAGCCGTCTTTTGTACGATTTTTTGTATAAGCGGGTCAATTTGCTGAGGCCGAATTCGTAATATCGTGTTTATTAGTATTAGTAACATTGTTTTTACATAAATCCTCCTTTAAAGGTTCGTTCCGACGCTTTATTGACACAATAATTTGTTCCTGGCAGTTTAATTTCATTGCGGCAATGCGGGAGAGCACATGAACGGTACCTAAATATTTGAAGGAATTCGTATTAAGTATTCTCGAATGCAGCGATTCGACGTTACTTTATTGGACTGTAACATTTTACGTAAAGAAATAATTTAAATACAGATACTAAAAGGCAATACAATCATATGTAATAAGCTGATATAACTCAAAAGACTCTCATAAAATTTTATTATGATAAATTGTGTAATCAATAAATACCTTTGAAACCTTACTTTTTACAATCGAAACAGGTATTTAATTAGTATCTTTATGTATGTAGATGGTATTCGTTCAACAAAGAGCTAGACGAATAAAAAATGCATTCCCTGGCCTCGACCGTTGAATGGATTTAGTTACATTTTTAAAATGTTGAGTGATTGACTAAGACACGATAAAAGGATATTATTTGTCGACAGGATTACAAAGAATGGCTAATTAATTAAATTAAATTTAAGAATATTACGCTAATATTAGTCTTACCACATTACCCAAATTAACTCTTGCAGGTAAATTAAAAGACAAAGAACTACAGAGAAAAGAAAATACTTGCCTATTAAATTTAAAAAGTAATAATAAATGTAGAATTCTAATTTGCATTCGATTATAATGGTCGTTAATTGGTTACAAAATGATAAATTAGTGGTTCCTTAAATAGGTAATGGATTCGATAATTTGAATATTGAGATAAGAGAACCAATAAATTAAAAACCATTACAAAAATATCGTGTGAAAGCTCTTTAAACGTGTTTGTGAGAGAAAAACTACCGTTATTATAAGAAAGTCTCCGAAAAATGTTATTAGAAAAATTAAATAATGTAAAATAAATAATTGTAAATACAAATCATTTATCATCACAACAAATATTTTATAGCTTAAAAATATTCGCACGAAACACTTCACGAAACTTTATCAGTATCTTATCTGGCGTCCAACTTCTAACTAGAACTCACCTGAATCAATAAACTGCAGCGTCTATACATATCATATAATGACACGATTAATTTATGTTATTATTAAATGTACATCTCGTGTGATGTAGAACTTATTTTAACTCTATTCAGAATATCCACTTCAATATACATTTTAGAAGGAAAACGCTGAAACCTTATAAAACGGTTAATTATCCAGAAGATAAATTCTATTCAAATGATTGAGTTACATTTTTAATATTTTTATTGACGTTTCCTCTGGGAACACAATTCAAATTTATATTATTATAACTGATAAAATTTGTTTTAAAATACACACTTATCAATAAAATCAAACAAATAACTTATCAGACCTAAATAACAAGTGAGACTTTTTTTAAATAAGAATTTTGGTTATGAATGCTATATGATATTCTACTTCTGGTATATATCTTTATTACTTTATAGTTATAACACATTTAACTGCCAAGAGTTTAGTTTTAATATACGGACTTTCTGACGCAAATAATCGTCTAAATCACGCCACAGTGTATCGGGAAGATCTAAAATAGAACTGGACGCGCCGGTTCGGTTATAACTCGATAGATAACGTTTATCATCACGTCCGAAGAAACGAATAACGTGATATTATTCGAGTTCCAACTTAAATTGAAAATGATTTTAGATTACGATGGCTTATTTTCAATAAAGACAAGAATTAAGATTAATTAAATATAACAACAGACATGTTCAAAGTAAGAATAGGGATGTTCAAAGTAAGAAGTAAGATACACGAAGAGGCGGGTGTGGCCAGCTGATCTCACGCACCAGGGCAGCTGTTCACAACAAACGAAGATTATTGATTTTACCCGCCGCCGATATTACACGAACAGGTGTTCAGACGTTCGGTAACCCGATAACTAGTGTGCAAACATTGGCCCACCTATAACGTACGGTTTAATCTGCGTTTGTAAATTTAAACATACGATACTAACCTTGATTCCAGAGCGTCCCTGTTGCTTCAGCAGCACGTTTTCAGGTTTCATATCACAGTGGATGATACGGCTTTTGTTCAATGCATGCAAACACTGCAGGAGGCTGTGCGAGAATTTACGAACTAGTTGCAATGAGAACCCTTGGAACTTGTTCTTCTTTATTAATTCGTACAGATTAATCGAGAGCAGCTCGAAAGTAATACATGTGTGATTCCTAAACGTGAAGGAGTCGAACATGTGTATGACATTCATCGTATTATCCTTATCCAGGTCGCGGAGGTGCTCCAGGATGCGAATCTCTTCTTGCGCTTGCCTATGGAAACGCTTCTCGTTCCGAACCATTTTCAGAGCGACGTTCTCGCGTTTTTTGTGGTCATACGCTTTCACTACCTGCCCAAAGCTCCCTTTGCCTATAACTTTTAGCACCTCGTAACGGTACGCTATGTGGTCGTGCGGTATGTGTATGTAAGAACCCTGCTCGTTGTCGTACTCGCAATTGTTCGGAAAACCAAGGAGACCGGGTCTCTTTTTGGCGTTCGCGCCTATAAAGTACACTTGGGGGTAGTCGAATATCTCGCGATGTTCGTAGGGAGTGAGTTTGTTCATATAGAGTTTCATGACTTGCTCAGGGCTACCGGCGGCGGCCGGCGGTCGCTTGTCGGGCGGCTGCGCGTTGCTCGCCGGCGGTGCGGGCGGGCCCGGCTCCAGCGGCGGCAGCGCTCCATCCCGGAGCAACGCGCGCCCAAACGCGTGCGCGCTCCCTAGAGGCATGTCGCCGGTCATGGCCGAGCGGCCGCCGCCACCTCCGCGCACCTCGCTCGCCGTGGCCGTACCGACCCACGCTCGCTCGTATACACCACTGCACCTCACTGCACTTGCACTGTTAGAAGGAGCCACCCTGGAACACTGCACGACATTTCACATAGACCGAGAGGAGCAACAATCACGCTTCCACTTATGTGAACACATTCCGTCTCGGACACGATACGATGAAACCCTCACAGACGATACCGTGCGACGCAAACGTGAAATGCAAACAAAGACCCCCTTCCTTGCGGGTCGAGTCGACGACAGAACCAGAGAGAAAATAGAAACTAGTCGCCAAAGTCATTGAACCGTTCGACTGGCGGGAGTTCTCAAGTGCGAGTGAGATAGGCTAACTTTACGTTTATAACCATGTCTAGAGGGCGCTGACCATACAGCAATGATGTGCATTATTTTAGACCCAATACAAGTACTCTGCTTGTAAAAAGACTATGAACCAGTGTTGCTACTTAATTAAATTAGAAAATATATATGATTGTATGTTATATATATGTATGTTGTATAAATATATATGTTGTTGATTAAAAAATATGTATGATTTAAAATGCTTCTATGGAAAAATAATGAAGAAAATTGGAAAATTCATAATTTTGATATTAATATAAAATACATAATATATTTATATAAATTGTTACAATAACATTTTATGTCTATTTTAAATTGGATTGTTATAGAAAATATATTAAGAAGCAACAAATATTTATATTTAGTAAAAACTGTAATGAGCTCTTAAAAAGTCTTTTATTTAATAGTAAAAGTATAGTGAATTATAATGATTTTTAGTCGCTTATTTTTTATCATACTCTTCAGCTTTGGCTTTGTTAATTTCAATTTGCACGGTATATTTTGCCAATGTCACGTATAAACAAGAAGACACGAAGGATATAGTAATGTAGTTTAAACTTTCTAGAAATCTTAAGAAGGCTCTTAAGTAAATAAAAGGAGTTTTGTTTCCAAATGTAATCCAAAAACATTACAAAAAAATATTACATTTTATTATATAATCAATACAACGAAAACAATCAATTAAAAACCTACATACAAATATTTATTAAGTGTACATAATAACTGGATTGTATATCTTCATGTGATGCCTGTCTATCAGATGTAATTTATTATTACAAAAAAATATATGTTGAGAAACTGACAGAAATGTTTTATCTTTATTTCAACAGTTTGGGTCTTCATGCATAATATTGTTTATGGTTCTTTACTCAACTGCTGCCATCTATTGAGTATTAAAGGTGAACTTTGGTCTGAGAATAGTGCATCACCCATCCGATCAAGACGTCTTTTTTCACTCTGTACAAGTAGTCTGTTGTTTTCTGTCATGCAGTCGTAACTATGTGGTGAATATATTTGTATTTTTACGATAAAGTAATTACGAAAACAGTTGTGTAATGTATTAAAACGTTAGAGGATAACAGTGCGATATTTCCGATAAACGTAAGTGACTTCTCAACGTTGAAGTAATCACTCCTTTTGCAGTGATTTCTTTTTGTCATTTTCTCAGCTGCTTTATGTGCGACCGCTAACTATAATGTCGATATTTCCGGGAAACATTGAAATTTAATTATCGCTAAACAATGGAATGTACACAATGCCATTAAATATGAAGTTTATATGAAGTTTAATAATACAATCACTACATTCTCGATTAGATGAGATAGTTTCGATTGAGTGTAAATTATATCGATTTAAACACGGAATGATCCCAGGAAGTAAGTACGTGAACTTTTCAAGGTAATTAGTAGTGTTGATATTGTATGCAGCTATTACTTTCTTGTCATCAGAAAATAAACTCACATGCATGATTTTAATGTTTGGAGAGCAGCCAGTGTATCAATAGAAATCAATTTATTAGCAGTATCTAAACGAGGTGGTTTATTTTGTTAGCATTTCTGATGTTTATTGTACCACTACACTGAGTCACTGAGTTGTAGCTGGAGTACATAAAAACAAATTACTCTTATATTAGTCATCATGAGAGTAACCTTAAGGTTATATAAGCAAACAAGTTTTATGATCAAAGTATAGAGTGATTGTAAACACTCATCTATTCTTAGCTACCAGTTTTCATGCTAACTGTATTGTTGAGTAAAAGAATTACTATATTGAATCAGTTTTAACATTTATCATGGCCTTCAGGTATACAGAAATCATATGTGGCTATAGTTCTTACTTAAGCTGTAAGATACACAAATTATGTTATTGTTTACTTATTACATTACACATCATGTTGTTTATAGTTAGTATGATACAATTACAATAACCATAGCTAAATTTTAAATAGCATACAGTATTGTTAATTTTGAAGCTGAGTGTGAGAGCACCATTGTTTTAGTATGGTTCTTTAAATGTAATGATCAAATATACCAACCTTTTTCATGATTCATGTTTGTGAGGACAAACTTGTCAAATTTAAAATTCAATATTTTAACAATCTGAATATTATCTTTAGATGTACTAAAGATCTGTATCCATTTCCATTCAAATTCAATAATTACTATAAGGTATATTGCTATCAGATAAAATGTATGATAATATAATTTAAAATATCTTGAGGTCACCTGATATTGTCAATTGGTTATGATGGTCAAAGCTATGAGGCTATACTTTGAAATACCTGGAATGCTTCATAAATTGTTATTAGGAATTTAGATAAGATACCAAATGCAATCGGCTTTTGTAGATTGTTGATGGTGTCATGAAATGAGTACTTGATATGAATTGTAACTCATTTATATAAAATATCACTATAACTCACCGGTTTCTACAGGTCTTCAGTTAACGGTGCTGAGTTTATCACACTTTTTGTTCCAGAACAAGTCGGCAGTTATATTTTTTTTCTAAAACCCATTTGTTCTCTTTGTTTTTTATTCATCATACAGATTTGTATTTATCATGTAAATAAATTATTTTCGTCTTGGCAAATGCCATTTCTATAAAACATACAATTGTCTTACTTGAATTTTTTAAACATTTGGTTATAAAGAAATCAATCAAATAGATGATATATTATGCAGCACAGGAACATTGTCTTTCTGATGAGTCATAAGAGCTATAAATAAAAAAAATGAATTATTATCTGTAAACTATAGTCTTAATATATGATATTAGCTGAGCATGCTGGTTTAATTTTTATACATATGACTGTGGGTACAAAGGTGAAAAAACAATATGACATATCAAAATATTATGACAAGTGTATGACAATGAATCATAGATTTAATATATTATTTTTAATGAATATTTGTATAAAAATATGATTATTATTTTTGCAACATTTGGATTACTTAAAAAATATCCAACTAAGTTAAAAAGCTTTGACTGTTGAATAAAATTACCAACACTAATTTATTGAGGAAAACACAAAACACTTATTAAAACAATGTGAAAGTGTGTGAGGTGTGATGCGACATTCATTTTACAGGATTTGATGAAGCCCTAGTATATCTACTTAATTAAATTCACGAGTTTAGGTAAAGAAGGCTTAGTATAGGACGAGGCGCCATTGCTGTTAACGAAATGTATAATTAAAAATACAACACTGTCGTGAGTCGTGTGCTGGGTAATTTGTGAATTATCGTATGTGCATTTTGACATATTTTTCAGTACAGTGAATTTTTCTTTGCATTCTAGTTTTCTTAATGTTCATGTTTTCACGAACCATGTGTCTTCATTTTCATTTCATATTGAGGAATGAAATTATCTATAAACATCTGTGTCGTATTATGCTTAACTAAATATTGAATAAGTCTCGAATGAAAGAATTATCAACACAACCTGGACTCGAACCTAACACTTCTGAAAGTCCGTTCCTATTTCTGTGCTCACAATGCTATCGTGTCGTTATTAATTTTGGATTTGGATAAGGTCCAAAGGCATTAAGATTTATCACAAATCTTTTTCTTATATATTATTTTTAACAATCATAAAAACTTAATCGTTTATTTAATAGTTTGTGCGTCCGAAATCTACGACCCAAGCCACAATTATTAAAACCGTGTATAAATCTATGGTTATAACCATATATATAAATCTCCCTTTTGTAAATCAATGATTATCTAATCATATATAATCAATCATATATGATTATTATGAACCTAATCGGTAAGGTTCATTTGAGTATACGAAAAAAATAATACTACAACAAACTGAAAATTCACTATGAAATTATAACACTATAAATTAAAATAATAACACTCTAACTGAAAATTCACTAAAAATAATATAACCTTAACTAACTGTAAGTTTAAAACATGAAAAAATATTAGGTTTTGTTCTACGTTTATTTTATACCTACTGAAGTAAACTTATCTTGTCTCTTGCTAATCCGATGGTTCCATTATTAACTATTTACTAGATTAACTTAAATATATAACATTACCCGTAGTAATATAGAATAGAATAGTTAATACTACAAGTGATGTGTGATCTCAAAACCTTGAAGATGATAAATAAATATGTATATATTCAAACATTTCGAATTATCTATAAACATTTCACTCATGCGATTACTTCAATGATCAAATAAATACCGAGTCAAAAATCCATTAGTCGTACGTTTCAAAAGAGACGATTGCTTATGGAGTTCTAAATTCAAAAATTACCGACACTAGCTTGGTTGGCTGATTATGGTATTCCTGAGGTCGCAGATTTGAGTCTCTGCTGGTGTTCGGGTTTTTCTAGTAACAATACAAAAATTTCACGCTTGCTATATTTTGTGTTCAAGTATACACAATAAAATAAAATAGTTCGTTAGCAAGTATTAATGATTAATCCAGTTTTAAAATTTATAAACTTTTGCAGAGAAAATTAAAAATATATATATTTGATATCAGTGTGGAGTTTAAAAATGAAAGCGTAAAAGTCTGAATGTTTCAATGGCTTTTGATGGCATGTCAATGGCTTTCCAACATAAATCGTTTCTTCGGAACTTGCTTTCTTGAAATCTTTGACATTAATTGCGTTGTAATGAAAGCAGCATAATAATGTTTACCACACTTTATTTTATGAAAATTAGAAATATTTAATAAGTTTTCTTAAAATATTGGTTTCTATATTTTTCACCTCGGAAAAATATATATTTTAAATAATAAAAAAAAAAACCGTACAAGTCGAGTGGGAATCAATTTACTAGTTACCTAGTATATACCATATGTATTTTTGTATAAGAAACTACTAGGGAGTAATGTCTGTGTGTGGGTTTCACAAACAAATAAAGTATCAACACAGTACACCCACACTCAGATTAATAATATATTGATGACAAAGAATTGTCCCGTGAGGATATCGAACCGACGACCTTCGGCCCCTCAGTCAGGATCACTAACCAATAAACCAAATGGCCTTCAAATATAATAAAAATAATGTATAAATTATTACACAAACACGAATATTTAGAGGATGTGGAAGGATGACTTATGATTCAAGTATGAAATTATCTGGGACAGGTTACGTCCGAATTACTAGAATGTTATCGTAAAATAAATTAAACGTTTTGATCAATATATATATTATAAACTTATGTAACTGATACGTTGATATATTTCCGCCTCAACGGACTTTAGAAGTACCAGTCAGAAGCTATATTATTAATTATTTACGGTATATGACCTAAATATATAATGAAATACATACATAAGCGTTATATAATCGTGCCCTTCAAATTGACCTATTAAGGTATTAAATTACCGTTAACCTCTCTGCCTACAATAGGTAACAATATTAAAATAAAATTGACCCATTTAGTTTATTAGACATAATAGACTATTATTCTAGATCAAAATTATCATAACGGACATGAGCTAAATGCCATAAATCTAAATTACGGCACGAAAGTTTAGAATTATAATTACGTTTTTTCCGGAACTCACGACAACCGGAAGATTACAATTATTCCAACAAAGGCTGCAATAGTACCTAGTATATAATATGTATATACATAAAAGAGCATTGACTTTACAATATGCACTATATACGTATTATTTTATTACAGTTTCCATTTAGTTCTGTGCCATATAGAAATAGAATAACGGATTCATTGTTATTTTTCACAATTTCTTTTTCTTGTCTGTTCTCACAGTTCTAACTGAATCTTCCGGTTGTAAGAAATCTCTATCCCATAGGTCAAGTTACTGTTTATTGCAGGATCTTATTAATAATAGCGGCTCAATCTTGCCTTTAAATTATTATTTTGGTCGCTTATAATTAATTATAGATCGCTAGCGTATTCAACTACTATAAGTATATCTTTATTATGACTCTGAAACTCTAACGGGGCATAAATACAGGTTAGGTGATGATTATAATGTTAAATTATGACGTCCTTTATAAGAACCTTTGAAAATATCTATGTATCGGCATATATAGGTACATACAGTACCCCTGGTAGGAGTTTTGAAGTTACGAAACGTTGATAGGTTTCGAGCAGCCACGAAGCGAGTTCTTGATTGTGATTGGTAATCTTGTGACTGCTCGAAAACTATGAACGTTTCGTACTATAAGAACTCGTACTAGGGGAAGAGCTTACCTGCGTTCGAGCACAGCCTCAGGAACCTGGCTTATTATTGATGAAACAGTTAGGAGCGTCATATAATTGCAAGATCTAATCCATTATATACAATATATAATTATATAATAAGGTTCCACAAGATATCTTATTATTATAGCATACAAAACTTTTTATTCGATCGTATTTCGATCAACTATAAGGTTAGGTTGTGGAGCTCTGCTCGTTGACTCATTTCCGGGATATTCTAATGTATACATAAAACATTGTTAAATTGTTTTAAAAAGAGCAAATGTTGAGTTTCTGGCCAGCTCTTCTCAGCAGAGCGTTCCGAGCTGGTGGTAGCTACTCACGGACTAACATCCAGATATACTATACTGACATTTTTTTAATGTAATGTAATGTAATGTAATTGACGATTCAAAAGTTCATGTAAATTCCTACTAGAATGAAGATATTTATGAATTTGAATTAAAAACAACATTGTACCCAATCGTGAATGTCCGCTGTTGATTTTTAATTTATTAAAAGATTAAGTTATTTTCATGTTTTATCTCATCTTAGTCTTTACATAAATTTGGATGTAAATTAAACTATTGTAGAGATAAGATAAGACTTGACCCTTTGATAATATTGAAAAAAATGTATCATGTAAGAAAATTATAAGAGCCGGCGAAGTGCCTTGGCAATAGCGTATCCTAATTAGGGTAAAGCCCTTTGCGACCCTAGAGGTACAATGACCCGAGTTCGATTGCTTCCATAAATAAAAGCCAAAGCTAGATAAAAACTTTGTGGAACCTTGATAAAAAATAAAATTTTAAAGCAGTTATTATATGCTTGCCATTTATAACACGCAAATTCATTAATATTAACAAGTCTGTTATCAATTTAATTAAAATACTACAAGGAAATTTGACCTTTAACCGTCACCGTATCGTCACATATGGATTATCTGTTATGTAAATAATACGTATAATATTTCGGAATGATCAAAATATGTGTCATTTTGCTATTAATGGTCATACTTCGGTCAGCTTTTAATGTCAGGTCATTGTATTGTATTTTAATAACATAGTATTTTTTCTCACTTCCTCTATCGACCCCGACCTCCCCTTTTACTGTAGCTGTAGGTAAAAAGCACGACAAATTTGTTATAAATATTATGAAGATTAAACTTGAATCTGAATTTTAAGCGCTGAGTTAAATGCACATACCAATATTATTTGTCTAAAAGAATTTTATCTTTAGTACGAGTAGATACGGAAAAAAATAACACAATGATAATTATAAACAGAAAAAACATAACTTATAAGAATGATTCGTATTTCTTGTATTAGCGACACGAGTTCAAACACGACGTTTGTGTTGGTGTTGGTTGGTGTGCTGTGTACTTAATATATTTCTGAAATGGACAAATTGAGATGGTAATAAAAAAAATCTTGTGTGCATTTTTGTTTATTAGTGAGTAACTCTGATTTAAAAAAAAACTAAACAAAAAAGGGTACATATGTATTTTTTTATTATACCTAAACAAAGATATATTCTAAAGTAATTGCTCTATATACTTGGTAACACTAGAATTGCAGTAAAATTTTGAAAATTAATTGTTTATTGTCATTATTATTATTTTGTTGTTTGTTACATTTGTAAAGAATAACGCTTTATATAATAAACGCTTTCATGAATTAATCTGCTGTAACGAATTAAAAATTATATTACTGTATGTACCTTTTTTGTACCTGCCTTCTACGTAGAAGTGTCTGTTAACGAAAAACATTTTAATTAAAATCGAATTAATTAGTTTCATTAAATAGTAAATTACATAGTTAATAAATATGCATCATCATCTGTCCATTGTTTGTTGCGTTAATAAATATTTCCTTATTTACAACATTCATTTTAACATTGACAGTTTGAACATTGAATGAACGTTCAGTTTCTTAAAGCAATCCAAAAAAACTTTTTTTGTGTGTATGACTATATGCCAGACCTATTTTTTTTATTGTATGTAAACATCAAGTTGGATCTGGTAACTTAAATAATTGAAAACGTGAAAGAATTTTCTTCCATTATTCAAACATTAATTGTAAAGTTTTTTGATGGATGAAGTTATTCATATTTTTTTTAACCAAAGCGCAGCTATGAATATTAAATTTTGTGAAATGACAGATACTCTTGCCAAGTCTTTATTGCCATTCCTATTCGTCTCTGCATAACTTCGGATATATCTTCGCGCACAGTTTCGGCTTCTGGCAATGTATCGTTTATAATGGAACGAATATCGCATGTGTCTCTGTAATACATATCAAAGAGATTTGTAAGATTTCTTTTATTCTGTTTTTGATACAACAATTGAAGTATTTATAACGTTATGTTTGCTAAATTTGGCTAATATAGTGTTTTTTTTTATCTATTCATATTTTATTCTAGCCTCAGATATCAAACAGCGCCTCTACATGTAGGTACACAAGTTTTCGACCCTCCTTTACTTTTATATTGTCTGTGCCACAAAGTGGAAGTCAAATATCGAATTGCTCAGACAATTGTCGTTTCTTGTGAACACCCTTCTTAAAAAGATCCCTTTGTGATTTCTTACAGCTGATTTTTTTTTCATATTTGAACGCTTATATAAAATATTTACTGACGTCATTTCATTTATATTTATATAGTTAGCTCGCCCACACAACGGCCTATCATTTGCTTACAAAAATATTCAAAGTGTGACGTAAAGTTGGATTCTTTATTATAAAAATATAAACCAATACAAAAAAATATATATATATATATATTTCAGATACTAGTATACCTCTCACCGCTGCCAAATTGCACCGCTGGCTTTATATCAGTAACAACTATTGATTAGTCTCGTATAAAAGAAATGTAGCAACAATTTAAAAACTATTTTTAGAATACCTACATTGCTTTCGTTTTAAATAGAGTAGTCTCTAGTATATATTCATTTGAATGATCATTTATCGGTTGTTTTTTTTTTCTTTTTGACTTGTGAAATATTTTTTTCAAGATTACGACCTGGATTGAACCGTTCTTTTAAAGCGAATGTTTATACTTCTATCTTCGTGCTTTCTTAATAGCAAGACAATGAAGCTTTAATATCCACAGGAAGTAATTAACAAAGGCTAATGAGTCACCCGACGCAGACGTCTGAAAGTGGCATTAACTCGCCCGGTCGCTCGGCAGTGTCAAAGTTCAATCATGAATGACTGATTACGTTATCTATATCGACGTTATAACTAAATGTAAATAATAATTGTTGCATTTCTTACATCTGTTAGGAATTATATTTGTCTCACGTCGTATTGTACCTAACTCTAAAATTGAAAAATCTCTCGCAAATGGTGTAAGTATATTACATTAAAATCGTCGAAAGCTTAAAAATTTAAAATATAATAATAATTCTTATTTTAAGTAATTTTATTTATAGTATCACAATATTTATTGACGTTGGTTTCGTCACACCGTTAAATATAAATTCATTGATTATTTTGTGCGTACTGTGTCATATGTATATTTTCTTGTATTTACGTGAATTTTTTAGTCAATGATACTAATATAACATTATTATACAAAATTACTATAATTTACGTAATATGAGTTATAATTGCTTGATGTATATACATCTCATTTTAAATGTGAGCGGATGTTATATCATGACATTTATCAGAATATATTTAAGAAAAAAACAGTATAATTTTGTTCCCAAGATAATATTGTGTCATTCAAATATTCAAACCGATAAGCCGAAAACTGATTGCCCCTTATATAAACGTATATTTCTATTTTAAATGTTATATTTATTTATATCTTTGACATAATAAATATGTTTGAATTAGTCAATAAATTATTGAAATTTATTTTATGTTATAAAAATGATTTAAATTCGAATTAAATACGAAATTGACGACAGCGACAACGACAGCGTAAATTATAATTTATTAATAAATGTAGGGATGTTCTGTCCGTTTCTTATTATTATATGAATTTATATTTAAAAAATAAATATATGTTCAATAAGTTGTATGTACTTATACTGATATATCGAAAGTAGTATGTATTTATATTTTAATTATATAAACCATAGCAAAGTATATATAAATAGACAAGTTTCTTCATACAAATGAAATATGTGTATGTTTCTTAGACAGTCTTGCGTCACTGTACCGTTAGATCATTGTACTTAAAGTTCTCATCGTAAGGTGAGGGTTAGACGATTATGAAATTTGGGCCAGATCTAGGGTTGTCGACCGTTGTATAATAAATAAGTTGTTAGAGTCTAAATATTGACTGCATCTCAGGGTTTGGCTCCACGACAGTAGCACCACTATCCTACTAGAAAAGTGGCTATTAAAGTTACGTTTCATGCAGAAAGCCAGAAAATAGGATGCCAAAAAAATCCTTTTCTATCCAATTATCCTATTCTTAATATATATTCATATCTACCTTTCCTTCTAGGATGGCTTCGCATCCTGCAATTTTCGTCTAAAGGTCTAAAGGTACGTCTTGACATCAGATGTCCTTTCGTTTGACACGCATTATATAAAAAAGAAATCGCTCTTTTGGATATCAAATGTCGTCACCTAATTATAATATATTTTATTAATAAAACAAGTTTTAATTTGCTTGATAATTTAATAACTTGAATAAAGATGACGGTGTTATATTAAATCTTAAGTCTACCAGGAAACGAGACATTTTTTTTTTATCTATGATAAATTTATAAGCAATATTATTTTTAACGAGTATGTTTTTTTTTAATAATTGGATTAGTAATTATTTCAGTAGTGTGGTAAGAATATTATTTACCCTTCTAAGCATTTTTAGTCAGGATGACTGAATTTACACTACCAGCCATTTCACAATGCGATGTTAGTACGCTAGTTGAGGTATTGTCGCTTAAATTGTGTATTATAAATGGGTCCCTAACTGTTTGACTGATGTAATGTGTGTGGACGCGCTTCTGTTTTGGTAGGTATTTTACAAACATAAATTGTTTCTTTTCTGCAGCTTAGAATTTTATGACTATATGATTTATTGGCAACCCTAGCCAGACCACTCGTTCTCGTGAATGTTATAAGGCCACTGATAGATTTTATAGTAAACGTGGTTTCACATAAAATCAATTTATTACTCCAACGCGTATCAGTATACTACGTTTCGAGTATTCCTGATACGTTGTTCACATTTATCCAGTACCAACTTCTTGAGTATTTAAATTTACATTTACTTGTGAATAATCTGTAGCCAGCTCATTTTAGATTTGTGGCAATTAATTTTTCGAACTGGAGGTAGATTTCACAATATAAAATGCTTTGTATAAATCTGACTTACAATAAAGATTTAGTTTTTTTTTGTAATAAATACATTTCTAAATTTCTCAGTCGAAGTAGCGAGTATTGGCTAGTTCTATACTGCCGACCTTGCTATTTTATGGACTAAAACAGAAGGCCGTTAAAACGTCTCGCAATGGCATAACAATTTAATATCCAATATAAAGTAAAGGTAAATCCTTTACTTTATATTGGATATTAAATTAACTAAACATATTTGGGACTATAAAAATACCATTAATATTAACCAGATTTTATACAATTTACAAATTTTGAACTTAAAAATAGCAATGTGTAAAGTTATGTCTTACGCACATGCTGAGTAACACAGTTGTTTAAAATGCACAGCCATTTCAATTAGTGCGTCATAGGACGGTTAATGACTGCTTTAGGTACTAAAACAAAGTAAAACGCAAACCGTATGTGAGTCTCATTATTGATAAACAGCGGTTGGGGCAAATACCCTAATATTAGGGTATTTTTATCACTAATAAATTATTTTTATGAAATTTTTTTATTTATAAATTTACATTGCTTAGTATTGTAGGATTAGAAAAAAAGAAAATGGTAATACAGACGATATTTTCGTACGGTCGTGGAGAATAGGACCGCCCCATTTCTTCCTGAGGGTGGCGTAAACACTAGGGGACAAGTAATGGTGAATGCCATCCTACACCACTTATCGAAAGGTGGCGGAAATCCCACCAAAACGCATTATTAAGGAGGGTTATCATCAAGCCAGCGGCTGGTTCTAAAAAAAATGCCAGATATTTTGCAATACGCTAAACATATTGCGGCTACTCCAAATAATTGATTTAAAGGTGACGATGAGACTATATATCGTTAAAAAAAAGGCTAAATCGACGACACTGAAGAATTGTCCTTAAAGGATTTTATTAACTCGTAGTTCGAGGTAAACCTTTTACAATAATGTATGTACATTTATTGATAACCTTCCACTTTAAATTTTGGTTATACGCCAAAAAATTGAAACAATTTATTTACTATAGCTAATGCAATCGTATTTTCATCTGCGGCTTTGATTACGTAACAGGCAACTTTATTAAACATTTGATAAAATTATCTATGCCAACGTGTGTGTGGATATTTTGCGTCAGTTTCCATTTCTATCTAGAAGATCGTATTTTTAAAATAATGTATAAATACCTTTATTTAAGAGATTCATAATATTAAATTGATTGTATCAGTTAATTGTATGAAATATTTTGTTTTCAAAATCAAGTTTTTTTTTTACTTGAGACAGAAAAGGTCTGTTCCGCATTCAACCCAGGAACTTATATTGATTTCGACAACGTTTCGTTTATGGAATGACATTGAGAAAGTTGGTTTGAAATCGCTATTGACTCGCATATTTAGCACAGCCATTAAGTATCCAATACATGAATCATTATATTGACAACACAATATATATAACGCATCAACTGTACGAATAATTATTGTGATACCTTCTTAGTATATAAACTCTTTGGTTGGTACAGACCGTTTAGTTGAAAATGGAACCTCAAAAATACTTCCTAATATTATTTTTTAAAAGTATTAATAGGTTAACTAAACTAACTTGAAATATCCCACTAAAGTATAAAATACGACTCAACAAAAAAAAATATTTTTTATGTGTGAAGGAAAATTTTAATATAAAGAAATTGTTGGATGAAAAGTAAAAATTGTCACATGTATATAATTTCACACGACTCAAATCGATATTCTCGAGTATTATTTATAGACGAATCTAGGTATAGCCACTATAAAAAAACAAGCTCTTTTCATAACATTCTAATAGCTATTTGAATAACAAAGCAGAAATACTTTTATTTTTTTTATAAATTTTAAATAAATCAAATCTATTTCAATTATATTATATCTTGAACTTAAAGACACGTTATACAGTTCTAATTGCTTTCAAATAATCGTGTATTATTAATTATTTATCAAATGTGTCTTATCCATAATAAAATGTTATAACAATCATTGAATCAATAAACAAATAAAGAATTAGCAAAATAACAAAATATAAAGAATACTAATAAACGAGTATAGGAAGTTTTCGTATTTGGTAGGTTGTAAATTCTTCTCGATACTTGCTCAAAGTAAGTCATCTTCTCGATTGTCTGCTTCTATAATTAGTATATCATTGTAAGGACAATTCTGCTATGAGATGGTGTATGATAGAAGAGCGTGAAACTAATTGACGTTTGCCCCGACCCCAAATAATTGGGATAACAGCAGGTAGACGATAATGTAAGGACAGGAAGTTAAACTATATATATTATTTAAAATATATTACCTTATCATCTTAATAAATAAGTCTTGTGTTCTAAATAAACACCGACCTGCGATAATAAGCTGACCCTACTTATAGGTTATGATAAAAATTATTATTCTTTTACAGATATAAGAAATGGATAAAAAGATATATCACAAATTAAAACAAGCAATACGCGTTCCTATGTCCATTATCGTCGGTTCATGTACGGTTTAGCTGCGTGGTGTTAGCAATGGATACATTGCATGTGGGTCTCGGGCACAGCAAGGGGTCTAGCAGAAGCCAGTCGCCATCTGCCGCTGATCTCCGAGACCCAGCGGTTGTCACTGATGACGTCATCCGGTCGAGGGTTCAGTCACCCTCCACGGCACATCATGTGAGTACCATTTAAACGTTGTTATATAAAACATTTATGAACTAAAAATATTATAAGGCATAGTCTTCAACATTGAATGTTTCAAACCCATAGCGGTTACGTGTATAAGAGAGAGTGGCCGGACACGATATTACAATTATTTTTTATGACCTTTCTCTAACATTAACAACTTTATATGTTATATATATAAGAACGTGTGTTAAATAATTACATTATAAGAAAAAAAAAATCAATCAATCATATGACTTCCAATATATAACTGTGTACATAGTTATATATTTCCATATTATTTTTAATTCCTATTTTATCATGAAATCGGCAGTCAGCAGACAATTACTTAGTTCTTTAATATAATTGATTGAATATTTTATTGGATATAAGTAGAAAAATTATTAGTTGATCAACAAGCGCTATATGCGGATAAAATCCTTAATAATAATATTCAAGGAGGTACGCCACGGTGAGCCTCGAGCCCATCACGTCAAGTCCCACTCCAGAGACCTGGGCAGCAACCCGCTGTCCAGCAACACCACGGTCAACACATCCAGAGAGTGAGTGGTCATTAATTAGATATTTGTAACTATCTATAGCCAAATTTAAATATATATATATAATAGGGTTGCAGGATCGATCCCCGCCCGTTTTGAAGATTTAAAATTGTAAATTTATTTGTAAAATTAATTTACATTTTAGTAGCCGATTTTTTGACGTATGTTTTTTTAGTACATGTTCGTTGATTGATTTCGAAAAAGATATATGATTTTTTGTAAATATATTTTGTTTTTACAGTCTGGAAGACTCTCCACAAAAGAAAGCTACTATGCTACCGGACTATACTTACGCGGTGTGCAGTCCCAACGTATCGTACGCTCTATCCTCAGCGGACGAATACGGGTCGCCGGCGTATAGAGGTATGGAAAAATGTACCCTATTGCTTATTTTCTATGGTTCAAATTGCTTCTATAACAGATTTTCCTATTTCATCCATAGACAGACATTACACTTATTTGAAGATTAGTCTATTGTATTTTAATAATACTGTACTGTCCCATACTATACCTTGCTGGATAGTTTTTTGTTGTACTTGTACTTCGATATGTAATATAATTTGTTTTGTACAGGACAAGATGCGGACTATATGAGCCAAGGTATTTCATTTTTCTGTTTTTATTAAATAAATAATACTATTAATAGTTCAGAATAATATTATAATAATATCAGTGTTATTAAATGTTAATATTATATTATTACACATTTTCCCAGTGCAGTTGTTATAATTAAAAATAATTACCAAGTCATTATTTTTGCTTGTTATACAAATAAACGAAGGAATTATAAAATATTTATGTTTATTTCCCTATACACTAATGAATGGACTGTTTTTATTTTATATTCAATAAATATAAAGTTTGACTTATATCTATAACTTTAAGACGTATGGAAATTGATTTCCTCTGTAAATACTATTATATTTTATATACTACTAAATAAAGTAAATATATATTAGATTAGAAAGTAGAAATTTGTATTGTAAATATTTAATTTACAGAAGACATGGATGGAAACTCAACAGCGACGTCAGCGAAGGCTCAAGCGGCCATCGCTCATCTCAATAGCAAGATTGAACGTACCAAGGATCTCATACGACTGGAACAGACCACTAGAGACGGTGAGAACTCGTACAATATACATGTATTGTGACGTCACAAATTGGTGGTTTTAAAATAGTTATTTAAATTTCGAATGCTCGTTTGTTCCTTAGAACTCATTGTAGTAGAATTTTATATTTTTTTATCAGTTTGTTTGTTTGCGCATCATAACAAAACTACGAGACGGATATTGTGGGCGTGTTGTTTTGCTGATATATTATTGTCTGTATCAGCATATACTATTTATACGGTAAAATCTAAAACTGCTTAGTCATATATTTATAATGACATTAGAGCTGTATTTTGTCAAGTTTGTATCTGATGATAGGATAGAACCAACACAGCAATATAACTGTTACTGAAACGTAACTATTATACTAATCAAATTACAATAAATTCTAAATAAATATACAATGAAACATAGTCCCATTAAGGCAGGGATTCGAATCCTCTATCTCTGGGACATCGTCCCGTCGCTGTACGTATCTTAACGTATCTTGTCAGGGGTTTTCAATCACAAATTAAATGATTCAGAGAACGTCAACGAGTATCTTAAGCTGGCGGCGAATGCGGACAAACAGCAGCTGGCACGGATCAAAGCAGTGTTCGAGAAGAAGAACCAGAAGAGTGCGCTCTGCATCGTACAGCTGCAGAAGAAACTGGACGGGTACAACAAGCGCATCAAGTGTTGGGAAGTACGTACATACATACATATACACATATAAAAACATGTACAAATAACACCACGATTGCAAATTAAAAGGCATGTTATAATATTCCATAGACTTATGGACTTTAAATAAATTAAGTTTTTTTTGCAATACAACTGTCGCAATAAATAAAAGTAAAATTTTAATACTGAATAATATTTTCAGCAACACGGTACCAGCGGGCAGTCTCACCGACAGCCGAGAGAGGTTTTACGAGATATGGGACAAGGGCTGAAGTAAGTTTGAATGAACTGGTTAAATAGACATTTAGAGTAATATGACTCGTCAATAAATTCAATCATATATTTTATATACAATACCGTAAACGTTAACTTTTTTAACTACTCAACTATAAAAGTAATGCATCCTGCTCCATCCACCGAAGTACTCTATGTCTCCCCTGTCAGGAACGTGGGTGGCAACATCAGGGACGGCATCACGGGTCTGGGCGGCAGCGTGATGTCGGCGCCCCGCGAGTTCGCGCACCTGTTCTCGCGCTCCAACCGCTTCGGCTCCGCTGACAACATCGCGCACCTCGCCGGTCTGTATCGCGCACACACACACACATACACACTTACGTACACACCTACGTACACACTTACATGTATACATACATACAATAGTTTAACATCGGCCGAAATTAAGAATAAAATCCAAAATTGTATTTAACGTTGACGATATTCGTAAAAACTTAGTTCACAGTTTGTTCAGAAACTGAAATCTCAAGTTTGATTTGTAAAGATTGTAAATTAGTATGTTAATATTCATGAGGATCAATTATTAATTTCTGTCGTATGTCTATCTGTGTACAGCTGTGTGTGTATACAGTGTATCCCTGAGCGCTCTGACGCACTGTGAATATAAATGTGCTGACACTAGCAAAAAGTACTTCTACTACGACCCAACCTCCTCAGTGTTTTAAAGACGTTATTGACGGAAAATATATATTTTTTATATATATGAACACGCACACATCTTTAAATAATACAATGACATCGTTGTCTCTATATTATAATAAAATACGCTATATATAAATAATGTACGTTCCTAATATATATAATACCCGTTTCGCTCATCGGTGGCTTTTTTTTTATAAATAAATAAAAAATATGTCATATAGAAATAAAAATAACACGCTCATGTGTTACTTACAATCTGCTAAATTGTACTTATTATTATTATTATTATTAATACTGCTACATTAATAATATCTTTTAATTCGTCGTCTTCGTTATAAATATTTATAAGCTATTTTTAAATAATTAACAACTCATAATTATCGTTAATAGGTTGGTTTATTTATATTTTGTATTTATATTATTCAAATATTTTTTCAATAATAATTTAACTATACCAAGTATGATTTAATAAAAGTATGAGTTAGTTATTTTCTTTGTAGCATTCCATACATTTTAGCACAAAGACGCCGATGAAGTAGCTAAGCCTATTTACTTTTGCATTCGCATTGATGAACAGAATGTCGATACTTTAGTTTGTTTTTAAATAGAATAGCGTGTATGAAACAGAGTAACTGTTTACTAGTGAAAAAAATATAGAATCAGTTTAGTAGTTTCAGAGTTTTTCCCCTACAAATAAACAAACAAATGTATTCCCTTACAATATTAGTATATATAAAGCTGTTAGCCTCTCGTATATCAGATACATGTATCCCTTCATTTTCCTTGCTATGACCATATAATATGTATTTTAACATACATAAATTTTGTCTCGCAGAAACCACGGGCCCTTGTAAGTATTGCGCGTAGACTAACACCCATTATAATGTATGTAGTCAATAATATACATAAATAATCATTGTAAATAGACAAACTTTATTTTCATTGATATTATTTATATGATTGCATTTTCTTTTCAATAACTACTAATATTTTTCAATGTATGTAATCAATACATGTATGAAAGATCAACACTTGAGAACGGCTTTGACTCTTTTTCTGTTTATATAGTTATTTTTAAGAAAAGATGACAGAAAATTATTGAATAATTTTACAAAAGGAGTTATTTGCATGGTAATTTCTAAATATCAATAAAATATATTTTCGTTTAATTTGAATGTTCTGATTACTCGGTTCTGAATAGATGACAGACAACGTACATTTTAGACCATTGCTTATATGAATAAGCAGATATTCTTGTTAAAAAAAAAACTAACAACAAATATATAATTAGTTACGAAATTTGCATCTATGTAATAATATTGACATATTCAAGCAAAGAAATTATCACAACAAGGTCAATGTTAGCAGATAGTAACTACAGATAAAAGATGACGAGATTGTAGAGAGAACTTCAGTTATAATTCAGTCGGTATGAATATTCCGTAGAGCTAACATTGTTTTGACGTACATAAGAAAATAGATCATAACAAAAGTGAAAATAAATACGTTGTTTTTCTTTAAAATGTTACAAAGTTAAATGTTCAATGTTGTTTAAAAAGTGTAGGAGGTGTCGTCGGAAATGTAATTATATTTTGATTTCTGTACAATAATGTTATCGTTATTATTTAAGTGCCAAGGTTATGAGGCTTCGTTGTGAGTAGTCGTATGTCATAACTCGCTGTTCTTTCAGTTAAACTATTTTATAGACTTTTCTTTACATAACATCTAAATTACAAAATAATATTTCTAGGACGTCCCTATTATTTTATGTCAATTTGTTAAGATCCATATTTAATTTCATTAATATTTTATGAACGTATTTCATGTAAATTTAGTTACTTAAACTAATTTGCCCTAAATTAAATCTTATACTCTATGATACTTTGAACATTCAGTCTATAGATGATACCGGTCAGTTGTTTGATTTGATTAATATAATATAGAATAACTTTTACTTCTTTAACCTATTTTTTTTCGTAGCTATAATATATAATTACTAGTTTTTCTTCCAGTCTGTTTGTTTTTTTCTAGTTTGAAATTAAGGCATGACTAGACCTAGCTTATTTAATAACCATATATATTTTTTAAAAAAACCTAGTTTAGCAACAAATCTATAAAACTCACTTTTCAATCCATTTTTTAAATATATTCAGAAAAATATTTACGAAAATATTTAATAACATCATGTTATCTGTGTGGATTTATTCTTTATACCTTTTCTTTCATAGCTCATATTATAATAATGTGAAATTCTTTTACAATGAAGCTTGAATCACTCTGTGATAACTTTTATCTTACTGTATTCTATCATAAATCGTATGTCCTACTAACGTGTGCTTATCATCCGTCTCGTTCTTGCACGCCAGCCCCACAACACGCGGAACTGAGAGGTAAATAGATGCTACTTTATGTATAATTATTTATTTATATATACAGCATGATATTTATATTAATTATTTAGTATAAAAGTATATCTTTAATATAAAAACGAAAAAAATAAATAATTATTTTTACTTTATACAGCATGATATTTTTTATTGATTATTTATTATAAATGTATATTTTAAATATAAAACCTATAAAATAATATTAGCACCTTACACATCTACGATAAGTAGTTGTATTCATGAAAAGCATCAAATATAAAATCTAAATATAAAATGAAGTATTTATCTATATATTATATAAACAGTATAACAAGACAATACATAATTAGTTGTTAATGTATGCTTTCCCTGTGCTTGTAACATATTTATATAGCCTGAAATAAATACTTCACTTGTATCTGTAACTTGAACTGCAAAGACAGGAAAATGATATATAATTAAGAAATCATACATTTATTTATAACGAATGTTTGTTTTTAAATAACTTAATATTTTTTAATAATTTTTACGATTTTTTATAATATCTAGAACGAATGTAGATCAAGTAAATATATTGCATGTTGTAAATATTGAGCGATCTCAAATAGTAATATATCCTATTCTTTTCTTACGATAGTTGAGTATTTTAGTACCACGGTTGGAAAAATTAACGTTGCAATATAAAAAAATGTTATCCTACTGTTTAATAGAAGATACATTTATTCATGAAATAAATATTAACATGAAAATACACCATAATGCATAATTAGTACTTCCTGCGCTTTCTATTAAATAAACGTTGCATAAAGTACAGCATGTGTTTAGTTTTGTAGAAGGAAAATATGAAATTGTGACTTAATCATTTTAATAAGAAATTCGACGTTCCATCATTAGTAAAGTTAGTTTTTCCATCCCGTATATAAGGAATGGATTTTGCGATGAACGAAAATGTTCAAAGCGAGACCGAGATTGGCCAGCCGTCCTAACTTTTCAAAATATGTTTACTGCAGATAGCAGATTTAAAAACTAATTTTAGAATGAGCAACGATTAAGCAATTTCAATCGATGTTTCTATAAAACTGAAAAAACCCAAAACGAAAAAATAAAATAAAAGTGGTGTTTGAATTATTCTAAATCCCAGATATCATTCATATCCGTCCAAAAAATGGACAGCTCTAATGTCTTAATCGATTAATAAATCTCCAATCCCAATGTAATAATAATAATTTAGAAAATATCAATATCGTATATGTAATAACCCCTACAAACCCTTACGTCTCGTATTGAGTGTGCCTACAACGCAGCGAACGCGTCGTCTGAAGGCTCCCGTGCGTCGGAGGGCGGCGAGGGCGCGGGGGGTGCGGCGGGCGGCGCGCGGGGCTCCACGCTGCCGCGCGCCGGCGCCGCCCCTTCACCTGCGCACAAGTACTCGCCCGACGCCTCGCCCTCCTCCTCCGTCACCAGCGAGGGCGCGCCGTGAGTTGTACTCTTTATATTAATTTATTTCCGTTTGTAAAAATACTAATGTGTCCTGTGTGTGCTCATTGTTAACTTGATCAAAGCCCCACCGGTGCCACCACAGCGCCAACCATCATTTATTAAAAATATGATCGATATGACCGATTGGGAACATAAATATAAAGGTTTAAATGAATTTACATCTGCACTACTTTCTGATCCTAGCCACATATGCATCTTTGTTTATGAATAAAATACAATGTTTGAAAAGTATTTTTCATATAGATATCCAACACAAGCCAATTCTAACAACATCGAAGCCGCGTTTAGTATTAAACCTATACTGAATGAATTACGGGAACGACGCGAGGACTATGAGCGGATAGCAGAAAAAATAGATGCTCTCAAGGTATGTAAAAAGTGGTCAGTTATGTATTATGACATTAAATAAGTTATAATCCTCCATTGAGACTATAAATACCAGAGCTCTTGCTAAAATGGTCACAGCGTTCAACAACTTTATAACTAAAAAATAATATAAATATGCTAATGTGTTTTCAGAATCTCTCCCAAGAAGTGTCTTTCCTCTCAGCGGCGCTACAAGAGGAGCGCTTCAAGGCGGAGAGACTAGAGGAGCAGATCAATGACCTCACCGAATTACATCAAAATGAGGTGTGTTTTTAGATGCAGCTGTAGCTGTTAGAGTTTGTTTGCATTTCGGGGTTTTATTGTGGGCTATAGTGAGATAAAATTATTGAATTAAAAAGTGATCAACATATATTAAATATCCTAAAAGACATTTTACATTTATAAATATATTATTTTCCAAAGTAAATTAATTAATATATAAAACACCATATACCAATATTGTTTTACTGAGCTGTCATAATAGCGGAAATAAATTACATCCCAGTACATATTGCGTATTGTATGTTTAATTTTTAAAATGAAATATTATCTCGTGACTAAAGTACTACATATATTTAAATGGACGGTTATTAATGTAGGAACGTCATCAAGGTTTCATTTAGTGTCGGATTATTGTATATTCAGTATAAAAAAGTGGAATTTTCTTACATAAAAAAATGTTAAGTTTATTTGCATCTAACTTTAGACGTGATTAAATTATTTTATATTAAATTAGTGTCATATTTTTATTTCTGTGTATTATTTTGTTATTTATAGGTTGAGAATTTGAAACAAGCTCTCACCGACGTTGAGGAGAAAGTGCAATACCAGAGCGAGGAACGAATACGAGACATCCACGAAGCACTCGACCTCTGTCAGACTAAAGTACGTAAATATAATACTCAATGTTAGTTTATTGGCAACATTATTTATTAGATTCAGTAATTTAAGTCACTCTATAGCCTTTTGGCTCGTCTCTTAATTGATTCCAACGTCTAGTATTTTGCTTCACGTAGTACTCCACGCACGACAGAACTTTTGCTTTATATAAAGTGAGCACCTTCGAGAGAATACAGGGCTTTTTGACAGCCAAGTGAGACTCAATGAAGGAACCGAAGCAGAGAGAAGCGGTTAAGGTGACACCAAGAAAATTTTGGTAAATCCGCGATCGTTACGGACGCATTTCGGAGAGTAAGGGCATTATTAAATGGTACGCCTTGGTCTTGGGTGCAATAAATCTAACCTAAAAGTAAGGATGGCATGGCTCGTGCGTCAATAATATAGTTGTCCACAACCGTGCTGTCGTCTGTATACTGACAGACACCGGGCTTGAGCAGACCGTTAATATGCAGCGGGAAGAGAGTTGCTTAAAGCATTGGCCCTTGAGGAAAAAAAAACGATCATAAAGGTCAAACGACTCCATCCAGCCCTCATAATTTTATAACAATAAGATAAAGACATCGGGTCGGTGCCTATAAATGGTAGAAACCGCTCCGCCCAGTTATTTCAACATATTATTCTATGCAACAAAAAAAAAACCTATCCAGAAACTAGCATAAAATATGCTGTTTTACATACATTAGCAATCTTTTATATGGACACATTAGCCCTAGATATGCTATACGTTGTAGATTAGTACATTTATATTTAGAGACATCAGCACTAGATATTTCATACTCGTATACAAGCAAACTGTCATCCGGCAACATAAGTACTGAACGCGTCGTCCTCCGTAGATAAGTAAGCTGGAGCAGTGGACGGCGGGCGGCGCGGGCGGCGGCGGCGGCGGGGGGGGCGGGGGCGACGCGGGCGGGGCGGCCGCCATGCCGCCGCGCCTGCTGCTCGTGAAGTTACTGAACGTGGCCATCACGCTGCTGCAGCTGGCACTGCTGCTCGTGGCCACAGTGGCCGGCGTCGCCATGCCCTTCCTCAGGACTAGGTAAGTGTTGATATAAATATGTTTTTATGTTAAATTTTGTGTGTCTTTTTGCGTAGAACATATTGTCAATAAATGTCTCGTCGTCGAAGTGTGTGTCCTCACTCTCGTTGGATCTCACGCTTTGTCGCAATATGCCATAAGATTTTAACCGTATGCTCTGGTACGTTTTGAAGAAAACAACATTAAGAATAACGTCGCTTCCCCACCCCCACCACTAAACCAAAATTATTGTTGTTTTATGATGTTATTCATCATTATTAATTATTTAATAAAATTTAAAATAATTCCAGAGTCCGAGTCTTGACAACCAGCCTGGCCGTGATGCTCGGAGTGATGGTGTTAAAACAATGGCCAGAAGTGACCCAACTGTCGGAGCACCTCGTACGACGCCTCAAGGAGTATTTGCTTGACAAACACCACGACAGGTAATAAATATTATATAAATATGATTCTGACGTCCGTTTGTTTTTGGGTGATTGGTGGAGTGGAAATGGTCTAACAATTTTGTATGCTTTACTCAAAATTATTTCTAGTTTGGGTTTTTTTTATATAGTCTTTTCTAACATTCAGACCATTTTCAACCCTTTAAAACTTGCCTTAATGTAAAATGAAGATAAATTTATTTATTAAGCATATTTAAATGTAATATTGAAATAAGTGCCTTTAGTTTATTAGCCAATTACAATTATATATTTTTTGTTTTTCTTCATTTTACATTCTAATAAAACTAACAATTTGAAATGTTATAACATAAAGTTGTAAACAATAATCTCACTCTGCTCAATTATTATTTTCACCCTACATTTAGAGTTTAAAAATAAACCTTAATACTAACAAATATGGTGTATTATTGCAATAAAATAGGATGGTATTCAAAGATATAGAATAATTGTAGAGTAAAATAATTTACAAATAACAAAAATACTTAGCATTTATTAATAAGGAAAATCTTTTTATAGTTCTCTTTCTTCATATCTGACAAATTGAATAGAATCTTTAGTTTTTGTCAGAGAACCAAAATATAACTATATCAATACATAGAATTTACACTTTTTCTACGTCCGTCGAGTGCTTCTTAGTTTTTTTTTTTATCGAAAATAATTGAAACTTTTTGATGTGTGTCGTTTACAATAGTCTTTGAATAACATCCTGTTACTTTATATTTATTATTTTAGATAAATTATATTATGTATTGTTTTATCAATAAATTACACATGTAAGTAAATATGTATACCTGCTTTGTTATGTACTATAAGTCATATCATATGTATAGCTAAAACTATGTTATATAGGTTTGTAATAAACTAACTCGTTAAATATAAGTATGTAAGGCCGTTATATATGATCGGACGCAATTGCAATGTTTATTCTTTTTTGTTTTTTTTTATTTATTTTTTTTTTAATTCAGGTATGAATATGAATGCAAGTCGTTGTGTGGTTGATAACGAATCGGCGTTTTCGAAGAAACGGCAATATTGCAATTTGGTCCCATAATTTAATTCGAGGGTTGAATTGTTATTACTTGGGCTAAGAGAATCGTCACAAGTTACAGGAGAAATAGGTATTTTATGATTTAATTATTTTTGTTTAATTCTGTTTCGGGTTCAATATTTCATTTCAATAAATCAATGTTTGGTTTGTCTATTCAATATGTAGAAGAAAAAATAAATAAAAAAGGAATGGAAGGAAGAAACTAAATGTAATAAATTCAAATTTTGTGATTTTATTTTTTTCCAATAAAACATATTTGTCTATTTAACTTGTTTTATCAGCAGGCCATGCGTCGCCAAAAGATTTTCAGTACAATAGAGTTTTTTTGACCACATTTGAATTAAGAATAATTATTGTAATGATTTTTAATGTCTATTGAATAAAGTCGAATGAAAATGGCTTTTTTTTGTTCATTATAATATTTGAAATGTGTAGATATAAAAATGCGGGCTGGCTCCCTAGGTAAGATATTATTTTCATGTGATTGTTTGTTTTGCATGTTTTGATTTAAGCACTCAATTGCAAAAAAATACTATTTAATTTTTCTTAAAATGTATTTGTTCTTCACATCATAATTAAAATATTTATTTTTTAAACAATGTGATTATAGAACTTTTTTAATCTTGTAACATTTAACTCGGGAAAAAGGCTGATACAAAAATTTGTAAAATCTCGAATTCATTTAAGACACGTGTCAAGATGGGTCATGGTGTTTTTATTTACGATTTATTGAAGGGGGATTTTAAGGTAACTGGTTTAAACTGGATTTAAGGGTTGCCACATTTCGGATATGATATTTTTGGAAATACTGGCTTTATTTTACTAGTGATGTAATATTAAACAGTTTAGATAAAGGTTTAATTTAATAATGTTTTATTTATTAAAAAAAATATATTGGCTAGGAATTTTATAGGAAAATTAGACTGTTTTGATATTTTGGATGTTCGCACTAAAAAGCAATTTTACGGATGGTTCTTACCTGTGGTTCGCCTTTTTAAATGAGGCTAAAGTTTTAAATAGTTTTTATTATTCGCTTTTATTGATGTTGAAATGCCTCTAGGTATATTTCTAGTGATGTTACATTGACAAGTAGTGGAGACAATTACTTTTACAACGCTTTTTAATAAAAATCTAAATCAGCATTTCAACCTTGCACTAAAATTTTTATTAAATTCTCAGTTTTAATTAAGTTAAACTATATATTTTTTTTAAACAATTATTTTTGCTAAAACTTTCGCAATTCAATGTGCAACATCTAGTTGTAAAAAGAATTACTCCTTACTTATATTAGAGATACGAGTTAGGAAATCTTTTATATTGATATTTTGTAAACATTCCAAAAATTCTTACGTTCGAATAGTTTAATGGGACTCTTAAAATGTTATAAAACTAGACTACCCTCAAATTTGTATTATTTAAAACATTATGTACAAAGTTTTCTTTATCTGTATATTGTGTAAATATTATTTTGTAATGTCTGTGTGACATTATCTGCGTTGTACACAAATTTGTGATTTGTGTACAATATTTTAAGATAAACTGTAGAAACATTTGTTTTCATCGCACAGAGAACATTAAGTGTATGTGTATCATAAATGTGGACTACCACATCGTTATAGCTGTCCCATCCTGTATCGAATATTGTATGAAATATGTAAAATATTTTTATTTGCCTGCTGTGAAGTGAATTAAATCATCACAATTATACTCAAAATGGATTTTTATTTTAGATTTTTTGGATTATTATGCATCCTACAAGTTGTTATTTTTTAAAAGGAAAGTAAACTATCTTCACTTCAACGATTACTTTAAAAAAAAAAATACACATTTATATATATATATCTATACTAATACATAAAGCAGAAGAGTTTGTTTGAACGCAATAAGCTCAGGAACTACTGGACCGATTTGAAAAATTCTTTCAGTAAAAGATAGTCCATTTATCGAGGAATACAACATCACGATAAGATAAATGAGGAGGAGCAGCAATGAAAAATATTGCGAAAACGGTAAAAAAAAACGGAAAGTTCAGCAAAAATCAACTACTACAAAATTGTTCCCCTCTAAAAGTTCTAAAAGAAAGTCCGCGGCCGTATGTATCTAGTTTTAAGATTATGGACGCGTTTACAGTTTTGCCGAAAATTATCAACCTTTCGGTACATATTGCTACAAAATTAAACTTAACGTACTAAAACCTATGCTAACTAAGCAGATAGTTTCTGTATTTTTAATTCCTAAAGAAAAAAATATTAAGCTTATTTACTTGGCTAATGTACTAAGCTTAGGTACGCAGCGTATTTACTAAGATTATGCACTTTGCTTATGTACTAAACTTTCGGAATATCAGATGGAAATTTTCGTCTATATGTATGTGGTCCTGCTTCCACAAAAAGCGTTGTGTTTATTAATATCACCTTGCCATAAAGTAACTAATATATCGGGTATAGAGTTTAAAGCCAGCACCATATTATTTTAGTCATGAGATATATGGGAGCTGACGAAGTCACTGGCATCAGCTAGTATTTTATATGCAAATAGATAGATCTTGAGGTCACAAATATAAGAATGTGCAATTTACCTTCAGGAACGGTTTCAATTCCTCTCGCAATCGACCAGAGCGTTCTTGTGTTGCATCTAAATTTCTCGAGGTGCCAAAGGATGTACCAACCCATCTTAATAAATCTCCTTTAACCAAAGGTTTCTAGTAGAAATCTCTTGTAAGAGATAAATCATGCTTAGTGTACATTTTATTTACTATTGTGACTATTATCGTTTTATGGTAAAAAAATAAATTAATGAAATTTTGAGTTGTTAGAAACTACGATTCGACGACTTAAATCGGTACTTTGATATTATAAAACAGAAACTAAATAAGAAAGAAATTAAGTATGAACTAATAATAATTTGGGACCATTTACGCATTTCAGTGCAATATGTATTTTTTTGTTTTCGATTAAAATGTTAACAGGGTAAGTTATATTTTGGTTTCTTGTACGTAATCCCAAATAACTTAAATTCTTAAATGTTGCAAAGAAATTTATTTCCATCTTATAAAAAAGTTCATTGTAGTGTGTGTGAGCCACTCAACATGTAGCATTGTAATAATTTGGAAGAATATAAACTCAGGGTGTTCGCTCCTCAAAAAAATATTTTAATAAGTTGGACAATATTTATTAAAGCCCCTTTGTAAAAAATGTAACAAAATATATAATTAAATACAATAAACATGATATTGTATGTCTGCACTTACGTTACACGTATTTGTAACCAGTTCATATAAAAATAGAGTTATTTACGTTATAATAATTACATTGTTATAGTCATATAACTATCATGATTACAAAAATATAATCATCTATTTAATTTTTACAAATAAATAATTTGTTTTATCATACTAATAAATAAGATATAGCAAAATAGTTATATTTAATCAACTCGTTTTAAAATCTGTTACCATATTTTTTTTTTTATAAATGCAATCATTTCGAGGACGTGGATATTGAATGATTAAATGGCATCAAATTCTCTGGTTTTGGCGGCAAAGCGGGCTTGTCTACAATTTGTATGCCATTTCTAGAAACGATCTCGTGGTCAGCGACGGCGACGGAGTCCATCTTATGATCCATAAAAACCATTTCATTGTTGTCTACAACTTGTACTCCGGAGAGGTCGGACCTAACAGAAAAATATACTATTATGACACACAACACTAGATTTAAAGAAAATAACAAGCACAGGTTATATTTTTGACAATAATTTACTTCCACAAGCTAAATAAATACTAAGCAGTTACACCACAGGTATTAAGAAACATAGAACTTACCGCATTGACACAAGCACCCAGAATAGAAAACAGTAAGTTTAACAAAATAAATAGAAAGTTAGTTATTGTAACATTTAATAAAATGAAAGTAATTTTATTTTCGATTTCTTTATTTATTTTCGCTTACATAATACTTTAAACATTAATGACAGCATTTCGCTATATATGTATAGAGTATAGGTTAAAATAGCTCGTACTATTATTTCGATTCATATCTTCCTTTACGAAAGTAATCTTTAATCACTTAAACATTTAAATTCAATAAAAAAATCTAAATAATATATAAAATGTCTAACAAAATAAAATTTTACAATTAAAATATGGTATAAAATAAGTCGTTGTATCTCGCGGGAATGTCACAAAACAATAAATCTCTACGAAAATATTCCACAACTTACAAATAAGTAATACAGCTCGTAAATGATCAATGGGAGTTTTAAAAAAATATATTTGTAGGAATGCATGATATTTTTTTGGGAATGTGGCTTTATATCAGAATTTTTAACTTTAGACTAACTTTATTTTATGAAAAATGCGTTTACAACCTTAAATGTATAAATTCATACATGATTTTATGATTATTATGACTCCATTACAATTATTGTTAACTGTTAGGCCAAGTTCATTGACACTTAAGTACCCCATAACTTAACATTAAGTTAAATGTTAGCACTTTATGAAATGGCTACGGTACACTAAACCGATGAATAACCATATTAAAAACCATACCAATTCCTCGTAAAAATGTATAAAAAACGTGACGCTAATATAAGTACTCGTTATTATATCATACGCAGTTGATTCTTTAACCCTAATTACAATACGACACAAATGTATATTCAGCGATATTAATGACATCACAATACAGACAATTCCTTGCAACAGTATAAAGCGAGATCAGTCGATAAGCGCCACAGCTTAAAATAATACAATGCTGTGCAATGTCGTAAGCGTGTGTAAAAGCCTTCGTCAACTGCTTCGTGTACACTGTGACCTTCACCCTTACTCTAAAGGTACTCTCGGAATGTTATGTGTTATGGATATTAACTTGTACGGGTAGGTGGGTAGACTAATTATATCGTTTAAAATATCCATTCGACATACATCGGAATATTATTACATATACGTATATTGTGTTTGGTCTTGTCATGACATTTATTAGATATTACATATTACGTATACTTTTTACGTAAGTTGCTGAGAGGACCAAACACAACCATACTGTTTCGGGCCCTGCCACTGCAGACCTATTTACGTGGAATATGTAAACGGTGTATAGTTACTAATTTAAATAGGAATGACTTATTATATAAAAATCATTATGGCTTCCACAATCACATGATACAAGCTTAAACCATTTTGAATATTCTTTTCATAAATACCGCATTTTTATCATACAATGCAAAGGAATTAAACAAAATGTATACAATTTAAATAAAATCATAAAGTAATTAACGTTGTTAAAAATGCGGCGCTGTGTTCACTGTCATGATAAAAAGTAATTATATTTCATTAGTTTTATTATATTATCGGGGATCTTTTATCATATAAAAAATATATATATACGATACTTTTAAAACAACTAAAGAACTAAAGAAACATACCCAAATAACCAGAACCTCATCCGGTTATATTAATGACGGCAAAATAAAGAAAAATCGTAATGTTTAGCATGACAGTGAATGGTAAGTTTAGTAGGAATAAATCCACAACGACGTGTGTCTTACTGCGCGGGCGCGTCCATGGCGGGGATGTAGTCGAGCGCCATGAGGCACGCGAACACCGTCATTATCATCTTGGGCTTCCGCTCCGTGATGTCCTCGGGCAGCGCGTACACGCGCCCGCCGCAGCGACGAGCCATCGATATCGCGTATTTGGCGTTAGCGAGGTTGTCCTGCGACAGACGGGAATTATACGTTTCTATACGTTTTCAGAGCGCATCGAGTATCTGTGGCTATCAAACTTATTAACCAAAGTACATCAGACAAAGTATCAAATTTATTCACCATATTGGCTTCATAATTTATATTTTTAGAAGTTTCATACAATATGAACGTGCAAATAGTAGATATTCTTTTCTGATTTGTTCTTCGATCTTTTATATTGATTAAAAAATCCCAAGAGATTAGAAATGGGTTTATAAAGTTATTTCACAAGTCTTACCTCCTCGGTACCTCCGTGCAGCACGAGATCGTAGTTGATAGCACCGGGCTTGATGGCGTCGATCAAATCCAGAACTACCTTACCGTCAGCTAGAACTTCATCCTGGAATTTGTTATTTACATTTATATTAGCTTGTATTTTAAAAAACATATTTATCCTTTAAAGTTAAAAATGTTACAGCTGTTGTTCGCGATTTCATCTGCGTGAACTCCAGAAAGATGCGTTCATAAGTAACGTCCAATCACTTAACAATTTTTTTCTTACGAAAGACTGTTCATTTTTACGGGATAAAATACAGTCTACATTCACCTAAACAGCCATTTTAAATATATAAAAACTATACCGTATAACTATAACTTTATAATATCGGTATAGATAATAATTCACCTGGAAGCTCTTGATAGAAGAAGTTTTCCCAGCGGACTGTAGTTTGTTGTTGACCCACTGGACGATCTCCTTCTCTATGATGGGGTTGCCGGTGTTGGCGAGGCGAGTGAGCACCGACAGCGTGTAGGCGCGCATGAGCTGCCAGATCAGAGCTGGAATCGATTGAGTAATGTGGTTTCAATTTCAAAAAACGTTTTTTTTTTCGTGTTTGTTATGTAGAAGGTAAATAATAGATTTACACAAAAAACAAAGAATTAAAAAGTAATTCGATGGGACACAGTAACGAAATCTGTCATCAGCATATCAAATAGTACTCATCTAAGTAAATATGCCCTGAACATTTAGTCTATATGTGTATTACTAAGTGTGTGTGTGTGTGTGTGTGAGTGTGTGTGTGTGAGTGTGTGTGTGAGTGTGTGTGTGTGAGTGTGTGTGTGAGTGTGTGTGAGTGTGTGTGTGAGTGTGTGTGAGTGTGTGTGTGAGTGTGTACCGAGTGTGAGCGTGGCGTTGCCCTCGTTGATGTCCGCCCCCGCGATGCCGACGAGCGAGAAGCCGAGCTGTCTCCCGAGCTCCACCGCGTAGTTACAGTTCTCGAGACGCTCCATGAAGCGACGCAGCTTGGAGAACTGACGATGCACCTAGAACGACGGTTGAGTTCATATTAGTTTTTCACACGATTATATCTAATTTAATATTAAGAATCTTGAAAACAAATAACCTGTTTCTTGATTTGTCTACAACATATTCAGATTATATATAGTACCTTCTTCCAGTTAACGATGCCGGGTTTGATGATGTCGTACAGCTGGAAGATAACGAGTCCGTCCGTGAGGTCGGAGTACAGCCAGTTGACGTGCGGCGCCACGCCCATAGAGTTCATCCAGTTGCGATAAGCTGAGATTAAATTGCAATATTATATTCATTTTCAGTAAATGAAATAGTTAAGAGTCGTGAAACTTGATTTTATTAATATATATAACTTTTTTGACATTATAATTGTAGCTTCAATAAAATATGTTTTTTCAAAGGACGTACTCTTTTCTTCTCTAGTTTCATCCAGCTGGTGGTATTGTTCGTTATCTGTGTCCGGTCTCTGAAGGCCGGGGTGCTGGTTGAACAGATTAGCCACGAAGGCCAAGTTCAGTTTGTAGACCCCTCCCACTACGTCCGCGGGAGTTACGAACGCCCTGCATCTGAGTTTAGCGGCCTGTTGCAGCATCACCTCTGCGCGACGGAGCATATCCGTTTCCTGTTTAATATAACATTTTAGACGATTTTTTATTTATAACATCCTATGTTTTCGTTATCTTGCAACATCAGAAGAATTTCAAGAGTATTTAAGTGTGCGTCTAACCCTGAGCGCGTCCAGGGTGACGCCCGCGTCGTCGGGTGCGATCTGCCGCAGCAGGTGGCTGTAGATCTCGGAGTCGGCGACGTCCTGCTGGAAGTTGGTGCAGCGCCGCACGACGCCGGCTCGCTGCAGCTGGTGGTTGACCCACCGCAGCAGGATGGCCTCCGGGGACAGCGCCAACAGGTCCTCGATGCGCTCCTGGGGGGTTACATGTGTGAATGCAGCTCTTCACAGGATTTGATATTAAGATGTTGGTACGTTAAGCTAATGTTTGATTCCCGACGATTTAAAATTGTTCCTGTGTAATACTACCTTTTTTAAAGATGTAGGTCCATTTTTTAGGAGTAGGATAAGTGAAATTAGACATTTTGAAAACTTTCAACTACGAAATCTGTATGTTAATAATCATGTTAGAGTGTAATATATAATATAAGAATTTAAATTTACAGTATAACATCCTATGTAATCTCAAAAAGAACTTGTATCTTCTTACCTCATCATTGAGCAGTTCTGTGAGGCCTGGGCAGTGCTCTAAAGTAATCTGGTTGAAGAGACCGATACGAATGATTTGCCACAGTAGTCCCAGCACTAAATGAGGCTTTCCTACATTAAAAAAAATAGCTTTATAGTTGATATTTTAGAAAAACAATCCTTTATTTTGTTGGCTAAATAATTATTGTCACAGATAAGAGAATTACACTCAAATAAGGTTACCTTTAGCGAGGTCGTGCGCGTCGATGTTGACGATGTTGCACCCGATGGCCTGAGAGGAGACCAGCGCCAGGGTGAGGTTCTCGTGCTTGGTGTACAGCGTCAAGTTCTTCTTATTGATGGCGCGCTCGTCGATGGTGTCAGGGCAGGAGTGGTTTATTACTTTGCTATAAATAAATATAAGACTCATAATGATTGCATTGAAATTCATCATTTTGTAGAATAATAAGCATAACAGAGCTATATTAGTATTTTCATACATAAAAGGATACAACTAATATTTTATTTTACAGTAAGTACTTCAAAACACTTAAATTCAACCCACCACAAGATGAGTCCGTCCTTGAGTTTCTCGTACAGCTGCTTGCCCTCGGCGTCGATGGGCAGCAGGCGCGCCAGGTCGGGGTCGTGCTCCAGGTTGCTGTTGATCCAACCAGAGAACGCCATCTGCTCCTCCAAGCGCACTGAGTGGGTTGTGCCTGGAACAAATTTATTATTATTTATTATACAGGTTGATTTTTTGTCATAAACATTTTACAGTGGTTGTTTTTGTTCAGATTTTGTAAGTTTAGTCCTCATAAATATGTTTTTTTTATTGGTACACTATTTATTGTGGGGCTTGGTCTTTGGTTAAATTGTTGTAGTGCTGTACCTATAAGCGTTTTTAATCGATAAAACATGACAGGGCACCATCGTAATCGAATAATAACTGCAGTACCACTCTACCATTAAAATATGTTTTAGATGAATTTTGGAAGTGTTTAACTTTAATTGCTACATAAAGTTAGGCTATTTTAGGATATTATCCAATATTTGAGTATTTTGTGATTGACTCAATGAAAGCGATGTACAATTAATGAGACAGCAGAAAGCTGTGGCCTACTTCCATTAATCCTTGTCAAGTCCTCAACGATGGTGACGAGTGTCAATATTGCAGATGTCCATAGAAGGCAGTCGGCTAGTTCGCCATCACGTCATATAATCAAATATTTCATTACCATCACTGGACGCCTCGCTCATGCCTCCCAAGTGTTCAAGATTTTCCTTTTTACTGACTGCTTGTTTGAATGTGCTTGACACCTGTAATATAAATTATTTTAATTTTGAATATTTGTTAAAAACACAAAACAAATTATATGAGAAAATAATGTAACGAAATGTTCTAAAAACTGATAAATTTAAACGCAAACCGAAATATAAAAAAATGTCTTGCTAGTTTACATATAAATGAAATCTATTATGAAGTGCAATAAAAATATAAGTGAAATTATATCTCACACATTGTAAAGTAGTTTCAACTGAGCGATATATTCCCAATAAATCCATAGCAATTTATTGTACTACGAACCATGAACTTCACACTGTAATTGTTTTATTGACTCGTGAAGTCTATTGACACGATTTATAAGGCAACTGGTGTTGTATTGAAGAACCATTATCAGTGTTTAATCACTTTGTAAACTGACTGACTATTATTGGATTATATTATTGCTTTTTAAATGACTTAATTTCATTCATCTGATAGGTCTTTTAATATAATTTTCAAAACATATTTTGCTATATCATATTCATTAGAATATTAAAAGGACGACGATGAAATCTTTAAAGTTTTTTCCTTTGTAATTTATATATATTTTGGTGATCAAAAAGTACTGTTGTTTGGTGCCATTTTGTTTTACCTGTTGTGCTTTCAGATTTCCGCAGAGTTCCTCAAACTCCGTGAGCGATATGCCGTTCTTTCTGGCATCACCGTTCATGCTGCCGTTGACCCCGCGAGCGCTCTTGCCTCCGTTGTCGAACTCTTCTATCATACACCGGACCTACCAAGATATTACAATTCATAACTAGTCTTACTTGAACTACAAGTAGTATAAGTGAATATGAAACTCGTAGTCCAAGTAGTTCAGTTACTATTCTGAAGTTATTACACAAAAATAAATTCAAAGATTACGTACCTTCCATTGTGGAATTTTGTATCCAACGCTGTCGAGAGCATCCTTCAACTCTTTCAAATCAATGCGTCCATTGCCGCTTGTGTCCAACTGCGACAAGAACATAAATATTCTATTAATAACGTACAATTCATATTGACCTACTACAAGTATCAGAAACCACGTTATAATTATCCTTATACACTGTTGTAAATAATATTGTTTGATACATTACCTTCATATATAAAAAACAAATAATTCATGTGGTGTAACATTTAATCAAAAGACAGTAAATCATGTAGTGTACGTGCTATACAAATGAGTGGCTCTAACGAGGCCAAGTGCTTTGGAGCAGCATTCGTTCCATTCGCTTAATTGGCCAAAGAACCATGAAAACGCTATAAAACATGGCAATGTGATTTAATCAATCACATTTTTTTTTAATTATTATGATTAATTCGCTTCATTGATATTTGCTAGTGTGAAAGTTACTGGTATTGTTACCAATTTGAGTGGTACATTTGCAAAAACGTTATTTTTTGTAAGTATTTACTACTATTTATACTAGACATGGCTGATTACACACCTACTGGTGTGAATAAAGAACTAGAACCTATTTATTTCCTTATTTCATAGATTTATATGTATATAGATTCGTTAACATTTTTTTTTTAAGAGTTAAGAATAATAAATTGGATAAAAAAAATCTCTTAAATATCGTAAGTAAAATTATATATTATTATATGTCGCTGACTATAAAGCACTAAAGTGAACCTTGGTTTATTTCAGCTCAAAAACTGTTCTTACCGATATGGTAGTGAGTGCAGTTTTTCCGGCGCCATTATTTATCTTAAGGTTATCAATTCTGTATTTGGTGCGGATAAATCTATTGTTTAAAATTTATATATTTTTAAGAGACATGTTTCAATAAAATTATTCTATAATATTGTACAAATAATAGTCATAACAATGGCATTACGTATATCATTGATGTTAAATTGATGTTTGTATAACAGTTGTGGATAATGAAGCAATAGAACAATTGTGTATGTTTTTCAATGTTTAATCGAAAGTGTGACATAATTTGAGCGTATTATTTATAGTACAATTATCATTGACGTGTTCTTATTACACTCTAGGTGCATTTGGTACATCATGCGTTCCTACTACATGCTTACGTCATCGTTCATTCCATCATTCATAAAAAAAATAAAAAATAAAAAGATGAATGGTAACGTTTCCATCCATATTCATCTTCACGACTCGCCTAGTCACTTGCATCGCTCCTAAATAATATAACTTATAATAAATATATAGGTATTATGGTTATATGGGAAATAAAGATGCAATCTTAAAGGCAATAATACCAAATTTAGGTGAATTCATATGAGTTGGTATTAATTCAGTATTTAACTACTGTTTTGATCATATGTAATTTACAGCGAAAGTAAACATGCACTTACAGCTAGCATGAAAGTAAAATACATATATGAATAATTTCAACGAATGCGGGAAGTAGTTACAAGGCCGCGTCGAGCTAAAAATATTACGTAAATTACAAACTTTTTATAATTATGATTTTAAATTCATCTATTTAAGTTTAAGTTAATTCATAGATTAAAAATACATAATGAAGATAAAACAATATAACATAATAAATAACAATAATTAATTAGTCAACGATAATATACAATGATATCTCTCAATTAATAATCCGCATGGCATGTACCATAGTATAAGATACGTCAGTAGAACCATGAAGAATACCTATACAAAGATTTCAAAATGTATTTTACTACGTTGTGATATAAAAGTTTTGCAAAACAGAAACGAAATTAATATTTATATTAAGTACAATACTTAAAAGCGTTTTCAAGTAGCACTTTCCAAAACGTTTTAATTGCCTTAATTTTTTCGTAATTTGTTTCAAGGTTATGGAAGTAAAATAAAGAGCTTCATAATATGTTTATCTTTATATTTAATTTAAACTACAGTACCTATTCAGTTTGTAGATCAAGTGGGTTTTATAAAAATGTATTCCGGGAACTGATAAAATATATATGAAATTTACATACAGTTATTGTTTCTCTTCTCGTGTTATTAATGTTGGCGATAAACGTAATTCGTAATTACTAGTTAAGTCAAATAAAAATGACCCATTTTTTTGTACAAATACAATTACGAAAGAACGTAATAATGGAGTGTATCATCCAAAAATAGACTCACATATTTAAATATCTATGTATAATATAAATTATGAAAACTATTTATAAAAAAATAAGGCTAGAGGTGACACTTGAAAATTTACTTTTACAAGGCAATATTTTATGATTGATTATATTGAATTATTTTCAAGGTTATATTCGTTGGAAAAAATTTTAAATCAATCAGAGACTGGTTTTAACACAAATAACATCAAATGATACGTCGATACGTGTGGTTCCTCATTCCATAACTGGACAAGACGACTACAAATTGAGTTGTGAGTCACTCAGAATGATTCACTCGAGGACGAATGTTTATATAACTGTTAGACTCACTTAGATGTGAAATCAAGTATTTCTGTTTTATTTACGTTAGAGTTGTTATGTCTTTATTACAATGTCAAAGTTTAAACTGTAGTATGCTTGAGTAATATATTATTAGGAAATTTGGGAGTTAAAAATCGTTAAATATGAATGATCCAAACATTTTTCTTTAGATATTTTTTTAAGTGTAAATTTTCTTCTTGTATAATAAAGTTTTAAATACGAGTTTTATTTGATGATAGGTATATAAATTGCATCTATAAAATCGATAAGAGTTATCAGATTAATTTCAAACACAGCGCTTTATGGAAATTTTAAAACTATTACATTACACAAATTTATTAAAACTATCCAGTGTATTAATATTCATATAATAATCATCTTAATATTATTTTACCAAAATCCCTTAACAAGTAAACGTCCTGTTTACTTGTTAAGGGATTTCGGTCCTCAATCCTCAATCCGGGTATCAATAAGGATTTTGAATTGTAATGACAATTTAAAACAATCACGGTATTTTGTAATCTTCAACAAAAACACATTGTTGCTATATCTTTAAAAACTGATTCGCAAACATTTCATTTATAAAATATAAAATTGCTTTATAAATTTTTCTTAAAATTTACATGTAACGTTTTTTCTCTACAGTGAGCATGTAATAAAAAACTGCAAACAAATATATAATAGATATATTATTTCTAACAAAAGCGAAATTATACCATTACATTCATATTAAATATTAATTTATAGTAATAAATCACACTTATTTATTTTCCTGTCTGACAGTTATGTGACGTCACAGTCATACATACATAATATATATACATAACGTTTATTATATAAAACATATACGCAATAATAGTGAGGAATTCAATATAATATATGTGTGTTAAGTACATCTTTTTGTCTCCTAAAATATTTTTTACCTTGCTTGGAAGTTACATACAAAATTTAGTGCACTTCATTTATTATATTATTATATTAGGCTTAATTTTACAAAATAAATATAGTCAAGTAAATAGATTTGAATATGCCATTAATCATTATATATAACTCTGTGAGATATATATCTTATGTAGTCAATACTTATGACTCGCGAATGTCAGCAATACAGTTTGTAAAAGGTATGTGTTGTATAGGTCAAGGAACTTGCTGATTCGATTAGGGGAGCGTTGACCCGATAGCTTTGATTTATATGTATTCGATTGCCAAGTTAGCTTAAGAGTTTTGTGTATTTGACGAAATTAATTCTTAATTTAATTGCAAATACAATCTGTGTTTAGATAGCAAAGCTAGATTTTTTTTTGTGAACGCGTTTGTTTCTTTGCTACCAGTTGAAAGTCGGATTTAATAAAAGATTGTTTGGTTTTTGTTAGACTATGTATTGAAGAAGGTTACAAGCTATATAATAAATCTAGGACTCTTCAGTACTAGAAAGTGCTTTTTATAAAAATATTCAATTCTGTTTCTTTCCCGACCAGTAGTTCAGAACTAATGTGCCGAAGGTGTACTCTTCTGTAACCGATTGCGTTTGTAGACCATTATTTTACACTATTCCATTGTTATTATTTCTTTTTGTACTGTATTTATTATTTATATGCAACATCGTATCTCAATAGCGAAGCGACGAGGAGGGTCTCCCAGAGATCGCCAATTTCATACCCTGCCCGTGTTAAATATTTTTTATTCTATATTTATTTAAATATTATCACGGCTACCACGATTATAGACAATTTTAAGCCAGTATGTAAAAAAAACAAATTGCATCATAATTTTATATTGAAGAATTTTTCCTTGGAAGTTGGAGCGTATACTTTAAAACTGTTGACGTCACCATCGATTTTATTCGTTCGATGATTGATAAACTGATAGGTATATAGGTGCTATGATAACAGCTGGTGAAACACACACACATACACACACACACACACACACACACACACACACACACACACACACACACACACACACACACACACACAAGTTGGTGGAAAACATAACAGTGTTATAACAGTATCAGATGGTGATAAATGATAAGTTTATCAACTAATTTGTTGGACTCGAGACTGTCTGAACAAATCAAGGAAATTATATAATAAAAATACATTTAAAGAATTACGCAGATTCTAGCGTCGATAGGAAAATTTTTATAAAATACTTATAGGTTAAAAAATAGTAGTCCTTGTTTGAACAAATTCTCCATTTATTGCATATTTATTCAATAAATGTTAATAGCTGGAGAAACGTGACGGCTTTAAAAGTCTGAGGTAAGTCAGAGATGCGTTCTAAATAGTATATAGAAAAGATCCAGGAAACCTTACAGATTCAGACTAATGACATTTGTGGTTTATGAATTATTATGTAGCTTATGATTTATTTGATATTGTTTATTGTCATGATGACGGAAGATCGGAGTACGTAGGTTCGAACAACTTTGTTCACTTTAGGACAAAGTTGATAAAGTATTTTAACATATTTATTAATAATTATGAGTAGTAACTATTATCAATAAATTGAATAATATAAAAGGATTATAACTGATATATGTAGTATGCGGATAAAATGAATAAATCAAAAACTGTACTACCTACTTTGATAAGATAGAACAGTAATAACTTTTTAATTTTATTCTTTACCTCTGTTCTGTTTGTTACTGTCTGAAGGTTGAGCCCGAGATCGTATTAGAGAAGACCGGACGTATCTACTAAGGGGACTGCGCAAGATTGTATGACCTAATTCTATTCTTATCTTGTACTTACCATATTCGGAGCATGTGTAATGCAGGAAAAACCCTATTTAAATAATCAATCAAACAGTATTAGTAGAGTCAGAAAGAAAGAAATAGATATAATGCTACGCTGACAGTTCTGCCGGAGGTAGAGGGGGGAAGACAACTGACAGAACAAATGACAGCATAATTTGTTAGAACAGAAACCAGTCTCTATGATGTACTCTTATAACTAGTGTTGAACTAAGTTAATTCTAAAAATGCATTATATTGAATCAACTCTTATCCGTTAACAGCTTTCCTTACGTCAGTAAACGATTTTACATCACTAACCGCATTGGCTTGGTTTGTGGTAATATGACGTTGTTTGGTTGGTACTACAGGGGACTTACAAAAATCTAGGAATAAATTGATTCACTGATATTATTTAGTATTTGCAAAAAACAACAAACATGAGAGGTGTCAATTATAAAGGTTTTGAAACTATTTATTAGTTAACGTTTAATGATTGGGAAACAAGAATCGTATTATGAAATTTAATATTATAAATATACATAGATGATATTGTAAATAGCAATATGACAATGTTTACAATATTCAGTAACTAAAATGCTCATTCCAGCACGATTCATAACGTTTTATGTCTAACAGACATTTCTAAGAAGCCACTAATCACGTCTTAACATGACGTTGTAATTTGTCTAATGAAGATCTCATTAGAAATGGCCTCTTGCCCTTAAAAACTAATGGGGTGATAAAATTATACATCGGTATGTGATTTATATTTTATAAAAATGATTTCAAAACATATAAGCGTTGTAATTAAATAGGATTTTATGAGTTTATAAATATTAATGAAAAATATACTTCGACTGTATGTTTCTTTAGTTTTTATAATTGAGAGATTTTGTAGTGTTGATCGATTACTTCGAATTCCTTCGAAAAAAATATATAAATCTAGTGTAAAAAAAGTTGTTGTTTAATTTCGATAAAACCGGAAAAATGAATACATATATTATTTTTTAACTGCAAAATCCTTTCCGGCAACCATTTACTGTTCATACTACAAATTTAAACGACATTAATTCAATTAAACTGACAAACTCAAAAGCAGTAGACTATTCAATTATTTTTATAGTTTATAATTATCTGAGTTAAAGACAAACTTAAAAGAATGTGCACGAAACATTTTTTAAGATTTTCGCGAGTCTTTTACATTGAAATAAATTATTTTGAAGATTAAACATTTTTTCAATTTTAATCTGAATCCGTTTCCAATGACTTATAGCAGTGTCAAGGGAAAACGAATTGCGAGAAATGTAAAATTATACGCGATTTAAATAAAATAGATTTATTCATACGTGTACCGAAACTTGCGCAATGAGGTTGTAGCCTTTGTGATTTCCTTCTTAATAAATACTTTACGTAGATCTTGAGAAAATATTTATTCAGTAAATCGCGGTAATATATTCTTAAGTATATTTACGAGACATTCCATTGTCACCATGTCTGGTCACTGAAGGTTTGATTATTATTTTTAAGTGTTTATAATAAATGTGATGCTTCAGACTGATATGACTTTATATAATTATAACGTCATTTTATAGTCATTATCACTGTATAGGAATATTTTAAAGATATATTGTAATTTTTGTAATATATGGTAAAGTAAATACGAATAATACTATTTAACAATCAATAATAATTTATTAAAATGTTTCGTTTTTTATAATGTCTATTAATATATATTAATCTGTAAATATTTCAGATAGCAATGCCCCCATCCATCAAAGGCCGGGTCACGATTATTAAAGTACAATAATATCTGAGAAACAGAGCATGGGAAGCGAGCGGTACAACTATGTATGGTACGTGCGCCGGCGCATGAAAGTTCGCACGGTCGGCATTTAAATTGAAACGGATTTGCTTAGAAAATATTCTAGAATTAAATGATGTATTTGCATTTCAAATTATTTCAGGATGTGTAAAACACTGTTTGTTTTTGTTAATTACCTATAACTATATTTTACGATACTTACCCATTTATTGTAGATACAAAATTTTAGGTGATCGCATATTCCACGCAAGTATATATTTAGTTATACAATTAATATATAATATAAATTCTATTTTACTGTTATCAAATATATATTTGTTTCTTATTAATATGTCTAACGACGTGACAGTTAACGAGATGCAACATTAACACCATAACTCTATGTACCTACCTATATACCACGTAATATGTATTTCTGATATTGGCGACTTAATCACAGTTTATAAAAAAATATATATATTAATATTGCTCTTAAAGACAAATCTTAAATAATATTATCATTCTGCTTGTCTGTACACGTTTCCGGCGTTATATTTTGTCGGAATTTGTTCTAGTCTAGTCTAAGTCTTTCCACTCCCCTAACAGTCTCAGTGCATATCATTGATCCGTTTCTTCGTGGAGATGTAAGAAGGACAAATAGATTCACATTTATAGCTTTAGTGGGGACTAGAACATAAATATCAAAATAGAACAACATTCACGAAAGCGAAAATAAAGAATTGATTTTAAAAACATGTAAAGGGTTATCGGGATTCTGGTAATACAGTGGAAAATATAATAAATCGCAAGGGGACAAGTAAATATTCGTTATATCAAGTGATTTGTTAAACTGAGTTTTGTTATTTTGAGGTAAGGTTGGTCTAAAATTTGTTATCAAGAGGTATGAACCTGTAGCGACTGAATCACATACTATGGGTTAAAGTTTCCTATATAGGGACGTTTCATACATATGGTAACGTTATATAGAGGTTTTGATTGGACAAATTCGTAATGTAAAGGTATATTTTACATGAATTCTTATGGACAATTCTAGGGGATAACGAAAAACCGGTTATATTGAGAAAGTCCTTATGTTAAGATTGCACCGTATAGGGCAATTGAAGATGGTCAGGGATGGAAGAGTAAGAAAAAAACATAGCTGAAAATCAAAAATGCTTACTAAAGTGGATCCTGAAACTAATTTGAAAAATATATCTCTAATATACTAACAATTGACTGAAAAAATAAACCTATTATAATTTACTCGTCCATTATCAAACCAATAAGCTACGGTCCTAGTACCAGCATACTTCTGTTCCACTTGAGGACGCCATGAACACATTCTTCATTAACTATTATAATGGTACTAGAAGTAGTTTAAAATACTTGAGAGAAAGCGTAGTCGTATTAATTATTATTTCGTAATTGGATTTGATATTGAAACAGTTCATTGACCGAGTTTGTTTATAGAAGAGCAAATAAATGTTGGCCGTTTAATAAAGCACCGATAATAATTAAACAAACAATTAACCCTGTACTAACTTATAACAAAAACAATATTTATTATAGTTTAAAGTGGTTAATCAAGTTTGTTTATATGAAAAAGAAAGTGACGACCATGAAGTATTCCAGCACGCAGACGAAACCGCGGGGTCAAAACGAAATTGGTTTTTAAATATGGCTTCTTTTAGTGTAAGAAAAAGCACTAAAGAGTAAGATATCTGTATTAAAATATATCGAAACCGGTTTATTCGTTGAAAATACATTTTTTCGCAGACGGAGATGCTATAAAACATTCATTACATATATAAAATACCGTCTTATACAATATTATATATTTAGAAATAGCTTTGTCCACAACATTAATTGTACTGGCGTTTTGGAGACCAATTTTACAAGTAATGAGACTGTCACAAACATCCCGTAGACTGAGTCTATAGTCTGTCTATCCTTATATGACCCTCACGTGCTTTTTAAAGTCATGTAGAGAAGGATGTCCATTAAAGTGGTTTTTCTTAAGTTATTTTATATTACCATAACAAATTCCAGTAAACAAAGAATAGGTACATATTCCGATTGAAACAAAGAGAACAGCTTTTTGTACAATCAGAAGGAAGTCAAGTGATAACTAGTTGCTAAAAATACATAAATGACTCGACTAAATTAATTAATTTATAATATAACGTTATTTATAACGAACTACTAAATGACGTTGACAAATATGAAAATTGTATAAAACCAACTATGGCGTAATGCTGAAATTTCTTATTCAACTTAAAGTGTTATAATTGATCGTAAATTATAATTTCACTTTTTTTATTGTACATAAATTAAAAAAATCAAATTACATAATTATAATTTTATTGTTCCAATTCATCATTTTCTTCTGACATCGCACGTGAATGATATTTTCGTTTTCGTGCGTACAATGCATTTAATTGTTTCATTTTACAGCATATTTTATACTTTTCGTTAATACAATTAGGCATATAATCGTATGTATTTTGTCTAATATTATTCTACACAACTATGATTATTGTATTCTTAATGAGATCCACACACGCGAGTATAATTAGTATGTCGTGGAAGAAAGCGTCAAGATGAACAGATATTCGCATTGGATTATTAAAGACATATCATTTATTGATTGATTTCATGCAATGTCCATATCAGAAGTGTATTCACTATAGATAATTAAATAAAACATCATACAAAAGTTGTTATAAATAAATGAAGTAAGAATAAACTTGAATGGAAATAATAAACCGTTTCTTTGATCATAGTGAAGTAATAAACAAACAAGTATGGGCTGTATTGCCGCTGCTATTTGTGGAGCGGAGAATGCGCATACGCACGTGCATGTTTCCTTAGGCGGTATTGCTGTGTTAGGATTGAATTTAGCTATACAGTTGGAATTACTGTTCGAGACTTGTTTGAAATTTAAATACTTTGGTCAGGACTTGTGAAGCCTGAAGGCAATTTCTTTGAATTTAATATTTGAATATCAAATTGAATTTTAAACAAATATAGAAATAAATCTATACGGACAGGGATTCGAACCCATAGATATATGTTTATAGATATTTCCGAACTTTGTTAAAATACTATATATTCGACCATCCTTATTGTGAGGAATTACAATAAAATTATAAACTGACTAATTTTAGTTGCATCGGAATGACTCAGATCAATGAGATAACTATATTACGTAACTAACTCGATTTATTATGATTGAATATTATCTTTCAAATGAGCTTTATATTGTAGGTGGCGATAATTCCATTGCTTTAATACATGTACAGAATGACAAGCATTTCACACATTATTCAAGTTTAATATACTAGACAAAGTAAACTGCGAGATGATAGCATCGGCCGGTATCTGCATTTTAACTAATTTGATTAAAATACAAAATTTTAAATTAGATGATATATTAAGTTTGGAACGAGATGAAAGAATTAAGAACTATCGAGAAGTTCGTCACTATGGTATAGATAGATTTCAGGAATTATTTAGTTTTATCACAAAGAATCATGTTACGTTACTACTGACTATTAAATTTTATGATGATTGTCGCGTCTATTCCTTACAACATCCACCTTTCATTTAACAGATTAGCAAATTCTCTTAGTAACTAGATAAGTACAGACATTGTAACAAACTTTGAATATTACAGTATCACAGCTCACCTTTCGACCAATGCGCAGTTGTGAGTCATCGTGTGTTGACCTAAGGCCTAAGCGAACAAAACTATGTGTTTGTGTGAGTGAGGACAGAACTTCTTTGTACGTACACCGCCTTTTGAGATATGCGGCCCTGGTACTTCAAAGCTTACAACGATTAAGAGTTTATCTCGCTAATTCAACCCCTTCTTCATATTACATGTTAGAGACAAAAAATAACGTTGAGGAATTCCTTTGTCGGAACTTTTGAATACGTATTAATAATTAATGCAACTTTAGTTAATATGTTGCTTGATAATAATTTTTGTTCTAATAATGGCGACAATGTTTTTTATTTTATGGCTTTATCAGAATATAATAATCTACTAATACGTATCATATTGGTATCGTATTGGTTTACTAAGAATCAGCTACGTTCGAACTTATTGACCGGTAAATACATTTTAATAAAAATTTTAAGATCTCTATTAATTCATTCAAACGAAAGGGGTGAGCACCCTTATGCATAACAATATATTGATTTTCATACCCTTCTTTATTATCTGGTAATGGGCAGTGCCGGCCGATCTATTTCTCACCATGTTGAAAGGCTGAGTCATTCGGCGTACGTTAAATAGTCAAATTCTAAATGAATCATACAGCACATAGCAGATATTTATCAAAATATATGTGTAGTTAAATATGTGATATTAATTTTCTTATAATACCTTTTGATTAACCCTATGTCATATTCATTAAGCGGCATTTAATCAAGGGTGTACCATATTGTTACTTACGAATTTTAATAGTTTTTTTTATGGAGTTAAGAACTTTATATATTATTATTATAGCTGGATTAGTTATAGACAAAAAAACACATAGTATCAAAATGATTACAAAAAAATATTTTTTACAAAATTATCATTTTATCACAAAACGCCGATAATATTTATCATATTTACCGATGACTTTTATCGAATGAGCTGATCTAGAGACGATTATTTTATAATTATTAAATACGAACACTCATCTTGTCCGTCCTTATATTAGGGCAATAGGTCGAATATAAATGCCTCTAACGACTGACAATTGACTATTATTAAATAAATCAGAGCTTTCATGATTCATGCGAAGAATCGTGACGAAGTAAACCGATTTTACAATATAATAATATACTAAACATGACTACTAAAAAATATTTCTTTAATAGTTTGTCGTCAGTAGCGTAAAAGAGACAGATAGATGCGGAAACAGTAAGACAAGGATATCCTATTAATTTAACCATCTTTTCAATTATATGCCCTTTTAAGGCCTAATTACATAAAGAAAAAAATATAAAAGGAGAGCAAAATGGATTCATTAAATATTGAAAGGATCTTGCTATAACCAAACCTGATAACATTTACATAATGCATAATGTTGATAAAGAGTTTTCTGGTAAAAGCAAAAGCTACTAAAGCAATCTGTAAGAATAGTATAAATTTTGTAGTTTATTCTATGTCGTACAGAAATCTGGAAGGAATGACACTAAATGAAGTTCGGTACGTATAATATAAGTTAAAAAATAAATAAGATGATCTAAGCACCTATCGTAACTGCTGTTTAAACATTTGTAGACGTAGTTGGAAAGGCAGCTGACTCATGAGTTTTAAACGAGCAAAATTCCATTGTATTATTGCGTAAACTAAGTTGCGGTTGAATTTCTGGGCGAATGGATATAATCAAATGACTTATACCTCGTGTCACCTAACCGCATTGTCACAATAATAGTTGTCTAGAATGCAAACGAAGTGACTGATAAATTAAAAAAAACTTTTGGATAACTCTATACAGTCTATATGTATTTTAAAAACTAAGTACTCATAGCTACTTTAAATTAAACTATAATAAAACCTAATGAATTGAGTTCTTAGTTTATTCTCAATGGAGCATTGCTTGCTCGAGAAATACCTAATATGTATTTTAGTTCTTTATCCAGACTGCTAACGTGGTTACATTCTTCTAAGAGCGTGTAACGTTAGACTCGGGTCATTGACATTCAAAACTGTACCGACTATGAGGTCAGTACGATCGTGACATATCGAATTACATGGGATTTGCAACTGTTAAAGTACTAGTTTTAAAAATGAGATATTTCCAATGCATTATTTTTATAGTTTTAATAAGTAATAAGTACTTAATATTAATCAACTTGGAGATTAATTTTAGTACTTAAAGCATTATATATTGCAAAAAACAACAGGACAATATATATCTGTTGTATAAAAATAAAATGAATAAATATTTGTATACTTTATTAGTTTATATTTTGAATATTAAAAGGTTTCTTTTATGAGTGATAAAATGTATTTTCCACTATTTGTGGAGATCGTGACGCGTCAGGCTATTCACGTTTATCATAAATAATCAATAAATTACTTTTTTACGACGTTAATATCTGAACACTGCAAAGTACTAAGTGTAATATAAAAATATTACAATTTTATATATGTATTTTTAAACAAAACCATGTCACAACAATATATGTAAATTTATATTTTATTTGTTAAAAACATTTCCTCGAAAATTGAATAATGTTTAAAAGTCTTTTGAAATATTGTTTATAAAACCTAGACAGTTTCAAGTCCTAGGTATTGCGTCATTGGACAAAGGCTGGAGTGACCACATTCCAAAGCAAGGTCGATGCATCGCACTGAGTATAAAGACTTCATATTGATTAAAAATAAATCAAACAAACTTATTTATTAGCAATATTTATAATAAAATAACTAGTGTAAATGTTAGAATTACATCGTTTCTTAGTAGTGTAAACAAGAAACGTTTGTGGTAAAAACATAGCATTACAGGTACACCAAAACTTTAAAATTGAATAAAAGGTTTTCAAGCTTGAATTTAAGCATTACGGTTCAAGGCAATGACTCATATACCGGAAAACATAGGGTCTCAATACTGTGACCGCATTCTCGATGAAATATTTTCACCTTTACGTGAATAATCACCAATTTAAATTGCATTGCATGTTTATTGTCTTTTGTGACGTTATAAGTAAAGGGAAAGGATTATAAGTAAACCTTTGTTTGTTTACAAATCCATTTATGTACTAAATACATTAAGAAATAGTAGAGATTGGTTGTAAGAAATGAATGCAATAGCTTCATTATCTTAACATATAGTAAAAAAAGGAAAATCTTATATTATACACACATATATATATATATATATATATATATATATATATATGATATATAATACTATGTACATAAAACACTCTTTTAATTTTGGTTTGTTTGAATTTCTTTTTTGATTACTATAAGAGTTTCAGTCATACAAGATGCTTTTGACTTCCATAAATTCTCTTAATTTCATGGGAAAACACAAATATTGTTTAGGATATATAATTACTTATAATTAAAAAATCAAAAATTCAATTTTGAACAATGATAGATGGCATTTTATTTGAGTTGGGGTTGGTGGAGTCGAGGGGGGAGAAAGGAAGGCAAACAGACAATGTTGCTGGCAATAGATTATATATTGTAAACATACTATCCTCTTATACATTGTAACAAACCCAGGTTCTGATAAAGCTGACATGTAAGTCCATTATTTGCACAAAATCTACTAAAAATAAAGATATGAGAGTGAAAAACTAGTTTATGTAAAATTGAAATTATACAAAGTGTCAAATAAAAAAATATGTGATAGCATTTACATAGATAGAATCAAATCTCAATACTTATTAACTTTTTCAAAGCAGAGTGAATAAACTAAATATCAATGTTAGTAAATGAGTTTTCATATATTAACAAATAATCATAATATTTTTATAGATACCTATTTGATCATTTTAAATTGTAACTCCGGAATAGCAAACCTTACTTTTGTAAAAAATAATAATATTAAACTTATGTATGCAATAAATAGATTCTTAGGTTCATATCAAGTATTTATAAATAGCCCTGACCACAACTAATATTTCATAACAAATCCAAATTCAAAGGGATATCATTGCTTCAAAATGTATTCGGCTATTGAATACTGAAGAGAATATCATGTCAAGGCAAGATGTGATACCAGTCTTGAATATTAAACTATGTAGCAAAATTGCCTCATGGGTAATGTATGAAACACACATATTTGTGCAGAATGACTAACTCATGCTCTTCATGTATTTTACATTAAAATCAACTTAGACCTTAACATTCAAGTTATTTTAAATAGAAGTGAGAATTCTAGAATTTTTCAATTAGATTAGACCATTTTATGAATGGTCATATTTCATTTTGACATTTAAATCTATACCACAAATTAAATATTGATTGTAATTGCTTTTATTTATTTATTTCTATTTGCTTTCTGGCTAGTGAATTCTGGATCATATAATAGGGAAAATTAGGAGTACAATAACAAAAAAAGATAAATTGTGACTGAATTTTGTCAAACAAATATATGGGATATTTTTTTTAATGTAACTATTTTTTAATGTAGGATTGAAAAATAGTTACTACTTATCCTCTAGCCATATAGGAAATGCTTGCGTTTGATTCTACTTCATCATATAGGTCTTTGGTGCTAAGGGTAGTAACAAAATATCATAACAAATATGTTAAAACCATTGTTATCTCTATTTAACAAGCACTAATGACACTTAGCCATTTCAATATTGTTAGCAGCTCGTTGATTTATCATATTAATATCAATAATGTGAAATGGCATCTACAGTGAGATAAGAGAGTATTGGAGGAATACACAATTGTGTTTTAACAAGTTCTTATGTTTTCTACTTATCGTCTAGATGGCAATGACTTACTTAGTTGAGGATAATGATCTTAAATAACTATTATTCAACTTTTTTCTTCACATTTCGTTACAAAATTCATAATATGTTCAGCATAATGTATTCAGCTTATTTATTACTAATAGGGGGAGTTTAAGTGGATCATTGGTTTTGTAAAGTAAAGTCCAATTGTGTGTCCTAATAAGCCATAAGCACCAAATTTTTATGGGTGTTACATATTAAAATTAAAAAAATAAATGAAACATAAGTACTAAAAAATTTTTTTTTCTAACAATAACGTAATTTACGTAGTAATATTCATACAAGTAGTAGTAGTAAAACTACAATGTGTCGGAAATAAATTTACTAAAAGGGTTTCAATTTAATTTACTTTATATGTTACAATGTATTTAATTACAGCTTATTAGGGTATTAGTGTTTTAACAATCAATTCGAAAATGGAATTGTAAATTACTCCTAGTATATTTATGTCAACAATAACTAACAATTTTACAGTCGCGATGTATATTTACTCAATTTTACGACCACACGCGGACTCGAGGCTAGTGCTCGGTACGCTAAAATACGTACACTCCATAAACGGCAAACAAAACAAGAATTATTGCAAAATGTAAATTAAGTGTTCACATGTAGGAATTGATTCGGGCCGAAGACATTTGCGCATTTAACCTTTTTCATATCCATGCCGGTTGATTTCCAGATAAGTAGTAAGTTCTACATACCTGAGCGAATTGTTCTCTGATTTCGGATAACTCCTCGTCGGTCAATTTTGAATTATCTGCCATTGTCACAAAAATATCACAAAAACAGAAATCACAACATATACAAAAGTACTTCTAAATTGTATCTTTAGTATTTATAATGTGGGAGTTTTTACACTTCAATAAATGGAAAAAAGAAATAAAAAAATCACGTCTAATAATTATGTTTTATGTGTAAAACGCACAGAAATGATCACAATTCCACACACTGTCTAACTTATTACTGCGTTACTTTACTACGAAAACGACTACTACCATCGTCACTCGTCAGCCGACGTAGATTGGAAGCCGTCAGCCAATGGCAATTTCGTATTGGCGAATTGGCGATGTCTTCAGAATTATTAGCTTCAAGTTTTTGGTTATAGAGAAATTATATATTATTTTATACCAGTTACATAATAATAACCGAAAAACGGTTGGACACTTTAATACAGGTATTTTATCATATATTTAAACATATATTATCGCGTAATATAATTTTGTTACTGGCAATCTTTTGATACAATTATTATTTCAAGATGTAATAACTAGACTATCAATATTTAAAAATAGCGCCATCTAGTGAAATTTCTTTTTATACTTGAACTTCCTAGTAGTTCAGCTACTCTGCCACAGATGCTCTGAATGCATAAAAAAAATTTAAACGATATCTATCAATAAATTTTTTGAACAAGTGAACAATCCCTGTGGTTATACGCTAAGCAGCATTGAAATCCTTAAATACTACAACATCACGAAAACTATTCGCTATAAAAAGAATTAAATAATAAAGCAAAATCTTCCTGTATTACAACACAAATATATTTAAAAACTGGCTGTTGCCCACGACTTCCTTTGCGAGGATTTTAGAACACAGAGGTCATAAGAAACTCCTTCGCTTTAGCCTTTTTTTGGTCAACTTTACTTTTAAAATTGCTCTCCACGTGAAGCCTTATTATTATTTCAAGGGTATAATATAATATAGCTTAGATCCAACGTGAAAGCTATTTTTAAATATTGGTTAAGATATTTTTAGATTAAAATAAGTTACTTCGAATTACTCCAACAAATAAACTTATAAAGCATATCATAACTTTTAATATACATGAAAATATATTAAAAGTTATAATATCAAATAATTATCCGTAAATATTGGCAAAAAATAAAGAAGAGTAAAAAATATACACTTATACATTATACAAAACCAATTATATTTTGCATATGAATTTACAAAAAGGATAAAACGCTGTTTGAGTTTTAAAATAAGAAGTGGGAAACTTTAAATGAAGATCGAAAATAATGCCTTTGTTACGATTTACATTTTGTTTTATATGAACAGAAGGAAAAACCGGAGCGCTGGTCGTCAGTTTGTATGTGAATATGTAAAACGTCTCCCACGGTTTGAATCAGAAAAAAGAAGATACTCAAAAACGTTTCAGGCCTTTTGAGAGTAGTTGCTTTTTTGAAGTTCGTATCATGTCATATCGATCTGGAATCACTTCCGCAGGAATTTCATCCTCCATCTTGGTTGTTCGTGGCAGAAGGATACTTTAAATATCCATAAGTTTTAGGGAAGGAATTTGTGGCGCTGATATCCAGTGCTATAGTGGATATCCGCATTAAAAATAACTTTTCGGAATACTCCCCGTGATAAATACTATAGAAGGTGCACTGAGTGGCGAAGGCCCTACGCAATGCCAAAGGATTCAACCTATCAAAGAGCATGAGGTACTTCGGAATCCGATCGACTTTTCACAGTATGCGTTAAAATGGTATTATACAATGGTATTAAAATTGAATACTGGAATTATCTGGCCGAGAGGTGAGAGAAGTATTCTATGTGTGTCTTGTGTGAATGATGTGTTTACCTAACATTTGCCGCCAGGAGCACCGATTGTAAGAGTTTAAGCCCTGGGCAATTGTGAAGACAACGAGGTCTGCACAGCACCGTGTCTTTTCGAATCACAAGACGTTGCTTACTCCTTATATCCGTTCTACAAATATAATAAAAATGACTAATAACCTTACAACTGTTCGACGTATCTACCGCCAGTCAATTAGATTATCGCATATTGAACGATATAGATTGATCTAAGTTCCCAGAATTATTATCTGCCGGCATTATTAAAGAGTTTATTTGGTAAACTCCTGTTACAGTAAAAAATCATATAGGCGCTTGTAAAGTAGGCATAGCCGGGATATATATATATATATCACAGCTACGAGCACGAAAAGCTTGTGAGTTATCGCGTTTATGTAATAAGTAGGTAATCAAATTAAAATTGTTACCGATTGTACCGCAGTTGTATATGTATTTGCGTAGCGATAGCTTTTCTAAGCCAATTTTGATGAAACTTTGGATTCGTGTTCCATAATTGCCCAGAGAACAACCCCAAATCTCAGGATGAAAGTTTTAGAACATCCTTACTTGAGAATGGTCAAACCTATTGAAAAATCTTTATTTTTTGTTGTTCTCAATGCTAAGAATATTTTTTGTCTAAAAAGTTTTTTACTAGAAGAACATTAAAGGTTGCACACCAATCATATGCTCCGTTCGCTCGGTCTCTGGAGCACTGTATGACAATTAAGTCTTTACTACCACGGCAATAGTACGCTAAACAATTGTATAAAATATAGAGACTTCTGAAGTGGTTTGGTTTTTTGGTTTAATCAAGTGTAGGTACAGGTGCTGTGTGAATATATTGTAGTTGAATAAAATGCGAACGCGACAGTATAATATTAAGACTGGTAATAGTGGAAACGGTATAAATATAAATCAACTGTTCAAATATGTCATTGAAAAATATTAAAATAAACTACATATATTTTTAACCAGCTGTTGCCAGTGGCTTCATCTGACTTCATCTCCCATTATTATAAAATATCATCTCTTATAATCTATAAAAGTCCATACATTTTGTTTTTTGTTTTTGTAATCAGCCCAAGCCAAACCAATGTATTTTTGGTTTTCCGTAAATTTATAATTTTCCAGAGTGAAGAGCGTAAATTGTCGTAAATCCTTTACGAACTACCCGTCCAAGACAATTAAGGCTCTGGCAGCGGTTCCCCCCTTCCGTTGCCCACATGCAACATTATAGCCTGGCCCATATGCCAAGATGTACCATCTCCTCATCTCCTGTGCACTCTTTTCGACTCAAACTTTGAACGATAATGAAAACAAACAGCCTACCAAGCCGCAGTGTACTCGTAATCTTCAGGCAAAGCTTTACAGCGAACTCTATCTTAAAAGTTCATAAACCGTGTGAGCTGGAATTTTTTCTGTTTTTCAAATATAGCACACTACATTTAATGTGTGTGTGAGCGGGTGCGTATTCTGTGTTTGTGAATACAAATCAACCATGTTAAAAGCTAACTGTTGCAAAGAATTGTTGAACACAATTGTATTGATTTTGTTGAATTTACACGTACTTGTGAAAAATATGTTAAGAAAAGTGTCTGTCTCGCATCCATTATTAAGACAGGTAATTTAAAATTTTTAAACATTTGAGTAAATAAGTTAAAATAGCTTATATTTCTTGATAACAGCGTATTTTTATAAGGTCTTATTGTCGTTTTTATTATTACTTACCAAAAATGCGAGATTAAAATGTATTATTAAAGTTATTCCATATTTTTTTTCTTATTATATTATTTAAATAGTTCTCATAATGTTAACACGAATTGTCTTTATATAAAAATATCTATTCTGTATATTTTATTTAAATTTTTACTTAAAATTTTCGTAAGTTATTAATATTGTCTGTTAATGATTAATTAAATTATAGTTACTCTTGAATAAGCAATTTACAAAAAATTATAACAATCAGTTTATTATTTTTTTTACTTTTTGTCCAAGTCCAAAATAATTGTGTATAAAGAATTCGATTTGGCAGATAATAAAATAAAACATTCCTGAGAGTCTTCAAAATTCATAATCTCATTAGATTGGCACCTATGCTGCCTTTGAAATAAGTTCTAGAAATGAACTGATGATAGTTCTAGAGAGGCCAAGATCTTGAAGTATGTTATAAAGAGATTTCGCTGTTATACCTCTCGCTCCCACTTCTACCGAGTACAAATTAACTATATACCTATTCCTGGTCAGTTCGTTGGTCAGTCAGTTAATTAAAAGCATGTTTTCTGTAATATAAAAAATGGTAGATGTCATGTTTTAAATGTTTTTGGTTTTTATTATTAAATTAATATAATTATGTTTGTTAATCATATAGGTTTACATTTTGTCGTTTAAAAGTTAATAAGTTAAATATAAGTACTTAAATTTGTAAATATTGTAAAACTGTAAAAATATATATTATATAATAATCATAACGTCATACTTCCTTTATGTTATGAAAGTCGCGTTTCATATTCAATGTTTGAAGAATTTTAATTTTAAATAATTTATTATTTGACATAAAGTGATGGAAGCGTGTTTTAAAAATAGTTCTAATCAAAACATTACTATAACAATTTTTGATCAATATTTTGTTTTTTTTTTACATAAGTTTATATTTTAGTGACATTTGTATTTGTCTAATTTCAGTGCTTAGCAACGGCAATATCGGGATGGCTTTCGATTACTTCCGGTTGGTCCATGGGTTTCAGTGCCACTCTGATTTCGGTACTTGAAAGAGATGAGGCATTTGATGCGACTATGGTTTCTTGGATTGGTTAGTATCTATATTATATGTTTTTACTGGTGGCCTTTTAGAGAGAGAATTGATAAACTAATAGCGATTTCTAATATTTATCTTTTTCATTATATTTTATAAAATTATATTGTTTTTATTTCCAGTTTCAATTACGCCACTGTCGATGATAATTGGCTGTCTTTGTGCTGGACCACTAATCGATCGACTGGGAAGGAAGGCTGGTCACATCAGTCTAGCTATTTTGTCATTCGTTTGTTGGCTTATTCTAGGTTTCGCAAAAAAATCTGCTTTATTACTTATAGGAAGATTCATCGCTGGGTTATCTATTGGCGCCAATAGACCAGTTTCATTAGTGTACCTTGGAGAAATTGTGGATCCAAAATATAGAAGTTATTTACTATTATGTCCATCGTTTTGTCTCAGTGTGTCAATCATTGTAAGTCATTTAATAGGGGAGTATATATATTGGAGAACGTGTTGTTTCATCTTCGCTGCAACCAATTTTGTAGCGTTTTTTCTCCTGTTATTCTTTAAGGAGAGTCCAATTTGGTTGTTATTAAGAGGAAAAATCGCTGAGGGCAAGCAATCCTTTATATGGTTACGAGGAAAAGAAATTGAGGCACATAACGAGTTGAATCTTATATTACAAAGACAAGGAGAGAAAAAAGATGAATATTACTTTAAAGATATCTTAAATTGGGGATTTATAAAGCCGTTACTGACTACTGTATTTTTAGCCGTAGCTACTCAGTTTTGTGGAGTAAATCTATTTTTTGCTTATGGTGTTGATATTTCGAGAAGTACCTTTAAAGGAGATATTGATCCATTCCTACTTATGATAATTTTGGACTCGGTTCGTTTTTTTTCTATGTTTGTTAACTTGGTTTGCAACAGATACATACAATCTCGTAAAACTGCGTTTCTTATTTTAAATTGTATTTGCTTTTTTGTTCTTTTTGTCCTTTTTATTTATTTGCTACATACATTTCGAACTGTATGGTTATCAATTACTTTAGAAGTTTTGTACATAGGTTCTGGTTCTGGGATCGTGTCGATGGCTTGGTCGTTTTTACCAGAATTATTTTCATCTACTTTAAGGGGATTGGGCACAGGCATTGCCTCAAGTATGTCTTATTTTTTTTTATTTTTAATTGTCAAAACTTACCCTATGTTTACTGCAATGTTTGGTCAAGAGGCAATGTATATAAGTTTTGCAGTATTAATATTTTTTAATTCAATTATTTTATATTTTCTCTTACCCGAAACGAATGGTAGAACTTTGCAAGATTTAGAGGATAGTTACAACAAGAGTAGAATTAATGTATCAACGTGATGAAAGTCTAGATCGATGATTAAATTTTCAAATAAATATTTCTTCTAGTGTTTTCAAAACTACATGTCATATTTATGCGATGTGGTATAATTTTTTTTAATGTTACGATCGTTCCATAAAATTGACTGGATATAAACTTATATTTAACGGTTTCGTAGTTTGTACAAAATTATAAAGAGTTTCTTGTTAGTTTAATTATCAAATATATTGCAAATATTTAATTTTAGATTTTTTTTCTGGGAATATGCTAATAGTGCTACATTTATCGATGCGGGTAGTAGGGTTATAAGTCAATTGGCAGAGCTACAGTACGATTTCTCAAAAGTCGCAGTATCGAATCCTGACCGTATTATTCGTTTTTATTCCATAAACCTAAACGTACATATTTATGGAAATACAAAATTCACTGCATAAAATGTCGTGTTTTACTCTTTGCAAACTGTTCCAGCGTCTTCCTCTGCTCCATCCTCCCTTCCCTGACTTAAATCAGAATCAACCTATCATCATTTAAGATGTATACAAATCCATACATTTTTTGTTGTATTCAAGTTAGAGCTCAAACCATTTTTTGTATTTTCACTTAAATATGAGAGAATTGATGGTTGAAAAGCATCCATCAATTCTCTCTTCATATTAAGTTAAATAATATGCTAACGCCACACTAAATGTGAATCAAATCCATGCAGAAGTTTTGTTGTATTGTAATAATAAGTTATTTTATTATTTACTAATATTTATTATTGATAATCAAACTTTAGTCTTAAGTGATATTACAAAAAAAATAAGAATAATTAAGTGCACGATTAAGTTAGTTTTAATAGCAAAAGTGTTTACCGACGGTCTATGTCTAATGTATTTAATCTTACTATTGGTCGCTAAGTGTCTCAAATCCGACCGTAATTCAAAGTTATATATTTTTTGTACCTATTGTTTGTTTTTAGTCTATTATATCAGGCACAATAGCTTCTTTGGAATTATTTGGCTTAACTTAATTTATTTGACTAATAAGTATTTGACCTTCACAGTGACAGTTAAAACAAAAAAGTAGTGTATGTAATATTACGCAATGTAGTGTAATACGTAATGTAATACGATCAACGTTTTCGTTTCGTGTAGGAATACGTAAACCAAAAACGTATTGCTCGAAACAAATACGTTATTCGTTTAAAAGTGATGCGTTTTCAGGCAAATAGATAAACAAGACCGATAAGTAATCAGAAGACCATTTATCCAGATCTAAGGATTAAAAAATATCCTTTATTGCATATAAAAACCATTTATTCAATTTATTGTACATATTTACATACGTACCGTGACACCTTTCTTCCACTGGGGTATAAGGATCGACCGTGAAACGCCAGACGTTACGATCCGAACGCACTACTTTTGCTTCTTCCATATTAATTAATTAATCGATTAGGAGTACTTCTTCATTGGCATTTTTGGCGGCCTCTTCTACAATTCCCACCAACCTACAAACCAACGTAACATCATTAATTGTTAATCTTTTTTCGGTACAACCTTGTCCCTGATAATACTATTTCCTACTTATTCTTGATGAAAGTTCATCAACACCGACAGGTCTCGAATCTACGACCCTTGAGAGACGGTTCCGTTGTTCTGTCAATAGAGCTACCGTGTCACTACCCTGCTTGATGAATGTGGCATTTATTTGTTTATCACCATGCTAATAAATAGAAATAAATATTTTTCATTTTATACTTATTTAGAATTTAAATAAGATTAACCCCCAAAAATTGGGATAGTTGGGTAGAGGTGGAAAAAAATAGAATACCATAATTCTGAGACAAAGATATTCGGAAAAATAATACGTAAACAATGGAGTGTTATGTCACGAGCGATATATCAAGATTAAGGTTTTGTATTTATGTCAGAACTGTATGTATATACATTTAACAAGTGTTAATGTATATACAGTGTTAAATGGATAATGTGTGGGTGTCTTCAAGGCAAGAGTGAATAGGCTTTTACTAAGTTGATGCGCTAAAGCGCGTTACTTATGGGAATCCCATCCCATGGATATCCCATCAGGTGGAATGTAGTCAAGCGTCTAGTTTAAGTGTAAAAAAAAAAGTTTCCATTTATGTACATAAAAGATATTTAAAAATCTAATTGTTAATCGTTAGAGATGGGGGACCATTAAAACAAAAAAAGATTCGATTCTGTTGAAATTTTCTTTAGTTATTTATTGGTTAATTATATTTTTTTAGCAGTAACTGATTATGCTATAATTACAATGTTTGTTTTAATACTAAAAATTAAAATTGTTAAAACTTGATTGTAAGGGTACTAGGACTTCTCTAGCAGCTACACCCGTGTTTTCAAAGATATTAATTGGACCGATTTTGATATATTTTTTTAAATCTTAAACCAAAAAATTCAAACGTGCTTCTGATTATTTAAACGGTCAGTAAAAAGCTTCTCATATATAGTACTGGTTGACCAGATTATCTGTTGTATTTATATATAATAATAAAATGTTATATTTATAAATTCCAAAAAAAAAGGTAACAAAATTGTAAAAATTCAACCCCTTATCTTTGTTTTTAATACTATAAACCAGTTCAGTGAGATCATCTCTAAAAGTCTAAGTCTATTATTTAGAACTTAGAAACTTTAGAAATTTTAGTAAATCCATGCTTGTTTAGAACTATGATGACACATCCTCGGCTGGCTTGATCCTGCATAGACTTGTATTGCTCTCTTGCTAGATGACTGAAGGGAAGTCCGACACTCAGTTGATCTTAATACCTCCCTCAAATATACAACTGGATGCACTTCATTAATTATTTCTTAAACGGTGTAGTGAATCAATTTCCTTGCCGATATTCTTACTTTTTATTAAATCATTGAGCATTGGATCATTGCTTCCTATTTGGAAAGACCTTATTGTCGCAATATGTATTTAAAAGTGGAGATAATTACAATATCAAAAACTATCGCGAAATGTCCAAATTGTCTATTATAATGAAGTTATAAGAGAAAATTATTTACGAATATTTTATTCGTTGCTTAGATCTTTACTCATTACTCAACAACGGATTGGTTAAAAAGCGCTCGATTGAAACTAACCTTTACGAATTTCTTCATATTGTTTTTTCATGTTTTAGAGAGTTGATTTCAGGTGTATACTGAATACTCAAAAGTTTTGGACAAAATTTCATATTAATTAAAACTCTCGAATCAGTGGGTGGTAGTGGGTGGGTTTGTGACTGTCAAGAGATAAATTACAAGTTTTGATCTAATCTCATTTAGTATTATATATATATATATATATATATATATATATATATATATATATATATATACCTAGGGTTCCCACCTTTCCATTTATTCCACTTTTATTAAATCTTTTTAATAATAATATTTACATATTCATCTTTATGCAGATTAAACCTAATGATTTAAAATTTTTTTAAATGATGTTGACTGAATAAATTTACAGAATTATATAAATGCACTAGAACGGTACTGTTTTTGAAAATGGCGTACAACAAAATGCTAACAAGTACTCTGTTATAAAAATTGCCTAAAAAAAGAATCCCATATTATTTCAATATAAAATTAACAGTAAGACAATTTAAATATTTTTTCCGACTTAACTTATTTGTAGAGCAGAATATATGTACATAATGTATATAATTTTACAAAATGTATGTTGTCATGATAAATCTCTATGAAAGAGAAAATTGTATAATTCTTTGATGTTTTGGCTGTTTGATCGATTATTCTGTTTGATTATGTTTATTTTGATTTTGCTATTTATTCCGCTTGAGTTTCTTCTTCACTTCCCTATCACTATTACTTCGAACGTCAGTATTTGGGGTGATATTGTAAAAACTTCCTATCGTATAATCATTAAGAATTCATACTTTAGGCCTTTTGGTATAAACACTGAAAGTAACTGAAAAATATCGAATTTGTTAAGATTTTATTTACAAATAATTACATAACATTTTACAAGATATAAATAAATAAAAATACTAAAAAGGAAAAGTTTGTACAATACCTACATATTAAAAAAAAACAGTTATTGGTTTGTTAGAAAGCTTTGTTGTATTCTTTAATTACAAAGTAGAAACTTGTCAAAAAATAACAAAAAAATATAAAAAGTGACATTGCAAAAAATCTATAACGAAATTCGAATAACATTTTTATTAATATATATAGGGATAGGTTTCACGGAGTCTGGTTACACATGTGCTGAAAATAAGCTTGATTTCATATAATCGTGAGAGGCGGTCGTCATCACGGACGAAGAATTTACGAAGCACGACCCGATGTATTTATAGACCTACCACATCTTCTATTGTAATTATTGTTTACTCTGTGAGAGGGATAACGAGTGCCTGATGAGAAGCCTTTTCCACCTTTCTTGGTTGGAGCTCTGGCAAATCTTCTCTTTGGATGCAGGTTAACATCATCTACGTTTACGGGTAAGATGGGAACAGTTTTGGTTGGAGTTCCAGCGATACTCTTATCCTCTTGGAGGATCGGCTCTTGACTACTCACATCTCGACCTCTTCGTGAAGTTCTCCACATAGGACGCATTATCCGCTGGCTTAAAATATCACCCACGAAAAATAAAACCAAAATTAACAATATTTTAGACATGTTCATGTACTTCACTGAATGTAGCTTGAAGATGTTTTACTTCATTTTGAGGAAAACAACCATTTTATACTTTATTTTGAGAATAATAATTTCTTAAGAAATTGTTATATTACTATACTTATAAATAATAACACAGTAATTTAATACAATCACTGGTTGGATCAACTGCATCATGAATTATCTGATCTCATCTCTAATTACTGAGATCTTTTAAAATATATTTGCTATCTTAGTCTACCTGCGACTTGACGCTGGATACTTTAAAGACAAGAAGAAGAATGCATACAGAAATCTGCCAAGTAATACAAAGGCTCTGAGTGAAGTCTTTTACAATATATAAATAAAATAATAATAATTGTTAAAAATATAATAACGTAGTTATCATTTTCCTCGTACTCATTAGTGATACGTGAGTTCATTATATTACGTCTGATGTATATACGAGTATTTTATGTATTACTAATTTAGGTATTCCACGAAATTATCTGATATTTATATAACAACTGAATCCATTTTGCAGAACCCTGAAAACAGTTTGTCGAGAGGATTGGCTGATAAGAGCCTAGTTTAATAAATGGTAATGAAGTCAGTAATTTGTATTGAGAAGAAAAGCCTTGAATATATAGTATATATATGATATCATTATGTATATAAGGTACCTTATATTCATAGTGATATTGGTTTTGTTATTTCAGTCATAGAGTCAATTACTAAAAATCGTTAGAATGTAATTGAAACGTAACAAACCTCTTCGTATCAAATAGGTAAAGAAACTCCTTGCTTAATAAATTCGTAGCTGTTACAAAATCACTACGTTTTTCGTTTTATTGTGAGCCCCAATTGTGTTGTTAGGATTTTTGATGATAAGAATATGATAACCAATTTTTTTTTCATGTTTCGCTGCCGACACGCGTGGTAACAAACAATTTAAATACTGATTTGATATTTTTCTCTCAACTATACATTTTATAAAACTTGTATAACAGAGCTAGTTTAGGACAGGGAAATTTGCAGATGCAAGCCAGTTTTATCGAAAAATATAGGCATTATTTATAGACGTTTAGAGACTAACATATTTTTAAGGAGTTAAAATGTCAATTAGCCAATATGAGTCAGCAGTCTTACCAAACAGATCATCAGACAAAAGAAGTGTGTTTTAAATCTGTATTCGTGTGAAGTACTAAAATAGATTTAAAAGCATTTTTTTTCATATAAAATACTTTGTCATTAGTCTATTTTATTTTATAGCTATTACGCTGTATTATATAGTTACGCTTAACAAATTAAAAATGTATGTAATTTAGAAAACATTCTTCTCCAGTTCAATAATTTATCTTTACTCTGGAGAAAAGGTAATAAAGATAATTTTGTAACTTAAGTTTTAGAATTTGTTAAAGTTTACTTTTGAATTGAAACCTTATTATCAAGGTATTCGATGATATAGATAACTTTAAATATATATTCTATATTTTAAATGGCGTTATTATCAAGTTCATAAAATGTCATTTCCGTCAAATATCATCACTTCTCTATGTGGAAATAGTACGTTCCGTTAGGAAGTTTATTTACGAATATGCTATATTTGTTCATCTGTCATTTTTAATATAGTTTTATTTATTGTAATCCTATGAATAGTATTTAATCGTATCTATTAAGTTATCGTCATTAATTAAAACTACCTCAAAAGGCGTTCTTCCATTCGGTTTTATTTAACAGCAAATGGGTATTTCTATTTTATGTAATGTAATTGACGATTGACGACATGAATATGCTTACTTGAATAAAGATATTTTTGATTTTTTTATTTAGATTTTTATTTTATCGTTTGTATTTTGTTGTTTTTAATCACGTTGCATTGCACAACAAACAAAAAACAGCAAATTATTAAAAAAAACCTCAGTTTGGATTCGAACATATATATATATATATATATATATATATATATATACTTATACGACAAATGAAATAATTAAATATTTCTAAGTATTTTAGAATAATATAATGTATATATAATGAGTCAAATTATTTTACTTTATCTTTTAGTTATGTAAATTTATTTAAAGGCAAAAAATAAACTCCAACTTCAAAGATAAAGCCATTGTTGTCTGAATTGATATTATGCAAAGTTAATAAGCATCAAATATATATACCAATTCCTAATATTTTTGCTTTCCCCTAATATTTTTTATTTTCAACTTAATATATTTTATATACTTTAATAATAATACATTAAAAATTCCTACCCCACAAATGTTTGATGATTAATTTAGAATATGTAAAGTACCTACCTCTAAATATTCTTTACTCTCTTTCTCTCCACTCTATTTTTCACTACAGGACAAAATATCACTCGACAAGCATTGCTGGATAATAACTGGACTCATACACATACCAACACACCGATTTTTTTTTAATAATTCACCGTGTCATAAGCGGTTTTTTTAAAGGTGCATAATATAAAATAAAGATACACTAATATTGAGAATTGAAATACCATACGATAAACCGGAAATGCACCGGAAATAAATCTACATCCGTTCGACAGGTTTTTAGCATACTGCCGAAATATGTAGCGCAATGTTTAAATTAAATAATATTTATGATTTGTATACAACTTTTTAATTCAAATCATTTAACGAATTAAAAATCTGTAAATCAACATACTTTTAACAAAGGAGTTTTGACGGTCTTTATTTATTTTTTAATATTAAACTCGCAATTAAATTAAGACAACTTTTCCGAACGAAAAAAAAATATATTTACCTATTATCATTTATTTTAGACTTTGGTTTTCTGTAAACTTTAAGTAAAATAATAAATATTTATAATAAAAACAGAAAATTTTTAGCGCATAATCCAGGATAAATTAATGCTATTTAGTAAACAATTAATCTATGACATTATAAACAAAATAACTGAGAACATGATCTTATAACATTATATGTTATAACATATAACAATATTACATTATATCCTATAACATTTAAGAATAAAACATAAGCTATAGGGGAGATGTGCCTAATAAATAATAAAGCCATCTTCTTTATTTTTCTCGTGGTTCGCAAACCGCGCGCCATTCGTCCAGTTCACCTCCGTGCAAGTCATTACGAGAGAAGTGAAACTTGGAAGAAATGATAATACCTTTTTTCACATGGATGGTATTTCACAATTGAAAATGAAAAATGTTTGTGTGAAATAAAATAATAATCAGTGTCCAGTCCTTCTCTGGTACTACTGGTAGTTCTTCAGAAGTGACAATTGTTCTTTCACCTAAAAAATAAAATATGCTTTGAACATATTTTCATTTTATATTGTGATATTTTTTTATAATTTCTAAACCGCCATCTATTAGAATTCGTTCAAACTTTTATATAATGCTTTTTATACTGCAGTATATAAGTAGAGTCACATAGTTTCATAGATGTCACTTGTAAACTTAATATTGAAACGAAGTTACATTTTTAAGAAGAATATATGAAAATTAATTAATTTTAGCATTTTGCTTTACATTTACTTTAAACCATTTAAAAAATTAGGTTTTGTTTCATGGCCCCTTTCAACCGAAAAACAAAATTGGTGTTAAAAAGTTAAAGACATAAATCTTTTCAAATACTTATATTTCAATAAACGTTTTGCTAATTTTTAATTTGTTGTCGATTATTCTATTTATAAATTACATTGGAATGCTTAATTTTCAAAATAATAATGGAACTACTAATTTATAATTTAAAAAATCGTTTTCTGTATCAAAAATATAATTGTCTTATTGTGTATAGTTGGAAATGGGGTAGAGTTGTATTTGAAACAGGCCGACTGTCTGATGCATATTAAGTACTGAGGTAGTACAATGGAAGTAACTTTGTCAGTCGCCATTCAGTTGAAACTAACCTGAGTGCAATTTGTTTGAGTCCTATTGGAGTACGATTTAAACATTATTGACTAAACATATTGACAGTATGTAGCATAAAAATATATTCATACCTGTTTATTTTATAATAGCTGTAACATAACTATTTTAAGTCTTCAATAATTGTACATAATAAATATTTTAAGAACAACATATTAAGGACATTATAATTAAAGTAATAAAAGACAAAATCTATAGAACTTTTGTTTTTATTTCTGTCTATCTGTATGTACGTTTGTCCGCACCAAACGCAACAACTACGACTCTATATTGGATACAATTTTCACAGTTATTTAGTTTTGGAGTTAAAACGTAAATGGTAGGTACCTAAAATCAGAGTTCATTGATTTCATTAATTTAATACAACAAAAATTTCGATTGATTATTATTTTACAGAGAACTTCATAGAGATTAACAAGTAAATATTTACTGCTTTCTTCCGAGCCGACTTTAACATTAACAATTAACATTCTTAGTGATATTGTAATCAAATTTTCAAGACGTTTAGAAATATTATATGTTAGGAACTCTAGGGCATAAAAAAATATTAGCAAGCGAAATAGTCATCAGCTTTTTTAGCCATCTGTAAAACAGTGGGAATATTGATTGAATATTGAAGGCTGACGAAAGTAAGCGGAGAGTGCCGCGATCTAATTTTGTTTACGTTTTATATAAGATTTTGACATTAAACTTGCAAAATTCAGTAATTTAATTAATTGATATTGTTTGTTTTGTTAAATCATTATTTTATTACGAAATTATCTTTATTTAAACCATTTACGGATAATATCTAATTATTTGTTGTACTAAATTTATCTTAAAGGGTATTCTCTCCTAATGATATTTTTTTGCTACAACCATTTATCAGTATTCAGTGGGGAGGACTTGACATTTCAGGTGCTTTCACAGAACGGGATATATTTACTTTTTTCTTCGCCTTCAGTTAACCTCTTTAGAGATAGCGTTTTATGTAAAAATATTCACTCCTTGCTTCTTGTGTATTAAATTGCTTAAAACTAGCTCTGCCCACAGCTTTGTTACATATATTATTATTTTCAAACATGTAGAGAAGAGCTGTTTATATGTGAATGTATGCTGTTCATTGAAAAAAATGTCATCAGTCATTTTGATCAGAGCACAGCCGACTTCGACATAAATCTGACATTCTTCACACGTGAAAAGTTAATCCCACGTCTGTGAACTCACTTGGGTTGATGAAAGACTATCTGAATAACTGAGCTGTCATAAAACCCGATTCCCTCAAAGTATTTGAAAAGTTTATTAATTCACCATGTACAATATATATCATTACAAACAAACTTTTTATATATAAATGACGATTTTTTAACGTAAAACAAATAGTACATAATATTTATATAACCTCCGTTAATTTGTGTTGTGAAAAATAATAATATTTCTTCCCTAACGCCATTTGTCAGTAGCGCGTTTAGAGGACTTGACGTTTTAGGTCTTTTCACAAAAACAGGATATATTTACTTCCATTTTTCTCCACCTTCACGCAACTTTTTTAGATAACGCTTTGTCCGTAAAAAATATCAACTTCACGTTTGCCATTTAAATGATTTTTTTATTATATAAATATGTGTATGTTGGGTCCCAATATTACCGAGGGGGAGACGTAAGAGCCGGCTAAAGGATAAAATATAAGTGGATACCATCTTATACCACTTATCGCAAAGTTGGTAGAAATCGCATCAACACACATTGTCAAGGAGGGTGGACGTCATGCCGGGCCGGGTCTAAAAACTTTTACCAAATCTCTCGCAATATATAAAACACTGCGTCGACACCAAAAAAAAATGAATAATTAAACATGATAATATATATATTTCTCATGGCGAAACTTATTAATTAATTTTCTATTTAATTCTAATTAATATATTTATTTATGTATTACTTTTTATGATTTTAAATATATTATTATATTATATTTATTTGTGTGTGAATGATTTATAATAACACCTTTATTGTTATTCATAGTTTTACATTTTTATAATATTTTAGTTTCGTAGTTGTATTGCCTTACTACCTCTTTTTTTATTATTTTTCTACGGGTTCATTGGTAGAGAATGCTCGGTAACAAAATTTTTAGTGTCGAAAAATTTTAAAAGTAAATAAATTAATATCCATTTTCCAATAGGTCTAATCGTCTGAGTGCAATCCAGTATATTAATTCCAAACGACAAAACTCACTAATTAAATTGTTGCGAGGCTCGCTTAATTGCCGCACCATACTGCATTAGCAATTCCTGAAAATTCAATCAGCATTGTCTTTTACTGAAGTTTCAGTTTTTTTTTACTGAATTAACTCGCAAATATTTTACCGACAGATATACTGACAGTAACCGAGACTAATGAATGGATTTAGACATATCTTCATCAAAATGTCGTTTTCTAAATTTTTATTTGACAAAAATTTTAGGTTAACGATTCCCGAAAATATCATAATATACAATAATTACCTTCATAGTGTTAAAGTGATTCACAGAATAATGTGAAAGTAAAAATACGTCTTGTCTTTACTTTGTCATTGTTCATTTATTTGTCGCGCCTCTCAAAAACTCTCGCTACCTTTTAAAACCTAACAGCGCAGTCACTAATTAAAAACTCACTCTAACAATCGGTTTTATTTGAAACCGAATCGTTTCGAGCCATATTGCATTTTTCAGTTTTAATATTTTTGTTATTCCGTCTGTTTTGTACTTTTATGAGTTTGATTTCGCAAATGAAAATAGTCGGAAGCAGGGTGTTTGATAGCCTTTGCCATCGTATGTCTGAGTTTCCAATTTATGTATAACTAAAATCAGAGCATTAATAATAAGCCAGAAAACAATAAGACCACCACTTAAAATTGGTCATGCACAAGTAAACAGTGTTCACCAGTCAGTTGCCACCAGCACGCTGAGTAAGAAACTCAACCAATAAATATAATTTGTGACTCTATGGCCACTTCTCACTCCTCCCTATTTGGTGTATTATTAATGTTTTGGTACTAATTAGAGAAGGATATGATGAGTTTTTTATTGATTTTCAAATTGTTAATTGTCGTTGACAAATATTAAACAATTAAATGAAGTATTTATTGACTGTGTTGATAAATGTCAATTTCCTAAAATTACAGATGCACTAATAGTAAAAAACTTTACAAAATATATAATTTTGATAAACTACTTGACACTACGAATGTAGATCGTAGATCCTAGCTGTAGTCAATTGACTGCAGCTCGTATGGATTGACTCGACTGGGAAACTGCCAGCTTGACACCGAAGGTCAGCGTAAAGCTACTTTTCATAAGCGAGTGGGAGAGCTGGATGAAAACTATTAAAAATCTTTCAGTCAATCGAACCTATCAATATCATAATTTAACCAATAGTAAATTAATATAACAGTCTTTGTAACTAAAATCTCATATTTCATTATTTATTTATTTTAAATAATCTGGATTGGTTTTCGGAAAATCATTATAAGGTTATAGATTGTTATCAAGTGTCAACGTATTTATGCTATAATTACATCTAAGCAACCCTGTTTGACGGATTTTTGAACGGCGGATGAAGGCAAATGATGTCACTGGCAATAGCTCGTTAGTATTAAAAAATAATATAATATTATCAAAAACCGAACCCGCGAAAATTCAAAATTCGCCTTACGTTTTGAACCCACCTCGTAAACAAGACACGGTTTTCCAAACGTAGTTCTTATCCTGACGGTGTCGATACATTTTTCAATCTATAATTTTTCATTTATAATATTTAAAATATATATTTTATTATAAAATCTAACCATACCTATTTATAAAAAATAGGGTTTTACTGTAAAGTCTCTTTCCACTACTAATTTACATCGAATTTTATTCTTTACAAGCTGTTCTGTTACCAGCATCTTGTTACCAACTGAAAATTTGAAATCATTAGCTTTTTATCATCGCTTAAGATTCATATATATTTTTTTATGTTATAAGAGGGCAAATGAGCGTGCGGATCACAGGTGTTAAGTGATCACCGCCGCCCACGAACTCTTGCAACGTCCGAGGACTCACAAGAGCGTTGCCGGCCTTGGAGGTGGGTATAAACGCCTTTTTTGAAGGTACCCATGTCGTATCGATCTGCAAACACCGCCGAATAAAGTCCATTCGACGTCTTTGTGGTTTGTGGAAAAAATGTTCCTGAAAACCGCACAGTAGAGGATCGCCACGCATCCAGGTGGTAAGGTGGTAAATCCATATGTTTATATTTTTTATTATTATAGCCTAAACCATTTTTGTATTTTCCCGTAAATAAAAATGTGTCGTAGTGAACAGCGTCATATATGATTACTTAAATAATATGCCACAGTCTGACAATATGTCATTAAATCCATCAAGTACATTTCTTGTACTGTAATAATATGTAGTTTATTTTATTATATATGGGAATATATTTTACTAATAACTAAGCCTTAAGAAAATTTCAAAAAATCGTCCGACTGTTTCCATGAGCGATCCCATCTAATAAGTAGTACTAGAGAATGCATATGCCAAGTTTGAGTTCGATCGGACAAAAATTATGACCCCTATCGCTGTTCTAAATTTTCAACTTTTACTTCTCCACCCCACCCCACCCCACCACTTTGGAGAAATATAAATTTCATGTTTGTGCAAGTCCTGTAGGAATATGAAGTTAGTTTGACAAATTTGGATACACACGTATATGCTAACTGTTGCCCGCGAATCTGTCCACGAGGACTGCAGAACACAGGGCTCGTAAGAAACTCCTTCGCTATAATATTTTTGTCAACATTATTTCAAAAATTGCTCTCCACCGAAAAATCCTGTTATTATTTCAATGGAACAAAATGATATTGTCTAGAACCAATGTAACAGTTATTACTAAATATTCCAAGGAAAAAGGAGTTTGCTTTAAAGGTGCCAGTACAGAATGTGTCATTGAGCTATAACATCATTGATGTATTTTCATGTCATTCAAATCCAAGCTTGAGGTAACAACAGCGCTCAAAAGATCGGCTACCTTTTTGCCGTTGGAGTTTGGGTGTAATTGCTGCATAAGGTTACCAAGAGTAGATGTAGCCTAGCTTTACATGTCCCAGGTGGATAGCTCACAAACTCTTTTCCAATCCCATGACCACATACTTGGACTTTGTTGGGGTGATTTACTGTTTGAAGAATCTGGGGGCACTGTTGTCTACGATCAGAAAAACAAAATTTTAGTTAATTAAAAGTTTAATATTTTTTTTACAGGCACTTAACTACATTTTGTTTTATGTTTTTTACATGTTTAGCTTTTATTTGTTTTATTACGAAATTGATTAATACCATCAAAAATTTGATATATTTCGTAGAGCGTTATAGTTATATTAGAGTTTTTATTAAATTAATGAAATAATATAACAGGGATATAATCGTGGAGTGCGCCATATATTACGAGGTGCACTCCGTTACCCCTGGCTGCTTTGCTATCCAGTGTTTTACTATTTTCTTATGTTCCTGTTTAGTTATGTGTCTTAGAAATAACTTTTTCTCTCCATAAATTATATTTTAATGTTTTTTCGTATAACAATCTTCAAAATAGCAAACTTTCACCGACGGCGTATAAATGTAATTTTACTTTTACTGCACAAAAAAGCACAATGCAAAAACACACATGGAACGTTTTATACGTTACACACAAAAAAAGATGAAATCCCCTAACGATGGACCGGATATTCACAGGAAATTGCGTAACTCGTATAATTTTGCAATATGTATCAGTCTGATGTACTGTTAGTAAAACTGTATGTGTACACCAGCTTTTGTTTTTACTATTACATTAGTTTTTCGTTCATACGAATTGTATATGCCTCGTTGCGAAGTGATAAAAAATGAATAAAATTGTATCTGGTATTATATTTTCCCTTACTTCTACATTTTCTGATCGAACTTACAGGTTTCAGTCAGGGGTATTGCCAGATACAAGTCAATTTTAAAAAACATTTTTTTTAATAATTTTATTGCAAATATAATAAAAGGAATAAACGGTGTCAACAAAGTTTCAGGATGTGGTAAAACCACGTAGATAGTAAGATAGTATCACACTTTGATGCGGAGAAGAACGTCATCATTACCACCTCCACCGAGGCAGCTAAAGATCTCAGAGAAAAAAAAATCTTTTTCAATATTGGGAACTCGAGGAAGTCAATGATTCATCTATCGAAATGACACGGAACGAAGAATATTGTGAGCAAATCTATCAGTCTTCAACAAAACTTTTACCACACGGACAATATGAAGTTGCTTTTTCCATAATGTCGAGATTTAAACAAGAACCCTTCGTTAAATTTTAGATATTGATGCTTTGTAGGACCGCTTCAATGGTCAGTTTCTATATCAACGGGTGGAACCCGCTTCTGGGAAGCCAGTCAACCGATTCGTAGTCACACAAATTCTATGCGAGCGTTACGGCTACTGTATCTGGAGTCTCCAAACGTCGATGGCAATCTTTAGAGCTTGTAGTCTTGATTAACAGTGATGCTCCTGATTGGCTGAAAAGTGAAGTTTTCTCACAAGAAAGATTTTGGGCATTCAAAACAGAACTGCAGTGACAATTGTTCTTTCACCTAGCATTTTGTATTCTAAAAAATTCGGAAATCTTTCTCCGTGACACAGCCGCCATCTACTAACATTCACTGGAACTTCGATATAATGGTTTTTGTATAGGTATAGATTAACGTTGTATAGATATCACTTGGAGCGAAATTTAATGTATAATACATTTAATTAATAAAATTAATTAACACCGACTAGTCTTTTACTTTAAGGGAAATATTTGAAACTGAAAATACGTAAACTATAGGTATAAGTGACTATTTTATATTCTATTTCAGCCCACAAACGATATTAGTGTAAGGTGAAGACCTAAATCTATTCAAATACTTTTATAAAATTAAAAGTTTAGTGAAAATCTAAATAAAATCTAAATCTAAATATACATATGTATATTTATGTATATATATATATATATATATATATATATATATATATTACAAAAAATCCTTGTCCTGTAAAAAGCATTTAAAATGAAAAACTTAATTGAGTGGATTTTTAACACAGTTATTTGATACTTTAATGTAGTATATATATTATATTCTACATGTTATACTGAGATCATTTTTTATATATTTATATAGTTTACCGTATTAACTTGTGAGTTTATATAGACGATGTACCATGTACCAATGTAGGTGATTGTGTTCATAGTTGGAAACTTCTACTAGAAGTAGGGTAGAGCGTTGTTTGAAAGAAGACGACTCTCTGATCAATAACAATTACGTATAAACTCACAAGAATATTGAAGTAATTTATCAGTCGCTATTTAGTCTAAGCTTACCTGAATGATACCCTTATAAATCGGTTAAAACACAATTTACATATATTGTTAAACATAAAACAGAATTATAAAGTATTTTGTAGATAACCATAGAAATTATTGGAAGTGCTTTTTAGGTAATGAGTAAATTTTAATGCCGCGGGCAATCCTACACCGCTTCTTAAATATAGTTTAAACAAAATCACTAAACCGTCAGATATCAGCAGTGGAGTATAAAACAATGCGCTGCAAGGAAGATTCTAATGCTTTTAAAATTTTTATGACTAAACAAAAATTTCATCTATTGATGGACTATCGCCTTTTGAATTATTTGCCATCGTATCATATATTTTAAAATGAAAGGGCCATGTATACATGGACGTACACAATCTCAATTATATGTTAGGATTGTTTTGGAACAAAATATTTTAAATGGATTACTAAAATAATCAAATACCTATATAATCCTTTAGTGAGTTTCAACAGTTTCAATTGCTAATTCATAAAGAGATCATTGCAAGGAATTAGAATATTGTGTAAAACAGAAGATGTGATATGTCCTTTGTAGGAGACCTGATTGCTTCCAATACAACTACTACTTCTTCATTATTGAATACAATCTATGAAGTTTTGATTGCACAGGAACGTCAGCCGTAGATACATCGGCTTTTTTTTTGTTTGATATTAGGTACAACGTCTAGTGGCGTCGCTTTGATAAGGACAAGAAACGTCTTTGACTTATGAACTGTGTGATAACGTGCTGGTTATAGCAATAAAAATAGTGACGGGAAATAGCGTGGTTGTAGTGTTTAGTGTCTACCAAATGATCTTTCCCTAATTACCTAGTGGCTCAACATTCGGAAAGAAACAATTGCCGAAAAGAAACGTAAGTTTACTGTCCCCTTTCTAACTCAATTTATGTTTGAAAAGGCAATTTCATTCAGAGTCGGATTTGATAATTAGTTTTTATCACTCCCTCATTTCGCGACCTGATTGCAATTAAAATTTATTTTTCTTTTACTTTCAGTTTGAAACTGAAGTTAAAATTTCAGCGATTATAAAAATTTTGGTTTTATTAATTATGAAATCAATTATAATTATAATGATCGTGTTTTTGTTCTTTTATCTTAATTCTAACTAGAATATTCATTAAGACATGGCAGTATATTTCCTGTTTCCAAATTAAGACTGTCTTATGTATTATAAACAAAACATAACCTAATATAATATCCGTTAATTCGTGTTAGGAAAAATAATGATATTTCTTCTCTGACACCATTTATCAGTGGCCCGTTGGGAGGTTTAATGTTTTAGGTATTTTCACAAAAACAGGATATATTTACTTCCGTTTTTCTTCATTTTCACTCAACTTTTATATAGAAAGCATTGTCCAATACAAAAAAATATAACCTCATTTTATTAAGAAAAGTAATTAGATATTTAAAATTTCCTTTTTATATCAATGTTACCTCTATATTTTTTAACACTAAAAATAATTTGTGTTAAAAATGTTGGTATGTGAACAATATATGAGTATAAAGTATCTAAATTAATAAACATATATATATATATATATATATATATAATTAAGTTGTAATAAAGTATCTAAATTAATAAAGATCATTCTTATTAATCAAATTAAATTACATATATTTTATGTGATCATGTTGCAAGCCAACGAAGTTAAATATTATTAACCCTTCACTTCAGTAATTATATTAATTACATAAAGAGCAATCTCTAAGTAATTTTTTGCTATATATTATACATTGCTCTGACCCATAGTAATTTGGTAATATGACAGGTAAATCATTTAAGTGCAATCCTGTATGTAAACTACAAACTTCAGAACTCGCTTACTCAATTGTCGCAAAGCTGCTGACGGTCAGACAGTCGGAAAACTGCATTACAATAGCAATTCTACATAGTTTCAAAACATTATTAGCAACAATTATTGCAATATGAGATGACGGTACTTACGTCAATAGCCAAATCAGAACCTACCATCATCCACCATATTACAACCTCATCAGTGTCGGCGGGTTATGTTATTTTTTTTACCCTTCTCTATCATACGTCATCTCAGTTGAGACTTGATTCTCTGCCATATATTTTTTCGCATCCATCATTTACTTCTGCTTCGGTCATCCTCTTCTTTTATTACAACCCACATTCATAATTAAGATTCTTCTCGTAACTTCCTTATCATTCCTCCGTATTATGTGACCGAAGAAATCCACTATAAAAGGACACTTCCCATAATTTCTATCACCGGTTACAAACTCTCTCTTACATACTAATTTCTTACTTTATTCTCGGCACAGTACACATCCATCTCAACATTCGTATATATATGTATGTTTAATTTTCGTGCACGTATCTTTATAAAGATTATTTATAAAACTGTTTTGTACCCTATTGTTTAATTATTTTATGTACTTTTAATCTTATCTTGGAAAAAAAATATTATCTTATTATTATATGTACGTTATGTAGCCCAGCATTCTCATAAATACTACACGACAGGCAATACAGACAGGTAATACAGTTTTATTATTTTTCTCCTTAGTCTTAGGGAGTTGCAAATCATTCCTCTTAGCAGCTGCCATTCATTTCATCTACGCTTGGTCGATACTACGATAGCGTATTCTATACTCCAAATATTTAGCCACAATCAGAGCACAGTCTTAAATCTATTCTATACAATTTTACATAAAATAATAGGAACCAGAATGTAGCTCTGATCACAATGCTTATCAAATTCTGTCAAAAATTTCTGATTTTTAATACATATATACACACTAAAGTATATATATACGTTATATGTGCGTACATACATATATATGACTTCGAGAGACGGAAATCATCATCCACCAAGCCAGCTATTGTGGTTTGTAAGAAATAATTGATAAAAAAATTATAGTCACTGTTTTTTCATTAATATGAAATAAAAAATCTATAATATTTTAATTGAAATAACTTTAAAGGCAAAGTAATATTGAAATAAAGAAACAATGCAGAAACGAAAAGCCGGGGAAGCACTCTTCACGCCGGACTCCCACCAACAATGGCCACTTCCCGCGTCTATCATGGCACCCTTCTGTCATATACTTTGCCTTAAGAAAGGCCAAGGCACTTACTAAAATGAAACGAGGACAAAATATATATTTATATAAATTATTTTGAACTGAAGTGTCCGGAAGCTTTACAATGATAGCACAGAAAGAGTTGAAAATGAAAGGTGATAAAAGTAGAATTCTAAAGAAGTGAACTTATAAAAATAAAGTTTGAAAAGAAGTATGTTAGAAATATACACCTAAAAAAAATCTTCTTCGGCAAATGAGAGCTACTAAGTACGATAAGGGAAATATTATAATGTTAACCTTGACAATTTTGTTTATTATATGTTTTAATACTAAAGCTTTATCATAGGATCTTTACTACAATTTTTCTACGATGAGATTAAGATAACTAAGCTTATTGAATCCTACATTATATTCACATGGCTTATAGAATAAGTGAACTTAAATGTAGTCCCCTTAAATATAGAAGTTAAAATTTTTTATGATTTTTATATCATCGCAGTTATAAATAGCAAATAATAATGGTCATAATATAGTACCCTAGGGTAAGCCCCTACCCACAGAAACAGAATTAGATCTTATGTTAGTGCTGTCTTCTTTTATGAATTTCATCTTTCGCTTGCTCGTGTTTCAGATCACAGTAGAAACAATGAAACGCCTGATCAGTGAATTCAAAATATTTCAATTTAAACTTAAACAAAGTTGTATTAGTTGTATCCAAAGTTCTTCTACTGGAAAGTCGCCAGAGCAAAAAATATAATACAAAATAAAAAATAATAAAGATATATTTTTTTGTAATTATTTCAAAATTATATAATTCATAATTATATAATTCGTAATAATAAAATGTAAATATATAATCATATATTTGTAAAAAAAAATATTAGTGTGTGTTACTTTATTTATAATTGATTATACTGGATTGCTAATTATTATTTGATAGTAGCTGATATTCGCTTCCAAATTATAGATGTTTCTTACGTTCTTTTATTGTCATATATGATTATTTATCAATATGAAATCAGTTTATTTGACTTTTTTCAAAAATGTATGTATAATCGTTTTATAATTAAGGAATTTATCATGGTTCCTCTTTTGGTCGATATTTCCAATTTACCCACATTTGGTTTGAAGTTCCGTGTAACAGAATTATTTGCATATCTTTTTAATTTTGAATTTGATGAGTCATTTCAATCGGAAACAATTTGAAGTTTCATTTTAGAATCAGCCATCGTTGAGTATTTTTGTTATAAATGTTTATTAACTCATTTAATTTTTGAAAAGACGTGGTGCTATTATTATTTAAATGAGTATGGTAGATTAAAAATTGTTTTCAATGACTTAAGTACAACATTAATTCGTACATTTAATTGGAGAGATGATTAAATATTATGGACTAATAATAATTCCCATTGGTGATACTTCCCAGAGAGTTTCAAAGTTTGTTGAAACAATCTTTCGTAAGTAATTTGAATGAACTATAAATTAGTAGTATTTTATGTTATTTCTACAGACGAGTGAGATATTATGATTTTTGCCGAAATATGTAACAGTTAACTGTTATTTAAAAGTTAATAAAATGAGTGACAGTATATTCCACTTTTAATTTTGAATAACTTACGAATGACGAATAACAGAAATGTCTGTCTTAATTTTATATTATGTATCTGTGCTTTTATTGGTTCATTTCACACACACACACACACACAAAGATACAGAGAGTATTGAAAAAACCCGTTGTACTTTTTATTTACCAGGTTGACCTCTTTTCCAGTAAAACAATTAGTAGCTGATTAAAATATATCGTATAACACCGAATATCTAGCATACAATTTATAACTATATAAAGAAACTTACGTAGAAAACCCGTCCTAGACAAATAATTTAAGATAAGAACATAAGCGACGCTAATAAATGAAGATGAGGATTTATTTACTTTCTTTTCTTTAAATAATTAATCTCTGTAACTGTCAGACAAAGCACAAACTAAAACAATGTAAATAAATTACAAACACGAATTAAAATGACAAGATAAGCATATTTGCTGCTTTGTATTGTTTCAAAATTATACAACACTGAGGACCTAATTATACTGTTCTGCACTGAAAAAAGGACTTGTTTATTTTTTTTTAAATCCGATAAATCTTCGTCATATAATATTTATTACATACTAGCTTTGATTATTAAAGCCGGTAGCGTTGCTGGTTTTTCGATATTAACCTTACAAATTCAAATATAATCTGACAAGTTGTTTTATTTTAACTATAGCCTAAATCATTTTTTGTGTTTTTTGTGTTTTTTTGTGTCAAACAGATTTACAGACAAATAAATAAAGATCGAAATACTATCTCTATATTTTTATTCATATAATATCGATAGCGCAACGAAAGCGATGTATCCACAAAAGGTATTATTACTTACTATCTTTTGCTAAAAAATAAAGCATGTTCTTATTGGCGGAGGTTTTTCCGTCTGAGTACAAAGTGGGTGTCAACAAGGGAAGGTGTATAGGCTTTTACTAAGTTGATGCGCTTTACCACCTACACTTCCACTTCCCTTCAGGTGGAATGAGTCAAGCGTCAACTTAGTTTAAGTGTAAAAAAAAAAGTCCGAGATCTTGTCGTAGAGTCTTATTATTTAAGAATTTGTACAGCATCGAAAGGCGTTAAGTAATACTAGTCATTATCTATTCTTGCGTTGGTATTACGATTCGGCTCTTGTTCGAATTTGGCTTTCAAAATAGGAGTGTAGTGAAAATTACTTCGAAACATTAAAAAAAATCTCTGTGATGAAGCTACCATCTATTAACATTCATTTGAACTTCGACATAATGTTTTTTATATTTTAGTATAAAATAAAACAGAATAGAATAATAAATAATAGAAAAATAAAAATAATAGAATACTTTTAAATTTCATATTTAAACGAAATGAATGTATAAAAGATACAAATACTTATATCGAAATAAATGCGTCTGGTTTTCTCTTTTTTTTTCAACCTTTTTTGAGGAGCTTATTTTTTTACACAACCATTGGATTATATCTTCAATATGTTAGTGTTGGGAAACCAATTTAAAAAATAGCTTTGATTATAATCATGAATTATATTTGGAATATTATTTTTATTAAGAGTGGAACGAATAACTATTTTATTATTATTAGAAATTAAAAAAAAAAGTAAATTTAAAATTAAATAATTTAATTAACTCATTGAGTGAGTTCGTATATATAGAAACAATATCAAAATACCTGTTTGTCGATATAGTTGGGAACTTCTATGAAATGGGGTAGAGTTGTATTTGAAACAGGCCGACTGTCTGATGCATATTAAGTACTGAGGTAGTACAATGGAAGTAACTTTGTCAGTCGCCATTCAGTTGAAACTAACCTGAGTGCAATCTGTTTGAGTCCTATTGGAGTACGATTTAAACATTATTGACTAAACATATTGACAGTATGTAGCATAAAAATATATTCCTACCTGTTTATTTTATAATAGCTGTAACATAACTATTTTAAGTCTTCAATGATGTACAATAATAAATATTTTAAGAACAACATATTAAGGACATTATAATTAAAGTAATAAAATACAAAATCTATGGAACTTTTGTTTTTATTTCTGTCTGAAAGGTAGGAAGGGGGAGGTTTAGGGTATCTGGCTTTCTTTATCTAAGTACAAAACTTAGCTACACCTACTTCATGACGATATTTTATATGCAAATAAAATAAAACTCTTAACGTTTCTATCAATAAATTGCACCAACCTTTTCTACATCTGGAAAAATAATGGAAATATTTATTTAATATTGAAAGCCGAAAACGAAGGCACACAGATGCAATCGAATTCTAGTATAAAGATAATGTCATTTTAACATTAAGCCTACAAATTTAAGTAAATTACTTTATATTGGTTTTCTTCGCCATCAGTTAGTAACCTCCTTAAGGAAGGAAATATTTATTCCTATATATATAATACTGGTTAAATTTAACACTGCGGCAGCTTTGTGTATTGCATTTAGTAAGTAATGATAATAACTGGTTAATAATATTAGTTGTACTTAGCTCAATCTCGCATTATACCACCATACCGAACGGCTATGGTTTTACCCGTCTATGCCGGCTATTCAGAGACTTCTCACTTTATATACATTAAAATATAAAATGTCAACCCTAAATTTACGTTACCACTTATTTAGCCGTGAGATAATCCTAGCTTCTGTGATAAAGGTGTATATTTTTAATTGAATGTCCATTAAACCATCCACGACACATATTATTTATACTTTAGTATAGTTTTATTTTTTTTTCGATAAACGTAACTTGTATTTTAAACCAAACAGGGTTACTATTACCATAAAAATATATACTATTATATATATACTATTATCATAAAAAAATACATGAAAATCCTTTCCTTGTTTGATCAAACTGACAGACAAACATATACATATAAAATTCAACTACTTAAATAGTTAACAAGTAATGTTCCTATTTAAAATGAATGTTACTATTTTACTACTTGTATATTTAATGTGATCAATTAGTTAATTAATATAAATATAGAATGCTAAGATAATCTGAGTATAGTATAGATTTATTTATATCTCAGCAACTTGCAACTCAAGCTAGATAATTCAACGTAATTGCCAAACCAACTGACGTTGAATGTATTTTTGATGAGTGGCTTAAAATAAGTGAGATTTCTGAGATTATGCATTTTGTATTTTTAGTCTTATGCAATTAAATAGTGATTACTTAATAGTTAAAGGTAGTTGTTTTTTATATACCAATATATTTCTACAGTTTAAACCCAAAGATTGATTAAACTTTAATTTAAATAAATATTGAATGAACAATAAGCCGATGCAGACAGGAATTCCAACCCGTGCCTACCTGGGAATAGCGTTACGGTAGCTCAATTAGAGCTGCAGGACGGTTTCCTAGAGGTGGCGGGTTGAATCCCTGCCCGTAACGGTTTTATTTTCATTCTATTTGAAAGATAGCTGTTTGTAAGATTGCTGTTTTAAAGATATTTATTTATAAATTAATTCGATGCAGTGTATGAGGATCCAAAATTAAGAGCCAACGAAAAGTTATTGCGTCTTAGTACTATAGCTTTAATTACTTAAATAGTATGCAAATATCACAATGGATTTCAATTGCATTTCAAAATTTCAAATATTTGCATTGTGATAAGGAAACTGTGATTATATATTTCAGAAACACTTGGAGACTTTAAGTTAAACAATTTAGATTAATAAATAAAAGTAATCGGGCCATTTTAAAGTGGAATACTTAAAAATTTTTTTTTTTTTTACTGATAGTCCAGTTACCACAACTAAATCTTTAACTCTACTTACGGATAATTATGATAAATGTTGTAGTAATTTCAGTTTTGAAAAGTTAGTGGCCATGAAATAGTATTTTTAAAATTAATTATTTTTAAGAAGACAAGTGATAAATATCCGTTAATGCATTTCGTCCGCTAAGAGCCATTGTTGCACAATACTTAGGATTAATATTCAATACCCGTAACTGTAGTTATTCCGGAATATTTCCTGGTCTTATGAAACATATTAAAAAAAAAACATTAGTTAAATCCGGCACTACATTAGATCTAACTACAGATCAATTTCAGCATTACCCACATTTAGTAAGATCTCTGATAATATCCTTTCTCAACTAGTTACACATTTTAATAACTTTTCCAGTTTCAATCAATACCAGTAATCACTTGGTTACGCCAAATAGAAGTGTCAAGAGGGCTTATTTTGACAACATACTTATAGAAATAAGCTCTTCTGTACACTCCTCAACTTAAAATTACTAGGTTACCAAAGGTGTCCTTCCATTTTTCGTCGGCTCCATTAAACCTCTGAGATTGCTTTGTCCGTTTAAAATATTCCTTTGACACTTTTTTTTAAAAAAAATCTTTGACGTGTGAGTATTCACAAGTTGTTATATTTGTGTAATTAAAGTGAAATACCACTAAACTACCTATTATATTTAGGCTCATTAGAAATGTAAATTGTGTTGAAAATGTAGGTATGTAAAATAATAATTTTGTTAAACGATTCGCTTTATTTTCTAAAATTTGAGTGAATTTGAAATCTCTGACTATCAGTTACAGTCAGCTATATATCAATATCTGGTGAAGGCAGTTTCGGTCAGCTATATTTATGTAACAAAACATTGTTTGTATTTTGCACTGCTTATTTAGTTCATTTTTATTTTCTATGATAAAATAAATTTAAATTAAAATGTATGTGATCAAATTTCTATCTGGGGAAAGTATTATATTATCACAAAACGACATTTGTATTTACTATAATTACATAGAGCAAACTAAGTAAATCAAAATAATTACACACATTTTCTGATAAGACGTGCGGTCTGGGCTTGAAATTGGATCTCCCCGTATCTTCCCGAGGGTGACGTAAGTCCCGGCTTAGGGAAATAAAAAGTCGGTACCAACCTTTCTCACTTACCTGAAAGGTGCGGAAAATTCCATCAACACGCATTGCAATAAAGATTTGGCCTCATGCTATCGACAAGTCCTAAAAACTTTAAACAAATCTTTACATGTTATAAATTGCCCAGACTCCAAATAGGCAGTTATATACATCTGATAACTACAATCATCTGAGTGCAATCCGGTGTATTAATTCCACACGTCAAAACTACTAACTCAATTGTAGCGAAGCTCTCTAAATTGGTACGCCAGACCGCCGGTCAGACAGGAGGACTTCATTAAATATAAATTCCATTTAATTCCAGAACATTATTAGATTTAACTACAAAATATTTCAAAGCTGTGTATTTCGTGTCAATTGTTAAAAAAGTCTTTAATCATCTATCTGCCCGGAAGGGCATACCCAATTATTTCGAGGTCGCCGCTATATGTAAATTTCTCTCACGCTCTATAATAATACAATATCTCAGAGGAGACTTGCTTCGTTGTTATATCATTTTTCAAACCCTCCATCTATTTTTCGTCGGTCACCCTCTTCTCTTACAACCACCCACATTATTATAATATTTTATTATTACATTAC